>JAMPIV010003051.1:0-88867 GCA_024509875.1 Oreohelix idahoensis | reverse complement strand
CTCCAAGAACAATTTTTAGTGTTGCAGTGTCGGTGTTCTGGGCTAGTGTGTTGGATTCTTTCCCAGGTCAAGAAGTTCGTAAACTTTTACCGTTTCTGATCACGTATTTATGTGAATGTTGGTTTTAAAAAAAATAAAAATATCTAAAATTATCTGCAATATTATTCATGAATCTTACGTTTTCCAGTAGATTATAATTAACGTTCGCAGCTAGAAGTGTGGGTGAGGAGGCGCATGTCAAACCTCTTGCCCCGCGCGCCCATTTATCTAGGACCAGCTTAGATTATTGTCGTGCACACGAGTGATGACGAAACTTTCGAATTTCGGAATTTCACATTAGGCTGTTGAGAGTATCAATATTGGCCGTTCATCATCATGTGACGTATTCTTTCCAGAACGTTGTCACCATTACAGCTGCTCTGAACGCATCACGATTCTGGGCAAGTCGACCTGCATCAGCCAAAGACAAGTTCAGACTCTCTGTGATGTCCTGGGTCCACCGTCGTCTAGGTCGACCCCTTCCCCTTTTTCCAGGGACCATGCCTTCCATCACTGTTTTTTCCAGGCTATTATGTCTTTTTATATGACCGAAAAATTTCAGCTTCCTTATTGCGATGGTATTTAGGAGCCAATGTTCCTGTACGTTTAGTGAGTGCAGTACTTCTCTGTTGGTCTTTTTTTCTGTCCAGGGTATTCTCAACATCCTTCTGTAGCATTTCATTTCGAATGATGTAATCTTTTTGCAACTGTTTTATTGAGTGTCCAAGTCTCGCAGCCGTATGTTGCTACTGGGAATATACATGCTCTGATCAGTTGTAACTTTGTTTCTTTGCTTGTGCCTTGCCATAGGTTTTTCATCTGTATTAGTTTATGTGAAGCAATTGCAAGTCTTCTTTTAATTTCTACTGCACAGTTGCCAGAGCTGTTGATGATTGATCCTAAGTATTCGAATTCATTAACACTTTCCAGTTCTTCGTTTTCAATTTCAATTTCTGGTTTGGTCTTTACTTTGTCTGTTGTCAATACTTTGGTCTTCTTGGTGTTTAGGTATAGATTCTGGGCCTCGCTGTGTTTTTTGGTGGACAGAATTAATTGTTCAAGTCCTTCTGGGTTGGTCGATAGGAGGACTGTGTCGTCAGCATATCTGATTTCCGGGATCTGGTACCCGCCGATGTTAAATGAGTCAAACTCTGTGTGTTCTTGGTCATCTCTTACGTTTCTCATGATATTCTCGGCATAAATGTTAAACAGGTAAAGGGAAAGGGTACAGCCTTGTCTTACTCCTTTCTGTACTTCAAACCATTCTGATGTTTCCCCCTCTATTCTTACGGCTGCCTGTTGTTCTTGGTACAGCAGTGCAATGAGTTGTATAAGGTGGTTTGGAAATCCTATATTTTTCATAATAGTCCATAACTGCTGATGTTGTACACAATCGAAAGCTTTGGTGTAATCAATGAAACAAATATGTAGGTCAACGTTGAATTCTCTACACTTTTCTATGATGATCCTCATGTTGAATATATGATCTCTAGTGCCTCTACCTGGTCGAAAACCCGCCTGTACTTCGTTTTTTTCTGTTTCTAGCTTTTGTTGCATTCTTTTCATTATGATTTGTAATAGTATTTTGCTGGCATGGCTTATAAGAGCTATAGTTCTGTAGTTTGTGCACAGTTTCAGGTTGCCCTTTTTTGGCAAGGGTATGTAAATTGATCTTTTCCATTCCTTGGCCCAAATTCCGCTTTGCCAGATCTAGCAGCATAATGCATGGTATATACGAGCGCTGTCTTCTCCTCCTGCCTGTATCATTTCAGCTGTTATTTCATCACAACCAGGAGATTTTCCACTTTTTAAGTGTTTGATTGCGTTCCGGACTTCCTCTATGGTAGGTTCTGGTTCACGTTCCGCTTCATTCATGACGTTGTTATCTGCCGCTTTGTTTATTTCCGTATACATTTCTTGACAGTACTCCTTCCATCTGTTCAGAATATCTTTACGTTCTGTTAGAGTGTCGCCTTTCTTGTCGTTAATTGCTCGAGGTGATGATTTAAAGTTGCTGTTCTTCAATGTTCTTACTTCAGAAAACATATTCTTACTCAATCCCTGTTCGCGCATTTCCTCTATTTTCCTGCAGGTGTCGTTTATGTATTGTTGTTTGTCTTGTCTGACTCGTTTTTTAATCTGCTTTGTGTATTCCTTGTACAACTCCTGATTTTCTGTATCTTTTTTGGACTTCATTTTTCTTCTCTCTACCACCAACTTCAGTGTTTCGTCTGAGATGTATTCTCGTCTCTTTATACTTCTTTTAGGAATTAACCTCTGTGCATTTGTAATATAAACATCTCTGATGTTATTGGCAAGTTCATCTGGTGTCATTTCCTCCTGTACTGCCATAAGAATGTCAAATTTGTTCTGAATATCGGCACTGTACTCTTCTGGTATTGGCCGTTACGAACCAAAAAACGCACAAAGGCCGTGATACTGTGTCTAATAATAGATCGCGAAATAACTTTGGTAAGTAGTTCAAGGAATTCCCATTCGCGACTACGTGTTAGGCTACGTCATTCATATTAATACCATCAACAAATGAAGAACGAGAATTCCCAATTTTCTGTGTCTAGTGTTCGCATTAAAAAAATCGGTTGGAGGATTTAGAGAAGTGAAAAAAAAAAAAAACTTGATCAGTGTTTTTCAGCTGTGTTTTAAGTTGAGTTTATTTCTAGTCTTGAGACTTCAGTGATCATACATTCAAGTGCGTCTGAAAAGTTCGTCGATATGTTGGAAGCATAGCCATTGTTAATTTACATTCCGATATATGCACGTAAAGATATACACAAACAGACTGAAATCTTAACCACTTACGGCTATTGCTTATCTTTCTATGAATAAATTTGAGGAAGCCTTATCAACTACTTCAGCATTTGATAAACAGTCTGCCGAAGAAAAGGTAGTTGTATTATTCGCGTGATGCATAATGTAATTGGTTATGGTTTTGAGATGTTTTTGTTTAGGCAGACGTCGGAGCTTTCTTTATTCCTTTTACATTTCAAATTTTTTTCCCCCATGTTTTTAATCTCCCTCAGTTACTCTTATGATGCCTTGTAATGCTACCAGCTGATTTCCTCAGCGTGCATCATGTCTATTATCAGTGTTTTTCTCTCATTTCTTTTTCCACTGATATTTATCTGGTTCTTTACGATAGTGTATTTCGTGAAAGGACAACGTGACAAATTTCGGGTTGCTCTTACGTGCTGGCCTTCATAGCATGTATGACTGCTTAGACAGTGCAGACTACGCTGGCTTGGCCGTGTCCACAACATGGAAGATGGTCGCATCCCTAAAGATATCTTCTACGGACAACTGGCAGATGGCAAAAGAACAGTTGAGCGACCATAGCTGAGGTTCAAAGATGTGTGCAAGAGAGACATGACGGCACCGGGCATAAATCCAGCAATCTGGGAGGGTGAAGCTGCCTTTGGTACAAAGTGACAGTGCTACCTATGGCGCCACCTCAGATTGGGTGAAAAGAAGCTCTCGTGAGAGAAGAGAAGCAGAAGAGAAAAGAACACGCTGAAAGGAACACCAGGAAAAAAGCAGCTGAGGGCTATCACCTCAGTGGTGCATTCCCGTAGTCAGTCATGACTGAAGGGGGCTATTACTGCTACTAATACATTAGTGGCCTTGGCATACTGTGTTAATTCGTCTATACGGCCATTTCGCACCCATTTAGGAAAGTCTAATTTCTTGGCTTTTAATCTCAATGTTTCAGAGTCATACACCCAGACAGCTTTGTTCATACTGCAGTCATAAACCCGTTAGATTTTTAGGAAGTTGTATATTTATTTCTTGCATTTTCCCCTAACTTTTTTAATGATCAGCATCTTTATGATGCATGAAATGAATATCAGGGTTGCCAATTTGGCTTTTCCCATCACGTTTGGCCGAAAAAAAAGGTCAAAGTGTAATGACCATTTAATGTGTCCCCAAAGAGTCACACATATGTTTAGACATTAGCAAAATCGAAGATGGAGGCCGTTGACACCGGAAGAAACTAAGGATGCTGAGCATCTCACTCTTCTGCAACCAATACTATGTTGAAGACTCCTTGATATTATCTACACTGTAGAACTAAGCGCTTCCCGCTTTTCTGCCATTCCGAAATGTTTTGAGTTAAGTTATGAGCACCAGTTTCTCTAGCTTGGCTGGCATTTAAAGGATCATCACATCTGGTCACAAGTTAGGAGGAAGAAGCGCATAGCATATTGTGCATTCCCTGCAATCTAAGGGACCTCTCCAAATATGCAGAGCTAAAATACTTTGCTCTGGTTTTGGGCTCTCCCAAGGAATTGTCACCTCTACACAGAACCACTTCTCAGCTCCCCCTGCCCATCATGCAGCCAATCGTGTAAAAAGTCACATCTGGGGCTCAAGTGACTCCTCCTAGCTGAAAAGTTGATTCTCGGGGGAAGGAAATAAAATTGCAAGCAGAGACATCGCGTGGCATGTGATATAAAAATATATTTCAATGTCAGAAAGAGCCAAAGGGCAATAATTGATGGATACCTCTACAGTTATTTGTTCAATTTTTTTTTTCTGGTGGTATTTATTTTCATGTAAGTGAGCATTTAGGTTTGCCATAAGATCTTTCCATCTTTTTTATTTTTTTAGAGCTGGACTGTCCTATTGTTCATTTTGTGTGATTGACCTTATAGGCAGAGCCTGCCCTATGGAATTTATAGGATGGTGCAAGGTCTTCCCCCCCCCCCCCATGCCGTACTATATGGTACTCTTTACGAGGTTAAAATTTATGGTGTTGTGTTGGATCAGACTGTATAATTTCCACACGTGCTCACTGTAGAATTTTACAGGAACTTAATGGTAGTAGCCTCCTTCTGTCATAACAGACTGAGAAGGTGCCCCATGAGGTGATTTCCCTCAGCTGGTTTTTTTTTTTTTGCCTGGTGTTCTTTCAACATGTTCTTTTCTCTTCTGCTTGTTGTGAGAGCTTCTTTTTGCCCGAATCTGAAGTGGAGCCCTACTTGATACGATCGACAGCTTCCTCCTCCCAGGTTGCTGGATTTATGTCCAATGCCCTCATGTCTCTGTTGCACACATCTTTGAGCCTCAGCTGCAATCGCCATTAAAAAAAAAAAATTTAATAAATATATGTTTTGAAAATCTTATGGTAAGTAATAAAAAAATAAAAAAATCCATGTTATAGGACAGATAGTTGCTTGGTGCACAGTTTGTGAAAGACAAGAATACTACAGGCATGGGGTAGTAAACAAAAAATAGCTGTATTTAAGAAATTAAATATATGTAAACATGAAAATAATTTGTACTTTAAACTTCGAAACAATCCAGTTTCAGTTTTTAAAAAAAATATCTTCCACATTTTGCCATCCCCTCCCAAGACGCGGCCGATATAGCCGGCCCTGCATATAATCTAATATCCTAGCATAGTCTCTAACAATTCGCTCCCCTACGGCAATATCTGCTAAGGGAGTACCGTTAAGATGCAACTGAGAACTGTCAGATTATTTTTTTTTAGTTGCTAGGGGGTCTCTCTACCAAGCATGTCATAAGGGGTTAAAAAAACATGATATTGTATTATTGAGGTTAGCAACCTCAGCAGTAAATCACATGGCTACAGAAACGACACTGTAAGGAGTACAAGACGTGTTTGGCAATATGGTAATTTAGGCATATTTTTCTTAGAATGGGTCCGGTGGTTACTTTCACTTTGTCTGGATTTCTTAGAAAAGAACGAATGATGTCACATTGCAGGGGCATTTTTCATTGTTGAAGAAAAATGTCTTAAAAATCACCACAAAAAAGGAGGCGAATAGGGAGAAGTAAAGTTGAAATTTGTTTTTTAAAATTGACATTTTAACTATTGCATATATTTCTTGAAAGATAGTCAGTAGCAGCAGTTAAGAAAAAATCAGTTACATAGATGGACGTTATTGTTGTTGTTTGTTTTTTTTTTTTGTGGTCAGCAGGGGCGTTAACTAGGAAGTAACTAAGAATTTGTAGTGGGGGATTTCTATATCAGGTCCTGAGGGGTAGCACAATTTCTCCTGAATTCGGTTTCTTCCTTTCCTTTGTATTTCCTCCCACAAAGCAGGTAAGCCCGTCAACACACATCCACCCACACACACACCGACAGACACTTGGAAGCTATAATTTACAAAAACAGACACTTATAAAAACTGAAGACAGATGACTGAATTATATATTTTTTCCCTAATTATAAAAAGAACTTCTGACGGGAGTCAAACACAGAATGTTGGCCTGTAGACAAACGTTCAAACCACTATATCACCGATGTACCATGATATAAATATATTTTTAAAAATGTTAACTATTGTAACGATTGCCTTCCCTCAGTCAGTGGTGTGTTCATTTCTTGCTTACTTGCAGACAAACCAAACAAAGTATTAGAGTAGATAAAAGTAAATTGAAAGTAAAACTGCAAGCCAGCAGACGTTTCAGGGTAAACTGAAAGCAGAACTGCAAACTAGAACAGTGTCATTAACACACACTGTATCATACCCTGCAGCAGGGTTTATTAACACTTTGAGTACCAAGGCTTCTCAGTTAACAATTACCTTCAAGTACCAAGGGTTTTTAGGAAAAATTTCCCATTTGGGGTGATGAAATTAAAAAAAGCACTGAGACTGAATGAGTCAACAGATTGAAATGAAACTTTCAGGATGATATGGGAAGTGGATAAGGTGTCGCGTGGTGACCTAGTTTTGTGTTCAGGTCATGTGATCATGGCAGCCATTTTGAATATTAATGAGGAAATAGACAAAAATTGGCATGCACCATTGAAAAATGAATAAAAAATATTATAATCAACTCAAAAGTCATAATGCTTTCCAAGATATAATATTATTAAACATTTTTTTCTAAAAAAAGCAAGTATAATATGCTCTTAAAATGATATTGGGGTTAAAAAGCTGTTTGAAATGGACACAAAATTCCAGGGTCTGTAATGACAATAGAAATATTCATGAGGTACTGACATGATTTCATGCCAAAAGAAATTTAAAAAATACATACTTATCAATTTGCTTTAGCTGGGTGTGATAGTCTAACATAAAGTATGGTCACAGATGGCTTTAGCTGGGTGTGATAGTCTAACATAAAATATGGTTGTTGCAAGTGGAATTTATGGAAGGGGAAGTAATCTTTAGAATGGTGTTTTGAACATATTAAATTTCGAGTTGCAACGCTTGATTAAGCGGATACTTGTTTGACTTTAGGATAGAATTATCTTTTCCTATTTTTCGGGTGACAGAGTACAGATAAGCGTGTGAACGCTGTTTAATGTATTTATTCTGTACTGTTTTGAGTTATGTGAATAGCTCGCTAGTCTGCATGTGTTATCGAGAACGGTGTTCAAGACAACCGAATCTCGTGACGGGTTTTTTGGTGGGACTAGTGTGTGATTTGGGGAGTTGTGTTTTGGGCGTGGACCGTGTAGGTCGAGTCCCAGTGTTTTTGGATAATGTATGCCTACGTAGGATTTGAGAAAATGTCGACTTATATATTTCGCTGTGTGTACAGCCTATTTGATAAACTGCAGTGAAGACTGTTTAGGCCATATGAAGATTATTATAGCTGCCGTGTGTTGCAGGCTTTATTGAGTAATGCAGTACTGTTTAGGCCATATGAAGATTATTATAGCTGCCGTGTGTTGCAGGCTTTATTGAGTAATGCAGTACTGTTTAGGCCATATGAAGATTACTATAGCTGCCGTGTGTTGCAGGCTTTATGGAGTAATGAAGTACTGTTTAGGCCGTATGAAGATTATTATAGCTGCCGTGTGGTGCAGGCTTTATTGAGTATTGAAGATTTGTTTAGGCCATATGAAGATTATTATAGCTGCCGTGTGATGCAGGCTTTAGTGAGTATTGGAGTACTGTTTAGGCCATATGAAGATTATTAGAGCTGCCGTGTGATGCAGGCTTTATTGAGTATTGAAGTACTGTTTAGGCCATATGAACATTATTATAGCTGCCGTGTGGTGCAGGCTTTATTGAGTATTGAAGTACTGTTTAGGCCAGGATGTGGACAGGCCGTATTATATATATTTAATGCCCGGGAAATTATGTTATATTGACTCGTGTTTGTGCTAGCGAATGCGAGTACATTTATGGCCAGTAATAACATTTCAGACTGAAACCATCAGAGATACATTTATGGTGGTTTTCAGTTAACAGGATCTGACATCTACGACTATTCGCGTCGATAGCCTAAGTGGCGTAGTTTTCGTATCGTTGGATATCATTTAAGATGTGCCTGTATGGCGTATACGATTAAGAAATTGTTACCTCTACAGTGATATGTACTTGAAGCAAGAGGATAATATGAAGCAAATTTTGTCCACCAGACCATAACATATCTAGAGGATCAGTCACTACAAGTTGGAAATAATACATATGACTTTCACGTGACAAGAGTGTAGAACACTTGACTGTGTTATAATTAGCCTTATGTAGGCGTGGCTTGAATCTCCTGTACTTCAGAACTGTGACCTAGTTATTGTCTGCGTGGGTGGCGCATTTGAGAAACAACACACGCTTTATTTGGTAGAAGGCAACTTTACACCAGTAGCAATTGACGTCCTATTTCGTGCCTATAGACTACAACAACGTCTGCAGTGGTCAAGGAAGTTCAATTAGACTTGGACAGTATTTGTACCAGCATTTGTACGGGTTGTCACAGATTTCTGCAATATTCGAGTTACCTGTGCCAGTTATCACCATCACAAGTTCGAAATGTTATGATACACGGGGTTGCCGTGTACATTTCAGACTACAGAACAGTCAAGAGTTGCAGTGTGAGCTGTATTATGGTTCCTGTCAACTTGTGCATTGTTAAGCACATATCATATTGACGAAATTACCTGAAGAGAAACGAATCAAGTTGCAGTGCTTTCCCGCAGTGGAGGTTTTAGCAGTCTATGTGATATCCAGTGTCGTGGCGGAAAAGAAGCGGGATCATTGACAGATAAGTGATTGTGTCTTGTGTAAAATTGGTGTCACTTCATATATGTCGCTGGGCCTCCCTAATTGCTCATTTTGTTATTATTGTTGTTTATGTCTAATTTGACATATGATTAAGATTTGATGCATAGGTGTTAATGGCTGTTGACATATGTCGATTTTCCTGATAATGACGTGACTTGATAAAGGTGCTATAAAAAGGAATTGGTGATACAGAATTGATGAATAAGCTCATTTCTTGACAAATAGTTAACTTTGTGAGCTGGAAGGGTAATTGTCAAACCTTTTGCGACAGTAATTTGTCATAACTATAAGTGATTACTATATATAGTTGATTAAGTAAGTGAATCACCATGGATCGTGATATGTGCCCTACTGATATAAGGCCTATGTTGGAGTCTGCATTGGTGGTAGGTAGAGATGGTAAGGGATTGAGAGGTGCACGACTTGGAGTATGGATCATGGACGATTTTTTGGTTAATGTGTCAACATCCCTGGAGTTATTTGCTGAACACAACTTTAAGTTTGTTTGCAATTTGGTAATGGCCAAGGATTTGGTGAATTTGCTACGGCACCTTCGTGTGTTTGTGCAACAGTATATTGAACTTGAACACGGACATATAATGCAAAGCATGTTCAAAATAATCCACAACCATACATCTGATGAGCAGGAAAGGGAATTGAGAATTGAGAAACAAGCAAAAGTAAACAAACAAAGTGCTCTACAGCAAAGAGAGAATTTCCTAGAAGGTGTTGCTAAAGAGAACGAACTACAGGCAACTGTGTATAGGCTTAAAAGTGAGATACTTGAATCAAACTCAGAACTTTCTAGTACACAAGCTACATTAAATTCAGCTTTAAGCAAAGTCCAAGACTTGGAAACTCAGATAGGTAATCTCACGCGGGAACTTCAAGAACAGAAAGAGATGTATGAGAAATTGAAGGTTGAGAGAAATATCTGTGAGAAGACTTACATAGAAATGCTTCATGAGGTGATGAATGATAATGCGATGCTCAGTGATCAAATTGGGGAGATGAATATTGTACCCCCCAAGAAGAGTAATGAGATTATGAAAAACAATGATGATGTCCAGACTGAAACACTTCAGATAGAGTTGACTCAGTTGAGGGCAAATAAAGAACAGTACGAGAAAGAGACTTTAGTGGAGTTGACGGCTGAGAAAGAGAAGGTCGCTAAAATTGAAAATTTGCTAGCAGAAGAAAGCGACAAAGTTTTGGCTGTTAAGGACTTAAATAAAAGGTTAAGTGAAACGATTTCACTTAAAGATATTGAAATTGCTGAAGCAAGGGAAAGAATATTTGGCTTAATAGATATGGTTTTGAAAAACAAAAGGTGCTCTTCTGTCAATGTTCACAATGATAGACAGAAAGTTGCGAAAAGTCAGCCCCATATACTTTTTGCTCAGAGAGATGTCATTCATGGTAAAGACAGATCTTATCGTGGTAAATACAACTTAAAAGTTCTAATATTACTGATAGTTCCAGTGATAATTCTTGGCGTCAGACCAACAAAGATTCTAGTGTAACAGGCAGTTCCGTTGGTCAGGAAAAGAAAGGTGATATATTTCAGGTCAAGACTCATAAGAGCAAATATTTGTCTACTACTGGAAATACTCAGAAATTAATAGCGGGTGTTGAGACTATTACTACTTGTTCCAAAGATGAAACCCATATGCGGAACAATAGAGATACTATTGTTTCTGGCAGTTATCAAACTCAGCACAGTCAGTTTGAAACAATTGGTAAATATATTCCCATAGGGGAAAAGAAAAACAGTTCTAGTAAGAGAGATAACCCCAAGATTAAACAGTACCAAGGGAGATCAGAAAATAATAATTTTCCTTCTCTCCTAGATACTGTAGACAATTTAACAAATCTCAAAGTTTTGATTGTAAGAATGTTGGAAAGTATGATAGAGATAATAGCTTTTCAAATGTTGCTTTACATCACCAGAATAATGTTCCTCAACAAAAGACTAAAGTGATTATTTGTAAACAAGGCAACGGTAATAATAAGTATTGTGATCATAGATCAAATAATAAGCGCAATTGTGCTAATTTTGTTCAACATGAGCCCAGAGTCATTTATAATCAAAGTAAACAGAGTAAAAATAACAGTGGATGCTTGAATACTATTGCTTGCTCTACTTGTTGTTGTGAATGTGAGACTTTGTTTCAGCGTAAGGCAGCGGCGACATTCAAGGTCGGTCATGTTGTCCCCAAGAATTCTATGATATCTACATGTGATAGAGAGAGCTAGTGACATCGTGAAGAGACCGGGTTTTTACACAAGCCGGTACTGGGTAATTGTAAATGTGATTTCTACGTTTTTTTTTCATTAAATTTCACTATTGAGTAAAATGGAAATTTTCATTTGTATTTGTTGACAGAAGCTACGTTGCGATAAGGGTCAAGGCTTCTGTGACATATTGACGGTCAGAAATGTGAGTCAACTTTCCGCTCGAGTAGTCAACCGAAACCTGTCAGCGTCAAACTAGAATCTGAGGTGTTGCTTTCTGAAGGTCAAGCATGTTTACAAGAGAGTGGGAGACTTCGCGTCTGATTTATTTTTTTTTTTTATGTGAAGATAGTAAATATTTTTGTATTCTATATTAGTACATGACATGTTGTTGTTTTGAAATAACATATAATTTTGTTGTAATGATTATTTCTATGCATCATTTGATTGCCATAATTTTTTATTGTTATTTATATGTCTGTATTTTGATGATGTATTAATACATTTTTATGCTATTTATATATTATTGTGTTGATAATGTGTAGTATGTAATTATTATCCTTTATACTACTCTGTTCAACTTAGAATTTTTGCAACTGTGTTGTTTAGGATAGTTTTGTACATGATGAGATTGCACAAACTCATTTATTGTGTTGATGTAGTGGTTACTTTTAGATAGTCCTGAGTGTTCGTTATTCACTTAATTTATATTTTTTCTTATGTTTTGATGTCATGATTAATTAATATATAGAACATACAGAGAAGATGTGTATTATCTGGTATGTTGTGAAATGTAATTTTGAAAATAGCTTGCATGTATCATACATGATCTTGTATTTGGATTTGTTAACTTTTTGTGAAACTTCGATTTTTCCAGAACTTGATTTTCTTGCCAGTCAGGCATGCAGATTATTTTCCTAGCAGATTATTTAAAAAAAAAAAACTTATTTTTTGTAGATATTTTTATAGAACCTTTTTTATATTTCATATTAGCATCAAAGTGTAGATTTATTTATAATGTATATCTTATCGATTTGAGTAAGAGATAGAGTTATACCTAAATAGCATTGTACGGAGCTGAACGTAATTGTCAGCAGAAAGAACTTAAAGGATAAATTAAATTTACATGTGTTGATTTAAAGGTTCCTTCGAGATAGGATTTTTGTTTTATATTTCACTCATTTTGTTAAAATATTGATTTCATTATTAGGCTTTACTTAAAGTATTACTGAACTACTTAAAAATTAAATACTGTTTTTATGTAACTTATCGAGAAAAAAAATATGTTTGTACGGTACTGTTGAAAAAAAATGATTTTTTTTTTTTTTTTTTTTTCGGTGGCATTGTAATTTTTTGTTGTGTGTGCCCAGCATTTGACTTCGTGATATCATTGATATGTAGTTTGATTAGTTCTTGTAAAAAATTGTTTTTTATTATGATGTATTTTTTTTTTTTAGCGCTTGATTGTGCGTTGGTCGTATTAGTTATAGTAATGCTATTACTTGTTTGTTCGATGCCTATAATTTATTTATGTTAGTTTTGTATAACTCTTATAACTTAGTTAAATTACTTATTAGCTTTTGTTTAGTTATAAATTATTTTTTGATGGTATTAGTATAGATATACTTTGATATTTTGTGTTGTGCCTTTCGATCATGTTTATATATTTTTTTTTGAATAGGTTATCTGATCAAAACAGTTATTAGTATATACTGTTATTGACTTTCTTTGCGTTCGTGCCTTTGCTTTCTATCTGTCTTTGGTAACTATTCTTCATTTCATTCCTTCTTTTCTGTTGTCTTTTCGGTATGGATTTCATATCTTGTTTATACTTTCGTACCTCATCTTCGTTTTACTTGATTCTATTTGTATACTTTGTCTTCTTTCAACACTTATACCTCTATTCTTTGTATTGTTGGAGTGGTTATATGACTTGATATAACATATCTACTTTTGACAGTTGTATTTATTTTACATGTAATTGTCCAACTTAGTTATGAGTATATGGTATTGTTGAGTTCTTACTTTCCTTTTTTACAGATCATTCTTCTTTTGATTGATCTTGTGTTTTCTCTTTCGATTGGTTGTTTTCGGTTTGGTTTGTACTAAATATACGTAACTTAATTTTGGAACTGATCATATTTGTATATTTAGCTAATTACTTTTTATACTTAGCTGGTTATGCTGTATGCTTTAATTGCTACTTTACACTTTAATGCTGATATTTCTTGTAAATATCTAATTTTGATTTAAAATAAGATATTTTTGTAGGCATATGTTAGAGCTTAATTGTCTTCTAAATTTTTCGTTTTTGGGAGTTAATTTTTTCAAAAAAAATGATAGAATCATTTTTTTTTTTCCCGGAGCGGGTGGTAACTGTTGCAAGTGGAATTTATGGAAGGGGAAGTAATCTTTAGAATGGTGTTTTGAACATATTAAATTTCGAGTTGCAACGCTTGATTAAGCGGATACTTGTTTGACTTTAGGATAGAATTATCTTTTCCTATTTTTCGGGTGACAGAGTACAGATAAGCGTGTGAACGCTGTTTAATGTATTTATTCTGTACTGTTTTGAGTTATGTGAATAGCTCGCTAGTCTGCATGTGTTATCGAGAACGGTGTTCAAGACAACCGAATCTCGTGACGGGTTTTTTGGTGGGACTAGTGTGTGATTTGGGGAGTTGTGTTTTGGGCGTGGACCGTGTAGGTCGAGTCCCAGTGTTTTTGGATAATGTATGCCTACGTAGGATTTGAGAAAATGTCGACTTATATATTTCGCTGTGTGTACAGCCTATTTGATAAACTGCAGTGAAGACTGTTTAGGCCATATGAAGATTATTATAGCTGCCGTGTGTTGCAGGCTTTATTGAGTAATGCAGTACTGTTTAGGCCATATGAAGATTATTATAGCTGCCGTGTGTTGCAGGCTTTATTGAGTACTGTTTATGCAGTACTGTTTAGGCCATATGAAGATTATTATAGCTGCCGTGTGTTGCAGGCTTTATGGAGTAATGAAGTACTGTTTAGGCCGTATGAAGATTATTATAGCTGCCGTGTGGTGCAGGCTTTATTGAGTATTGAAGATTTGTTTAGGCCATATGAAGATTATTATAGCTGCCGTGTGATGCAGGCTTTAGTGAGTATTGGAGTACTGTTTAGGCCATATGAAGATTATTAGAGCTGCCGTGTGATGCAGGCTTTATTGAGTATTGAAGTACTGTTTAGGCCATATGAACATTATTATAGCTGCCGTGTGGTGCAGGCTTTATTGAGTATTGAAGTACTGTTTAGGCCAGGATGTGGACAGGCCGTATTATATATATTTAATGCAATGTGGAAATTATATGATTCGTGTTTTGCTGTCGAATGTGTGTCATTTATGTCATCGTGTCTGTGTTGCAACGTAATAAACAGTAGCGAACTGTTCTAGTCGTTTGCAACCCTTTTTGACTCCTGAATGTACTCTTATGTACGTACTGTGGTGTGCGATCATATCAACACACACCCAGGTCAACATTCCAGACACAGTGACAGGACAGCAGCACACATATATTAAATTAGCCTGCGTGGCGATGATATAGACCAAACCACTACACTCGCAACAGTGGGTGTAAACAGAGATTATATAACATTTAGACTTAGCGCCGTTATCAGCGGTGGTTTCAAAGACATAATAACATTAACGTTTAATTACATTCAGTGAGAAACCAGAAAAACTAGGCGGTATCAATGGTCATAGATGGCTTTAACTGGGTGTGATAGTCTAACATAAAATATGGTCACAGATGGCTTTAGCTGGGTGTGATAGTCTAACATAAAATATGGTCACAGATGGCTTTAGCTGGGTGTGATAATCTAACATAAAATATGGTCACAGATGGCTTTAGCTGAGTGTGATAGTCTAACATAAAATATGGTCACAGATGGCTTTAGCTGGGTGTGATAGTCTAACATAAAATATGGTCACAGATGCAATTATTGTTGCTTTTTCTCTGGCCTTGGGGGCCTATTTCCTTCCTGGCGGCAGGCATTGTCCTCACACTTATAAAAAAATTGAAAAGCAGGGCACAACGCAGAGTGGTTTTTCACATCCAATACAAAAGAATCTTTTCTGGACTCTCAGTCCAGCAGAATTACAAACAATGCATCTTGGTTGCTGTCAATTGTCTTCATACTGCTGTGAGAACTGATTATGTTCTGCGACGAGTCTGTCAATTTCTACTTACTGAAGCACATATGGCCTGCATTTTCTTGAAGTGTCTACTTTTTGCATAATCTGATACCAGAGCTTCAGCAATCTTGAGCCTAAATTGCTTTGGTGTAATTGGAGGTTTGGCAGCTTCACAGTACAGAATATATCCATTTACTAGGGCAACTTCTATGACAAAATGAAGAATATGATGATACCATTTGAGGCAGTGATAAGGATAAAAGTAATTCACCAGTCTTTGATTGAAGTGACCTACACCACTCATATTGTGATTATAAACATCTGCCATGATCGGTTTTTCCACTGTCATAAATCTCCCTCATGGTGTATGGATCTGATACTTTTGTCAGTAACATTGTTGGCGTGGGCTGTGCTGAACAAATTCTATAATGCCACAGACAAGCAACCATGTTTCCCGACCTAGCAAAAACAGATGAGCGGCCACGCTTCATGTTATGTTCTGTTTTTCTCAAAATGACAGGAAACTCTCTTCTACTGTCTGTAACAATCTGACCCTAACCATAACGCTCACTTAGGGGTCATCAAAGCCATACAAGTACCACTGAAACTAATCAGCTGCTTCTCTGCCACACCCCCTCCTAGTAGCAAGTCTTTTTCTACGCCCCTGATTCTCACTATGGCCCTGCATCAAAACTAGACCAACTGTTGTCACTTTCAAAGGTCAGCTGAAAGCTAGAATCAAAATCATTGCAACATTCACTAGTTTTACTCATTTCCACCTAAAGATCAATCAAAACACATGAAAAAATTTTCCGGCCGCCATTTACCATTTCTCAATGAAATTGAGTTACTTCCCTTGATTTGCGTAGGTTCAGGCGCTTGCCGTGATATCATTTTATGCTGATGCTATATGTATGCCAAAAGGCGACATTGGTACTCTACAGAAAATAAGGCTTGTCACCAAAAGGTGCCCACGGTACTCAAAGTATTAACTTTTATTGAAGGCCATGGACCCCTTTGATTGCCAGATAAAGCATGGACCCCTTCTTGAAAAAAAAATGTACATAAAAGCATTATTAAAAATCTTACATTTTTAATTTGAGGATATGTACATGGACCCCCCTAGAATCCATTCACGGAATGCCAAGGGGCCAGTGGATCACAAGTTGAGAAACCCTGCTATACAGGATATTATGATATCATCATTTTTGTTTTGACAAAAGCATTCCTGTGCTTTTATAGGGGAGAAATGTGTTTTACATGGTGTCATTTTCCTTCTTGCTCCTTATGGAGCATGCAGCCACTACTGTAGCTGGTCACCTTGCAGGAAACGTGCGCTCAAGCATTCACATGCTCTTACAATAGTGGTTTCTGTAGCATTTTATTTTAAATAATGCGATTGCCAGCCTCCAGATCTAAACCTCAGAAATGAGGTATCTGAGGAAGGTGGTTGAAGTAACAGTTTATTAACCTTTTTTGTTACCACGCACTTCTTTGATTTTTCGATGATGGCTATGGACCCCTTTGATTGTTTGATGAAGGCTATGTACCCCTTTGATTGTCTGTGTCAGTGTCACTATTGGAATCTAAATCGGTCCCTTATTCAGTATTCCACCCGTTTGCCAGTCACTTCGATTACGGAAACAACAGCAAATGGGTTGATTTGCCATTGCCCTAAAGACGCCTCTAGGCGTGATGGGAAACAATGGCAAAGAAAACCTATCTGCTGTTGCCCTAAGACGCCACTAGGCGTAATGGCCACTGACTGCTTTGACAGTCGGTGGCTAAGGACGGAAGAAGAAGAAGAAGAAGATTCAGTATCCACATCTGATTCGACCGCACCATTAGCGTCCTGATCAAATATCAAGGCACATTTAAGATCCCAAAGCAAATATTTGACTGTCCAGAAAGCTATGGCTTTAAAAAAATCATGAAAAATCATAATATCAATTATTTCAAAAACAAAATTCAGAAACCAGAAGCTTTAGATGTACCGGAAAATGTATTTATAAATCATGTCTCGCTAAATACTGAGATCTCATTGCTACCCAGCAACGACTGACAACAGTATTCAGACTTTCCAGATGGTCGATTTCAAATGTTTTAAACTGGAAAGGGTGCTGAAAAAGATAGAATTAGCAGAAAGCCACTGAAATTTCAATGCAATACGGGAATTCAGATTTTACGAAGAACTTGTTCGACTTATAATCAGGTCATTCATTTTGGAAGCATTTTATGTCCTAAAGTCCAGCGGTCGACTTATAGTTGAGTATATATGGTACTTGCTTTGTATGTCTTGCTTATGGTTTGGAGTTTTGTTTGGCTTAATGTTTATACTGGGATGAAGTAGTTGGTTCCTTGCCCTGCATTCTTTAGTTGCCTTCTACGAATTGCCTAGTAGTGCACAGTGTTACTGTTCTTTGGTTCTTCTTTGCAGGCCTCAGTAACACGGGGGGAATGTGCAGTCATTTCTGTAAACTATAAAATTGCACACGTCAAACAAATTGTCATTTCATTTGCTGTGTTATAAATATATGTTTACTTCGAAGAATACAAAGCCAGGTATGGCTGTGTACCATATTTGTTGCCTTGGTAGCATAAAACAAATTAAAAGTTGGCGACTTCATTATACTGAAACATAAGTGTCCGGTAGCATGCGGCAGGAATATTCTACAGTAGTAGTTTGAGCAAAATGTGAAGGATTTTTTGCAGAGAGAGCAAAAATTGAAAATTGCAGAGAGCCAAAAGTAAATCATTACAAACCAGTGGCTGCCTTATTTGTGGGAGGTGTAATCTACATTCACTTACGGAAACAACAGCAAACGGATTGATTTGTCGTTGCCCTAAAGACGCCATTAGGCGTGATGGGAACAACGGCAGAGAAAATCTATTTGCTGTTGCCCTTAAGACGCCACTAGGCGTAATGGCCACTGACTGCTTTGCCGGTCGTTGGCTAAGGACGGAAGAAGAAGAAGAAGAAGAATCTACATTCACAATCTCCATAAACTTTCTTCTCTCCTCAGAGCTGTTCATAGAATTGAATCAGCTGTTTTTTCTTTCTCTCCATAGTGCTCCTATTAAAAGAATTTAGACAACTTTATTTTTTTCTCTCCTCAGGGCTTCTATACAAATAATTCAATCAACTTTATTTTCTCTCCCCAGTGATCGTACTAAAAGAATTTAATTAACTTTATTGTTTTCTTTCCCTCCCAGGCTCCTACTAAAATAATTCAATCAACTTAATTTTTTTTCTCCCCGCAGGGTTCCCATTAAAATAGTTCAATCAACTTTACTTTCTCGCTCCAGTGCTCTTATTAAAAGAATTTACTCATTTGTATTGTGTTTTCTCTCCCCAGGGCTCCTATTAAAATAATTCAATCAACTTTATTTTCTCTCTCCTCGGGGCTCCTATTAAAATAATTCAATCAACTTTATTTTCTCTCTCCTCGGGGCTCCTATTAAAATAATTCAATCAACTTTATTTTCTCTCTCCTCGGGGCTCCTATTAAAATTAAATTCAATCAACTTTATTTTCTTTCTCCAATGCTCCTATTAAAAGAATTCAATCAACTGTAATGTGTTTTCTCTCCCCAGGGCTCTTATTAAAATAATTCAATCAACTTTACTTTCTTTCTCCAGTGCTCCTATTAAAAAAATTCAATCAACTGTATTGTGTTTTCTCTCCCCAGGGCTCCTATTAAAAGAATCTATGAAAGAAGGAAGAGGCAAGCTCATGTATGCATTATATATTACTTCACAATAAGTAAGATGTTTACATTTTTGTCCTCTCACTTGTATATGCATGTATGTATGATGTCCGTATCACAACGGGCTGATCACCCGTTTGCCAGTCACTTCGATTACGGAAACAACAGCAAATGGGTTGATTTGCCGTTGCCCTAAAGACGCCACTAGGCGTGATGGGAAACAATGGCAAAGAAAACCTATCTGCTGTTGCCCTAAGACGCCACTAGGCGTAATGGCCACTGACTGCTTTGACGGTCGGTGGCTAAGGACGGAAGAAGAAGAAGAAGAATGATGTCCATATGTTCGTACAGCAGAGAGACAGAGAATACGACTACTGCTGTTTCATGCATGTAATAAGGAGGGGCGGGGGGCTGGCAACCTCATCCTGTAAAATAAATTGTTGCCAGAACCATCACTGCAAGAGCATCTTTATGTTTGATACGAGCTTCCTTAAAGGAGACCATCTGCAGTGGTAGCTGCATGCTCTGTTGCCTTTCTAGAAGGTCCCTGCATCCTACATTATTGCCTTTCTAGTAGGTACCTACATTCTACATTATTGCCTTTCTAGTAGGTACCTACATACTACATTATTGCCTTCTAGTACGTACCTACATTCTACATTATTGTCTTTCTAGTAGGTCCCTACATTGAACATTATTACCTTTATAGTAGGTCCCTACATTCTATATTATTGCCTTTCTAGTAGATCCCTACATGCTAAATTATTGCCTTTAAAGTAGGTCCCTACATTCTATATTATTGCCTCTATAATAAGTCCCTACATTCTACATTACTGTCTTTACAGTAGGTCCCTACATTCTAAGTACTGTCTTTCTAGTAGGTCCCTACATTCTATATTATTGCCTTTCTAGTAGATCCCTACATGCTACATTATTGCCTTTATAGTAGGTCCCTACATTATACATTACTGTCTTTATAGTTGGTCCCTACATTCTATATTATTGCCTTTCTAGTAGATCCCTACATGCTACATTATTGCCTTTATAGTAGGTCCCTACATTCTACATTATAGCCTGTATAGTAGGTCTTTACATTTTACATTACCATCTTTCTAGTAGGTCCCTACGTTCTACATTAATATCATTCTAGTAGGTCTCTACATTCTACATTATTGTCTTTCTAGTTATTCCCTTCATTCTACATTATTGTCTTTCTAGTAGGTCCCTACATTCTACATTAATATCATTCTAGTAGGTCTCTACATTCTACATTATTGTCTTTCTAGTTATTCCCTTCATTCTACATTATTGCCTTTATAGTAGGTCCCTACATTCTACATTATAGCCTGTATAGTAGGTCTTTACATTTTACATTACCATCTTTCTAGTAGGTCCCTACATTCTACATTAATATCATTCTAGTAGGTCTCTACATTCTACATTATTGTCTTTCTAGTTATTCCCTTCATTCTACATTATTGTCTTTCTAGTAAGTGCCTACATTTTACATTATTGCCTTTCGAGCAGTTCCCTAAATTCAACATTTTAGTCTTTCTTGTAGGTCCTTACATTCTACGTTTTTGTCTTTCTAGTAAGTCTCTACATTGTACATTATTGTCTTTTTAATAGATCCCTACATTCTACATTATTGCCTTTTTAATAGATCCCTTCATTCTAAATTAGTGTCTTTTTAATAGATCCCTACATTCTACATTATTGTCATTATAATAGGTCCCTACATTCTACAGCATTGCTTTCTAGTAAGCCATTACATGCTACATTATTGTTACGGGCTTCTCGGGATCCCAGTATGTTCTGGGTGCTTCGATGACTTCTAGTATTTGAGGATGACCAAGTTATTATATTCGTATTCAGTTTATAGAGTCAAAGTCCCTCGGGTTCTTATCACTTTTGTAGGATTCCGTAATACTGTTCGTTGGTATCGATAATGTCTGCTTAACCCTTGTGATTCATTATGTGCTGAATGTGTTTCATATTAAATTCGACCCTTGACTGACCTGTATTAGTCTCTTGTCTTATTAATTATATTGGCAGTGTGAGATGCAGCGTGTTAAGACATTAATCATCACTGGTCATGATCAGTTGAGGATGAATAGCATTTAACTCAACTCCGAATACGATAGTTGATAACACTGTGATTTTGACGACTCAAAATATTTAATTAGTTATTTCATACCATGAGCAGACACCAACTACATGGGAACAAAAGTCACATCACATTCATGTACGATCTGTAAGAGTTCTCATTATTTCATAAGCACATGTTCACAATCTCTATCTAGAGTCCTGGTTAGAGGTCAGTTCCTTTTTAACGGCCAATGTCCTTTGGCATAAATTCAGAGGCTAACTAGACTTAACTATCCTGCTAGTCAGCAATACACTTATTATGCTAGGCTTACGTCTACTGCTAGTCGTTTAATATCCGTTACACTAGGCTTACGCTTGCCGCTAGCTGTACAATATCCATCTATACTAGTCTTACGCTATTGCTAGTAACATAATGTTCCTTTGGCATACCACGCCAGGCTAATCTGCCATAATTATGCAAACTGCGTTATTCCTACTACGACTTACGTTTGGTTCAAGAAATACACTGCTCAAATGGCTTCCCAGCCACACAATTAAAAAGTGGACTACGCCACACACTTTCCAGTGGTTATACCACACAATATAAGTGGCAATGGCCACACATGCCATACGCTGCCGTTGGGGCCGAAGCCCACACGTCGAATATATAGTGGCAATGGCCACACATGCCATACGCTGCCGTTGGGGCCGAAGCCCACACGTCGAATGACCTTACAAAGACATACGCGTCATGCATAGTGATATGCATACCTATCGTTACCATATTCAATTGCGATGTTCCATGGTGCAGCAATCCGAGTTGGCCAAACTCAAATGCTTGCACACATGCAACAATCATCGACATCGGTCGATGAGATATATCTCTATTCGTTTGAGGTGTTCCATGATACAGCCATTCGGATCGTCGACAAATCCAAATGTCTGTAAGCATGAAACAATCATCGACATCAGTCGCGGAGATATAATCATTTGAGGAATGCGCCATGCTGCAGACATGAAGCAATCCTCAACATCATCCCCCTCACTTCCAAACGTGACACTTGTGGCACGGATGATAGTGATGGAGAAGACGCCCGTCTCCCAAACATATCAATATTAGTACTACCTACTTATAAGTATGATAATCATTAAGTAGACACATTAAATTTTATGACATTAATAATAGCACTTGTCAACATGGTGACTAAAGAGTTAATTCAATTTCTTCTCAAAGACGTTGCGCGATAAAAGATCTGCCAAGTTATTGTCTGAGCCAGCAATAGGCAGAATTGTAAATGAAAATTCTTGAATTAACAAATACCATCGGTGTATTCTAGCGTTACGCATTGTTCTAGCTGTTATGTAAGTAAGAGGACTATGGTCTGTCATAATGTAAAAGTGCGTGCCGATGAGATATCTTGACAGCTTCTCCAGGCACCAGACCATAGACAGGAGCTCACGTTCACCTGTCGCATACTTCTGTTCAGCTGGAGTCAGTTTCCTCGACACATAGAAACATGGATGGAGTGTTTCCTTGTAACATTGCAGCAAACAACCACCCATGGAGTAGCTCGAGACATCTGATTGGAGTATGAATGGAATACGTATATTCGGTAATAACAAAATAGGTGCATTGCTAAATAATTTCTTAATTGTTACCAAAGCGCTTTCGCAATCTTTGTCCCAACGTACCTTATTAGGACTACCTTTGGTCAACAGTGCGGACAAAGGTGTAGATAGTTGTGCGAAATGCGGGATGAACTTATGGTAATAGTTTATTAGGCCTAAAAGGCTTCTAACTTGTTTCTTAGTAGAAGGGGTAGAAATCTCAAGAATTCTTTTGACTGTATTGTCGTCAGGATACAGTTTGTGGTTACCTATTCGGTGACCAAGAAAAGAAATTTCCTGACAACCTATTTGGACCTTTGAAGGTCGCACAGTCAAACCATGCATACGTAACGTATGTAGAAGGGAAGTTAAACCATCAATATGGTCTTCCCACGAGTCATGAAATAGGCAGATGTCATCGATGTACGTGATGACATCTTTACGATCGCCAAGAAGGCGGCGCATCATGCGCACAAACGTCGCTGGCGCATTTACCAACCCAAAACACATATAATTCCATTGGTAGAGCCCAAAAGGAGTTGTGAAGCTGTGTAAGGTTTGGCATTTTCGGCAAGAGGAATTTGCCAGTAGCCTTTAGAGAGATCTAGTTTGCTAAAGAAGGTAGCATTAGATAATTCTGACAAAAGATCATCTAAAAGTGGCATAGGCTCACCGTCTGTGATTGTAATTTTGTTCAATCGCCTAAAATCAATACAAATGCGTAAAGAATCATCCTTCTTTTTAACAATCACCATTGGGAATGCATATGGTGATTCCGAAGGAGATATCACACCTAAACGTATCATCTCCTTTAACTCTTTCTCTACCCTATCTTTGTGGTGTAAAGATATAGGATAGGGTCTGAGTTTGATAGGTTTATAATCAGTAAGAGTAATATCATGGGATATAAGCGATGTCTGACCTGGAAGGTCGGTGAGAACATCATTGAAAGAAATGAGAATATCCCGAACTTGATCTTGTTGAGAAGAAGACAGTGAAGAAGAAATAGTCACGTCTTTCCAAGATTCCGATGATTGCAAAGAAGGTAGTTGAAATTGTAAAGGGATAGACGAAGTAGTATCTTCTTCATGAACAACTGCAAAAGAAGCAGTATGATGTGAAGAATCATCAATAGAGTTAATGACAGGAATTAATTCCTGTGGTCTTTCAACTGCTAATTTTAGCATGTTGACATGGAAGGTTTTGATTTTTCCTCTAACGTTTACCGAGTAGTCAACATCTGTGACTTGTTTGATAATATCAAATGGACCTTGCCATGATATCAGTAATTTGTTATCGTTATGAGGTAGCAACAACCAAACTTTTTCCCCTGGTTTAAATGATCTTAATATTCTCTTTTGATTATGTAATAATCGTGATCGTTGAGTGGCTGATTTAATACTCTGGGATGCATAAGTGCACGCATCGATGATTCGTTGTCGGAGATCAATCACTAACTCGTAGCTGTTTCGAGTGGCTGTATCAATTGACGCTCCAATCAACAAATCTTTGAGTATCATCATTGGTCCGCGCGGATTCGAACCATAAACCAATTCGAACGGAGACCACCCCGTGCTCTCGTGGGGCACTTCACGAAAAGCGAAGAGGGCCGCCGGCAGAAGCCGATCCCATTCACGAGGGCATTCTTCAGTTATCTTAGATAACATCTGTTTTAGAGTGCTATTGTAGCGCTCGCACACACCGTTTGATTGAGGCCTATACGCACTACAAAACGAGTGGTGAACAGATAGCATGGATTCTAAATCCCTCATAATGTTGGAAGTAAATTGTGATCCTTGATCTGACAAAATCTCTTCCGGAAAACCGATTCGACAAAATATCGAAAATAATGCATCAGACACAGATGCAGTTGTGATGGTTTTCAACGGTATGGCCTCTGGCCAACGCGTGCAAAGATCTACGCAAGTTAAAATATAACGAAATCCATTATTTGAAACAATTGATAACGGACCCACTATATCTACTGCTATCTTTTTGAAAGGTCTCTCAGGCACGTCCGTAATCTGTAAGGGTGCCGTATGGAACCTGCCCTTACGTGCTATACCTTGGCATGTTGTACATGATTTGCAGTATAACTTTGTATCCTTATTAACCCCAGGCCAATAAAATTGTGACGTAACACGAAACAATGTTCTTTTGATCCCCATATGCCCTGCCATAGGGGAGTCATGACCTGTTTGTAGGACCAATGGTCTGTATTCTTTAGGTACTATCACTTGATGTATAATTGTTTTGCCATCATCATAATATCTAGTGAGTATTGATTTCTTTATCTTGAACCATTGTTTAGCCCCTCTTGTGTATTTAATAGTTTTTTGTTCTGCTCGGCTAAACAATCCTTGTAAAGTTGGGTCACTCTTCTGTTTTTCTGCAAAAACAGAAGGTGAAACAGTGCCAACTTGAGACATAATTGTATCTATTATAGGAAGAGGTGGTGTAGCCATATCCGTAGCTAACTGTTGTGCTCTCGTTACAACAGCATTTGCCACCTGTGGGTGAGATTCAACCCACATTGCAATCTCCTCAGGAGTGCAATCTTTAACTCCTGGTATGTTTCCTATTATAATTTCAGTTATGGGTGCTCTCAAGCCGCAGGCATAGACAGTGCCTGTGTAAAAAGGAGTATCAATGTATACTCGTGCCACAGGGAAAGTTTCTATATTCCCACCGAATGTGACACACTTAACTGATTTGCCTGTAAAAGCAGAGGGCTCGATAAGCGAGTGCTTTATGCCTATGGTTGAAGACCCTGTGTCCCGTAAAACTCTCACTACCTTACCATCCAATATTCCGGGATGAAATGTAAGATAACCGACATTTACACATGCCGACATTGTTGGCATACAATGACCACAATCAAGTGTAATTGTAGACTTTAATCTGTCTTTCGACTGACACTCATAACATGTATCATTCATTACCATACATGCGTTCGCATGATCATTATCATCATTACCTTTTTCCTTTTTAACACTGCAACTATTTGCATGTCTGTGTTTATTTTTGTCTCTAGACGGAGATCTGGCATTACCTTTGTTATTATTGACTGACTTTTTATTGCTATAATAAAAATCAGTAGAGTCATCCTTTTTGGCATCTCTACCATAAGATGATCTCTGCTTATAGTATCCTTTTTGATGTGAACCATCATAATCCCTGCCTCTGTGATACCCACGATCATGAGGTGAATATCCTCTATAACCTCGTCGATATGAATTCGAAGGAGAGCGATGACGACGGAAGTTATAAAAACCTCTGTCGGATTGATAATAATCTGAACGACAACGTCCATCAAAGCTCTTCGATCGAGGTCTGTGATCATGTTGTACCGCGCATACAGGCATAGGATCTCGAATAGTCGATCTATGAAGATCTTTATTCTGATGTGCGGTTTGATACTGTCTTCCGAGTTTTTCATACTCATCAATAGAATTAGGATGTCTTTCCTGTAAAAATGCTTCTAATTCAGTGCTGCATGCGGATAAAACTTTATCTCGCAGCATGAGATCTATAACACCTTCATATGTTTTATTTATACCTGATAAATCAATCCATCTGCTAAGGAAATGTTTAATAGATGCAATGAATTCACCAAAATCTGCATCCTTGCTTGGTTTAGCAGCATGAAAGCGATCTCTGAATCCAGACTCAGTTAACTGGAAACGTCTTAGTAATACCTCTTTTACGACATCGAAATCGCTTCTGCTCTTTTCATCAAGACTCATGAAACATTTAAGTGAGTCACCAGTCAAAAAATCAAGTAAAAGACTGCTCCATCTTTCTTTGGGTATGTTCAGAGCTGTGACCTTGATGATGAATCTAGATATGAAAGAGTCAACACAATCGCGAGTCTGGTCAAAATGTGGCATTTTTAACTTAGGATAAAAAATATTTGTAGCAGCCGCAGTCTTAGTCTGTTCAGACTGCACTTTAGCTAATTCTAAAGCTTTTTCTTTTTCAGCATGAAGTTTTAATGTTTCCATTTCCATGGCATTTTTATGTGCTTGATCCAGTTGCATAAGTTCCATTCTCCTTAATTCCATTTCTTTATCTCGTTGTGCCATTCTTTCCTTTTCAAATTCTCTGTCTTTTTCTTGTTGAGCTAATTCTTTATCTTTTGTGAGCTAATTCTCTGTCTTTTTTCTTGTTGAGCTAAAGTCAGTCGTTCTAATTCCAATTTCATGGATAGCTTTCTTTTTCCATTTTCATGGATATTCCCTTCAATTCCCTTTCTTGGGTTAATTCAAACCTCCTAAGCTCATCAGCTCGTTTAGTCATTTCGCGCTGTTCCATTCTTTCCAGACGCGATAAATATTCATCATATTTTGTATCTGCAAAACTTTGTAGTTCCGCCCCTGATTTTCCATAACTTTTTCCAATATCAATGAATTCCTGTAGTGTAGACATGATAATAGGTTTCTGAGTACCTTCAATAGTCTATAATATACACTAGGATTATAGAACTCGATATAATATGTACATGAATATATTAATCAATAACAAACAAGTTACAAGAACATGTGACAAAGACAGTGAAAACAATCAAATGATTTACAATGAAATGATTTTTCAATTATACAACAACACTTTACACTTATAAAGTAAATAAAGGAGACTTATAAACAGTAATGAGTAAAAGAAAGAAAAGAATTTACATCACAAAAATATAACAAGACAAGTCGTCTTAGACAAACGTGTAGACAAAGAAGTTTTAGATCACACACGACAACGATTGTCAACAGTACTGAAAGTAGGTTATGTAAATAAAGAGGACGTAATTCACGTGACGAAACTGCTAATCACACAAAATATGGTTATAATACTAACTGAAGAAACATTTATTCCCTGACTCAAAAGAAAAAATATAATCAGTCAGATCCTCAGTTAGTAAAATAAGCATGCAAATCTAATAGAAGTTAACATTCACTGAAGCTTTCCTGGGAAAATTCCAGTCAATATTAAACAATACGAATATACGAATATACGAAAAACATGAATGGGGAAACACAGATGATAGTAAAAAAGTAAGTCAAGTGATGATGAACTGTAGACCAAAGATAATACAAGGACAATATGATAATGTTCAAGCGCTCTAGTAAAATCAAGAACTTATCTGTTTAGTTGTCCCTCTGAGAAATACATGAATGCATGTAATTCTAAAGCAAGTGTCTTCAACAGCTGAGGTCCATTGATGGTAGACCTTGACCTTCGCAGCAGGGAACCGTTTGAAAGTCTTGCTTCGGTCTTCGAACGTAGTTTCTTCAAACGATCTGCGTCGCAGCTTCAGATGAATTTGATCAAGAGATACATTCTCCACTGGTTCAGGTTCTTGAGTGGAAGATTACCGTTCTATCTGCGTGAATCAGTCTCTTTGATGGAAGAAAAATTTCAGATTCTCAAGCAATGTTGTCTGCTAGAGTTGACGGCATCGATGTAGTGACGTCACTTTCTGTCCTGCGCATTTCAGTTGCCGGTTAGGCTTGAAAGAATGATTTTGCCTTCATAACGTTCATCATCAGTTTGACTTTATTCGATACTTGAAGGGGGGAATCCAGTATTCACGAAATCCAGACACTTTCTGACACCAGAATGTTACGGGCTTCTCGGGATCCCAGTATGTTCTGGGTGCTTCGATGACTTCTAGTATTTGAGGATGACCAAGTTATTATATTCGTATTCAGTTTATAGAGTCAAAGTCCCTCGGGTTCTTATCACTTTTGTAGGATTCCGTAATACTGTTCGTTGGTATCGATAATGTCTGCTTAACCCTTGTGATTCATTATGTGCTGAATGTGTTTCATATTAAATTCGACCCTTGACTGACCTGTATTAGTCTCTTGTCTTATTAATTATATTGGCAGTGTGAGATGCAGCGTGTTAAGACATTAATCATCACTGGTCATGATCAGTTGAGGATGAATAGCATTTAACTCAACTCCGAATACGATAGTTGATAACACTGTGATTTTGACGACTCAAAATATTTAATTAGTTATTTCATACCATGAGCAGACACAAACTACATGGGAACAAAAGTCACATCACATTCATGTACGATCTGTAAGAGTTCTCATTATTTCATAAGCACATGTTCACAATCTCTATCTAGAGTCCTGGTTAGAGGTCAGTTCCTTTTTAACGGCCAATGTCCTTTGGCATAAATTCAGAGGCTAACTAGACTTAACTATCCTGCTAGTCAGCAATACACTTATTATGCTAGGCTTACGTCTACTGCTAGTCGTTTAATATCCGTTACACTAGGCTTACGCTTGCCGCTAGCTGTACAATATCCATCTATACTAGTCTTACGCTATTGCTAGTAACATAATGTTCCTTTGGCATACCACGCCAGGCTAATCTGCCATAATTATGCAAACTGCGTTATTCCTACTACGACTTACGTTTGGTTCAAGAAATACACTGCTCAAATGGCTTCCCAGCCACACAATTAAAAAGTGGACTACGCCACACACTTTCCAGTGGTTATACCACACAATATAAGTGGCAATGGCCACACATGCCATACGCTGCCGTTGGGGCCGAAGCCCACACGTCGACAATGGCCACACATGCGATACGCTGCCTTACAAAGCCCACACGTCGAATGTCCTTACAAAGACATACGCGTCATGCATAGTGATATGCATACCTATCGTTACCATATTCAATTGCGATGTTCCATGGTGCAGCAATCCGAGTTGGCCAAACTCAAATGCTTGCACACATGCAACAATCATCGACATCGGTCGATGAGATATATCTCTATTCGTTTGAGGTGTTCCATGATACAGCCATTCGGATCGTCGACAAATCCAAATGTCTGTAAGCATGAAACAATCATCGACATCAGTCGCGGAGATATAATCATTTGAGGAATGCGCCATGCTGCAGACATGAAGCAATCCTTTCTAAATTATTGTGTTTTTAATAAGTCCCTGCATTATTGCCGTAGGGCGCTACATTCTTTTTTATTGTCTTGTTAGTAAGTCCCTACATTCTAAAATTATTGTCTTTCTAGTAAGTTCCTACATTACTGTCTTTCCAGTAGGTCCTTACATTCTACTTTATTGTGTTGTTAGTAAACCGTTACATTCTACCTGTTTTTCTTTCCAGTAAGTCATCACGTAACAAATTATGGGCAGAATGGAATCGATAAAGCTGATTATGTCAAGAGAATGTTATCTGAGATAAATGTAAGTGGAACCCTTCCCTATTCACTTTGAATTACATAAATGTTTGAACACACACCACAGGCGGTGAAGAGAACAGAAAAAATCATCATCTGTGACACGAGGTGTATGAGAATAGCAGAAAATAGAATATGTAAAGATCTACTGAGAAATGAAAATGTGAAGTCAGTCCTATTAGGTGGCTCTGAGACAGGGAGAACAACAAAAACAACAACCAAAAAGCTACAGACTTTTATAAACGGGTGCTTGCGTAGAATAGAAGGACTGAAATGGTATGACAAAGTCACAAATGTGGAATTGATGACAAGAACCAGACAAGTGCCAGTGGAACAAGAGTTGAGAAAAAGACACTGGGGATGGATAGGACACACATTGAGGAAACCTGTTGATAGCATTACAAGGCAGTCCTTGTTCTGGAATCCACAGGGAAAGAGATGCAGATGTAGACCAAAAAACATGCAGAAGAGAACTGGATACAGAGGTGAAAATGATGAGGAAAACATGGAAAGAACTTGAGCGGATGGCACAGGACAGGAAGACTTGGCATGTGTTTGTTGAAGGCCTATGCTCCTTGAGGAGCTAAAGGGAATTGATTGATAGATTGATTGAGAAATGAAGAGATAAAGGTCATCATTGGAACAGCACCAGTAAAGGAATATTATTCATTCATTACCCATCTGTTCCCTGTGAAGCATGGGCATTCAGTGAATTCATGCCAAGCCTTCCTGTCATGTGTGGTTTGTACAAGTTCTTTCCCCCTGCCAGGTGGGAAGAGTGCCGGACCCCTTGCCTTGTCGGGGTTTTAAAAAGACGAACGAGGAAGAAGTTATTTCCACGTTTTCTTTATCCCATTCATGTTTGTATACAGCTCTCTTCTCTATATGTGGTTTTTGGTTTCCCTCTATTTTCTTTTACTCTCACGTTTCCGGAAGAGTGACTGGCGTGTAATGCTGTCAGCTGGTTTCCTCAATGTGGGCCTTATCCAGCTTTTCTCTGGGTTACGGAATAAACCTTCTTAACACAGGACTGTCTTCCATCCACTTGGCTGTGGATGAGGATAGGTGCAGCAGGAAACACTGGCATTGGATAGGATTCACACGACGGAAACCAGTAGACAGCATTACAAGGCAGTCTTCTTCTTCTTCGATCCTTAGCCGCCGACCGTCAAAGCAGTCAGTGGCCATTACGCCTGGTGGCGTCTTGTAGGGCAACAACAAATTGATTCCACTTTGCTCGGTCGGTGGCCATCCTTCGTACAGTGCCCCAACTCTGGTTCATTCTTTGCATCTCAGCCTCTGTACAAGGCAGTGGGGGCCTGAAAAACACATGGAGAAGGGAAGTGGAGACCAACATAATAGGGATAACGGAGATATGGAAAGATCTTGAAAGGATGGCACAGGACAAGAAAGCTTGATATAAAATGATAGAATGCATGTGCTCCTCCATATGGGGCAATATCCATAAGATAATGAACGTATGAACGTATTCACCTGTAAAGATTTTATGTCCACAAACGTTATATTGTCCTTGAACGTAGTTAAACATTTGTACTGGGAATGTTTGCTTTTTTGTTTCTACTTTGAAACTTTCCATCCCAGAAAATGTGCCACCCTGGACCATGGCCTATCTAGATCATCAGTTCATAAATGCTGCTCTGTCTGCATCCTTTGTAAAATTAATATATATAAATATTGAAGTTCTTTTGTTTGTTTTTAATATTTTGTTCATCTGTTTATTCAGTCTTCATATTAAAAGGTCAAGGTGGTCACATAGCAGATACTGCCGTAGGGGAGTGACGTGTTAGAGACTTCACCAGACTAGGTCTAGCCTCGAGAGGTGGGGTGACCAGTTCTTTTCCTCACTGCCTTTTCCTTCCCTAATTCAAAGAGCAGAGTCAGGTAGCCATTTACAGCTGGGTAGACTGGAGCATGTTGGTTCTGTAATTTGAACTCGGCACCTGTGCCGCGAGAGACCAAAGCTCTAACCAATCCGTCAGTTGGATGTTTCATATATACACATCAAAAGAAATGAAGTCCAACACAAAGAAATCATAATCTCACGTTGGTCCTATTGTGTGGCTGTGAAACATGGAGAACCACAAAAACAGCAACCAGGAAGTTACAGACTTTCATAAATGGCTATTGGCGTAGAATAGAAGGCTTGAAATGGTACATCTAAATCATCGACATGAAACTGGTGACAGGAATCAGACAAGGGCCAGTGGAGCAAGAGAAGGCCACCTGCCAAGTCCCTCGACTGGAGCCTCTGGGAGAAGACAAGCTTGAGGAGGCCAAAGAGAGCCTGGTGTAGAAAGGAAGAAGCGAAAGCCAAGACGGCAACAACATCATGGACAGAGCTGAAACTGCCAACAGCAACACAAATAATAAACAAGCGAGCAACAGTTAAAGACCTATGGTCCACTGGGATGAAAAAATGGATGATGACGATGATGATAAATGGTAACTACAGTATTCATTCATTGTTCATAACTATTCAGCTTGCTGAGGATAAGTCCAGATCCTTCCGTGTCTTATGTCATGAGACCTCCTTCTGTCCGATTGATAGAGTGGTTAGAGTGCTGGTCTCTTGTGGCAACAGTGCTGGTATCAATTCACCGAACCGGCGTCCTGCAGTCTACCCAGCTGTAAATGGGAACCTTCCTTTGCTATTGGGAACTGGTCACCCCACCTCTCGATGCTGGACCTAGTATGGTGAAGTCTCTAACACGTTACTTCCCTAAGGCAGTATCTGCTATAGGACTACCTTGTTCTGTCTTGGCTGGCTGAGTGATTAAATTATTTACATTAGGTTGGACTTGTCCACAGAAGTTAATTGTTATCTTAAAGTAACCAGCTGCATGCCCTCCTTACAGGGCCAGATTAAGCCAAGAAGGGCCTCTAGGCCTAATGGTGTTTTGGCGTGCGACATTTTATTGAAAAATCTATGCATTAAAAAAGTTGTTTAACTTATACAGGGGCCCCCCAAGAGCTCCAGGCCCCTAGGCTTCAGCCTACTTAGCCTAATGGATAATCCGGCCCTGCTTCCTTAGTCACTTTTAATGACATGCATGATAGGTTGCAGTATTTTTTATTCTTTGCGCCCCTTTGAGCCACAGTAACACTGAAGCGTACTTCGGTAACAGCAGTGTTATACTAACACATGGAAGCAAATCATGGACAATTAGAAGACAAGCAGGAAAATCCCTAGAGGCCACTGCGATGTGGTTTTATAGAAGAATGCTAAGAATGCCATGGGCAGCTGCTAAAAAAAAAGGATGATGTAGTTGAGGATGTCCTGACAGAAGCCGGTGTGCCAAGGAGGATTATTTGTAACATGAGAAGGAAGCAATTCATTTTCTTTGGAAACTGTTAGGAGAGGAGGAAAACTGGAGTATATTGTGACAACAGAAAGGGTTGAAGATAAAAGAGATACAGGTATACCTCGCTTTATTGCGCTTTGTAGATATTGCGCTTTTTTTCAAATTATTCATGTTTATTTATTAGGACGTGCCGTCTTCTTCCGACCGATTTTGGCTCTCCACCAGAAAAAAGATTACGATTCGCTGAAGGCTTAGATGATGAAGATTAGCATTTTTTCTAGCAATAAAGTATTTTTAATTTTACAGTACATTATTTTTTTTTTTAGACCTAGCACTATTGCGCACTTAAAAGACATAGTGTAAACAGGATTTTACGCTTTTATATGCACTGGGAAGCCAAAAAAAATGGGTGTGACCCGCTTTATTGCAATATTTGCTTTATTGCGGTGGTCTGTAACCGAGCCCGCAATATCTCCGAGGTATACCTGTATAGAGAACAACAAAGAGGAAGATAATGGACAGTTTGGCATTGTGGCATTGCAAGAAGTTAACAACAGAACTGATAACTAGTACTGTGGACAGGAAGTTGTGGAGAGACATGGTTACCCACACCAGCTAGTGTGGTACTTTAAGAAAAGGAAAAAGGAGATTTTACAATTATTTGGTGTAATGAATATGTATTTTTATTTCCAGAGAGCTGAGAGGGAGGGATCTGTGACTTTAACTGAGGGGAACAAAGCATTTAACGACGGGGATTTCAAACTGGCTGTGGAACGTTACTCTTCTGTGATAGAGCGGGAGTAAGTGTTGAGTATTCTTGTGTGATAGGGGAAGAGTAATGTAGGAATATTATTATTGGTAAGAGTAATGCTCTTCTTCTGGTGTGGTAGAGGAGGAGTAATGTAGTATTATTGTCTTCTTCTTCTTCTTCTTCTTCTTGCGTTCGCATCTTTGATGATTACACCGTCAGACGAGTTCTCATGATGAATTCGACTGTTGTTTGAAGTTCCTCTTTAACTCCATATAGCTTTGAGTTTAGTGTTGAGTCATTGGGCCAGTAAATCTTTCTTAACTGGTCATACAGAGGACAGTCCTGTAGAACATGCTCAGCAGTTTGTTCGTTTAATTCACATGTGCACAGTGGTGAAGCAGACAATCGTAGCTTGTGCATGTGTTTATTCAGTTTGTTATGCCCTGTCCTGAGTCGAAAAATAGTTATCTGTCCCTGCCGGTCGAGAGTGTGATAGTCGTCTTTGGGTTGGTTCTGTTCTCTTCTGATAGTCTGGATAGCTCTCTTTTTCTCAAAGTATGTGACTTCATTATCTTCTTGTTCACATTCTCCTCCCTTTTTTGCAAGTTTATCTGCCTTTTCATTTCCGGGTACACCACAATGAGATGGTACCCACTGAAGTATGGTTCTCTTTTTGGCAGCTACCTTGTTTAGTTCATTTCTCAGATGCGGGAGTTTACCACCCTTGAGAGCTTGCAGGACAGACAGTGCATCTGTGAGGATGACTACCTGGTGGCAGTCAGAGTTGGTGTTATAAATCATATTTGCAGCTTGCTCTAGAGCTTGAACCTCAGCTGTATAGTTGGAACAGAATTTACCAGTGGGAATGTGCCTAGTCTCATAGTGGTTGTCAGGATATGAGATAAAGATACCGGCACCTCCATTCCTAACAGCATTAGTTGCTGATCCATCTGTATAGGCATGTATCCATGATTGATCGGGATAGCTTTCTTGGATCATACTCAGTGTAGCATGTAGCAGTTCGTTTTTGCAGATCATTATACTCACATCCACTTGTGAGACCACTGACTGATGTATTAATTTGGAGGGCACTGCTGGCCTGCTCCCATGGTACAGGGTATAGGGTGGGCTTCAGTGGTGTTGTCTTCATGGATAAGTCTTCTTGATGCTGTCTTATAAGTCTTTTCCCCCGATGCACAAAGCTGCTACGCTTTAGACGTCCCAATGCCAGATCATCTAGTCTAGCCTTCATTGGGTGCATTGGCATACTGTTGTACTTTTCCATCTGGATCATGGTTTTTGTGTCTCTTCTATGGGACAATGTCTGTAATCCAGCAACCTTCTGCATCTCTGTCATTGGTGTAGTTTTCATGGCTCCTGTAATGAGCCTGAGAGCTTGATTTTGCACCTTGTCCAAAGACTGCAGATGTGAGTTAGCAGCTGATGACCATGCTGCTGAGCTAAACTCTAAGTGTGGTCTTATTCTTCTTCTTCTTCCGTCCTTAGCCAAAGACCGACCAAGCAGTCAGAGGCCATCACGCCTTGTGGCGTCTTAAGGGCAACAGCAGATTGATTTTCTCTGTTGTAGTTTCCCATCACGCCTAGCGGCGTCTTTAGGGCAACAACAAATAGATCCATCTGCCGTTGTTTCCGTAATCGGTGTGACAAGCCAACGGGTGATCAGCCCATTGGGCTGTGGTCTTATTACTCCATTATAAATCTTCTTTAGATTTCGTTCATTTGCTCCCCAGTTGGTACCTGCTAATTTTCTGAGTATGCCTAGTCGTCTTCGGGCCTTTCCTTCTGCATTTTCAATATGCTTATTCCATGTAAGCCTTTGGTCAAATGTCACCCCAAGATAGGTGGGGTAGCTTTCTTCCTTGATCACGATTGTCCCTAGGTGTATGTTAGCTGATTTGTCCTTGGGGGCGAGGGAGAACAGTGTTGTGGAGGTTTTGTCTGTGTTTATTGTGATAAGCCATTTCTCTGCCCATGACACTAGCATGTCTGCTGCCCGCTGCATTCTATAATTTGCTGTGGTGACATTTTCATCAGCGCACCAGAGTACTAGGTCATCTGCATATAAGGCAGCTTTAACTCCTGCAGGGAGATCTTTCACCAGGTCATTGATGTAAACAAGGAAGAGTGTTGGGGAAATTACTCCTCCTTGAGGTACCCCCTGATGGAGCAACACTTTTCTGCTCTGCAGACCGTCAAGAGTGACTCTAGTTCTCCTGTTATGCAAGTATGACTGGATCCATTTCATCATGTTGCCTTGGATTCCACTTCTCCTAAGTTTTGCAATGAGGCCATCTTTCCACACCTTGTCAAACGCCTGCTTGAAGTCGACCCAGATCGTTAGGACCTTTTTCTTCTCCTGGAAGGCATCTTCTATTGCTTGAGACAAGTAAGTAACTTGGTCTTCTATACTGTAGCATTCTCTAAATCCAGCTTGTTCCGGCACCAGGATCTGCTCAGACTCTAGATACCATTTCAATCTGTGGTTGACTATTCGCTCCATAGTCTTCCCAACACAGCTTGTGAGACTGATTGGCCGGTAACTTGCAGCCTCGGTCTTACATTTCCCTTTCTTTAGTATGGGTATTGTGATGGCTTCTCTCCATACTTGGGGTACCGTTCCTTTCAACCAGCTGTGGTTGAATATCTCAAGCAGTTTTGTCTTTGCTGCTGAGCTCAGATTTACTAGCATTTCGTTGCTGATTTTGTCTGGGCCGGGTGACTTTTGAAACTTAAGCTTGGAAATAGCCTTCTGTAGTTCTCCTAGTATGATGGGTTCCCTCATTGGGGCAGGAGTATCTGTCTGTCCCATGGTTGCCAGTATTTCTTTTCTTATCTCTCTCTGATGATCTATGTTAATGGGTAAGTTGCTTTCTGAACTGTATCTTCTAGCAAACAAGTCTGCAGCTTGTTTTCCTCTGAAAAGTTTGCCACCTTCATCCAATGTGATAGTCTGCCTAGGTGAGGAACGCTCTTCATTTAGAGACTTGACTAATCTCCAAAGTTTCCTGCCGTCTTTCTCAAGGTTCAGCGATGCCGTTTTAGTTCTCCAGCTTTTCCGTTTTTCTTCTAGCTTTGTTCTCTGAAACTCTGCTACAGCCTTTTTCCATTTGTTGTGAGTTTCAAGTGAAGGCTGAGACTCTGCGTCCTTTCTAGCCCTGTCCATAGCTTCCTGACGTTCTTGGAGTGTGCTGGACCAGTATGGTATGTAGTTACGCCGGCATCCTTTGGGAATGGTTTCTTTTGCAGCTTGTAGTATGCATCTGTTGAAGTCTTTTACCACTTCATTAATGTCTCTGTTCTGTACCTTGAGGGTAGACAGCAGCGTGTTCACCTGATGCCTGAATAAACCCCAGTTGGCTTTTTTTGTAGTTCCATCTTGTAATGGCTGGGCCTGTACTGAGAGTTGCACTCTGGACAGTAAGAAAGATTGGGCGATGGTCGCTTCCCCCTAGTTGGTCTCCTACTTCTCTACTAATAGATCCAGCTATATCTGGTGTGGAGAAGGCAAGATCTGGTGTTGAAGTTGTGTGCCATCCTCTGGAGTAGAAGGTAGGAGTATCTGTGGCATTATTGACTAGCATTAGGGAGTGATCATCTTGCCAAGTTTCAACCTCTTCACCTCTGTGATCCAGATGGTTATAGCCCCAGCTATAAAGTTGGTGGCTGGTACCTGAATAGAGCTGAGACTCAGGGGTTTGTTGTTCGGACAGTAATAGTTCAGGAGTTCTATTTCCATCTTGTCTACCTTTATCTGCAACAGCTGATATTCTGCTCCATCCATGAAGGTTTTCCTTTCGTGTGCAGGAATGTTATTCCTTACAAGAGTAAGTACTCCTCCTTTTCGTCTATCTTTTCTGTCGGATCTGAAGCATTGATATCCCCTTATTTTAAAGGTTTGATCTGCTTTCAAGTGAGTCTCTTGGATACAGCAAACACTGACTTGCTTCTCATACAAGATGTTTTCCAGCTCTGTCTTTTTGCTGTATCCAGCCTGCTTGCTGTTCACTCCCTCTGCATTCCAGTGCATCATGACAAGTGGCACTCTGGGTTTCTCTTTTTCTGTTTTGTTTTGGTCAGTAGTTCTCCTCCGCCGTCTGCTGACTCCACAAGACGGTCTAGAGGGTCCTCCAGTAGCTGAGGGTGGGCTCTGTTGAGGCTCAGAGCCCGGCACTGCACCTGCCTGGTGGAGCTCCACAGGGCGAGCACCAGTACGAGATTTATTTGACGGTGTACTCTCCATAGAAAAAAAAAAAGCGAGTTGCGTGATACTGTGGTTTCCGGTGCGCCTTCTGGCCCAGTATCTATGACTTTAGCACCTGTTCAACGGGAGAGTGGGCTCATCCCTAATCTGTTTATGTTCCCAGTAGTAGACTATTCGCAAGCAGCCTGGGGGTGTCACTGCTCTGCGCGGACCTTGTTTACCGAGGCGGCGTCCGAGCTCGTATGGTGAAAATATGGTTGCGTTATCTTCAAAATAGCCCTGTCTTTCCCATGGCTTTTCTGCCATCCTGCAACTTTGAGTTAGGGAGTTCTGAGCTCCAGTCTCTTTCCCAGGCATTTTATCCTGGCCTGGCACGCATACAGAGGACCCCACTTCTGGTTCTAAGTTAGCAGTTGGGGATAGGTGGGGTAGCACACTGTGCATTCCCCGTCATCCAGGGGGGCTCTCCAACTATGCAGAGCTTGCACAATGCTGTGCTCTGGTTCTGGGCTCTCCCAAGGAATCCTCACGTCCTGCACAGAGCCACTTCCAGATACCCACCACCTGCCAACCCTCCATTGTAGAAATCTCCTGCATGCGGCCATCCAGTCAAGAGCCAGTATTAAGTCTGGTGCCCAAGTGATCCCCCCAAGCTCAGTGTGCAATGCTGGGTTCTCATCATGCTGCAACACAGGGGGGATTGTGATGCTCAGCCATCTCTCTCAACTCTGCACCGATAAGTGACATCGGGGACTTAACTGTGCCTCAGTACTGGGTGGCCCCGTTTCCGGGTACACCACACACAGCCAATTGAGGCAACGGTCGCCGTGGGCGTGTCTTCAGTGGGGAAGTTGTGGAGTCTTCCTGTCCATGTTCTTGCACATCCTAACACTGCCCGCAAGACATCGGAGGTTTGGAGAGTGGCCTTCTCTGCTTTTTTGAGCCGGGGTGGGCTCCCCGGGCTAGTCTCGATGGGGATCGGGACGTGTCCACGCGCCAGTGGGCCCAGCATCGGCCGCATCTGATGGAGGACTTGCTCTGCCAGGTTTGATGTGGATTTCCTACCGCCCCGGGTAGAAGCCAGAAGTGTACTGTGCCAGCTCTGGGGGAGATAAAGGGGGTGTTTCTGCGTCTCCTTGTGATACGTAGCCAAGGTAGGGCTCACAGTGCTCTTTCCCTGCCACCAAATTGCCTGCTGGTTACGCCGAGTTCTCCGAGGCTCTAGGCATGTGACCAAGAGTTGAAGGCAATAGGATCGTCAAGTCCTGAGTCTCTGTGCCTGTACGATAGGTTCCGATCTTCAGGGAGCAGTCCACACTCGTTCCCACTCCCAAGACTTGTTCAGTATCCATCTGGCTCCTTCCCACCCACAGAGGGCGTGTACGGTGTAGTGCACCGGTTTTATTATCGAGGTTTGCTCCTCTAGATCCGTTGTGTTTAGCCTGAGGATTCGCACCCTCAGTTACCAGGACTACCTCGAGGAGGGTGTGGCTCTTCACCACGCACAACGATCTTGGGGTATGAGAGGTTTTGCTAGGCCAAGAGACTAACACCGCAAGGGTCGCTCCTTTCATGAACAAGAATTCACTAGGCCTAGGGTGAAGCAAGGGGGGAAACCCACTACCCACAACACCAGCACATCATACCTCCTGTCTGTAAAAGACTTTGCCCCTAGTATTATTGAAAGTGATTGTTACTTTTCTATGCTGGAGATAAGTGAGTGATACTTTACTACTTCTTGGAGGATAGAGAAGGAGATGATTCTTTTCAGTAACTTAGATGGTGTGAATGATACTTACGAGTAAGTGATTGATTTTCTTCTCTGATAAAGAGAAAGTAAGTGAAAAATTATCTTTTGTTATTGAAAATTGTGAAAAATTCTCTTCAGCTTTGACTGTGATGTTTTTAATTTTTTAAATAGTTTATTGAATGATTTTTAAAATATTGCAGTCACTTTTGAAAGTACTTTGCCTTCTTCGTTTATTATATTTGTTCTAGTGTTCTGGAAATTTTCGTATTCCACTTTTGAAGAAACCTTTTGATTGATGTTGGTTCTGTATTCGGGCTGTTGATTTTTTTTTCATCATTGTTATTCTACCTGAATCTCATGCCTCCTAAGAGTTCATAGATGAAAAGAAGACGCTGGCGATGGATAAGATCACACACATCGAGGAAAGCTGTTGATAGCATTACAAGGCAGGCCTTGTTCTGGAATCTCCAGAGTAAGAGGTGAAGATAGACCGAAAAATTCACGGAGAGTAGAACTGGAGACTAATGAAAATGATGAGGATGGCACGGGACAGGAGGGGTTGGTATGTGTTTGTTGAAGGCCTATGCTCCTTGGGGAGCTAAAGGGTATTGACTGATTGAATGATTGATTGATTGAAGAGTTTGTTTGCCCCTTGTAGTTCCCGGGGGATCTGTGAGGAGATAAAGAGAGAACATGACTCCTGTTTCCTCAGGCACACCTTAAGAGACAACTAATATTAAGTTGTGTGTTGCGGCCAGCTAGGTCATCAAGTAAAACAGATTGCTACAGACACCACCCACCGCAAGAGCATGTCAGTGCTTTGATGATGCAGGTTTCATGCAAGGGGATCAGCGACTGTGGTGGGCCCATGCCCTGTAAGGAACAATCCATGCACTTAAGAAACAAACAAAATTATTAAACAGGGATATGTTGTTGTTGTTGCTTAACTAGGGCCGCTAAGCTTCTCGCTCTTTAGCAGCCAATACCACGTTGAAGGCTCCTTGGTATTATCTACACTGTAGATCTAGGCTTTTCTTGTGATTTTTTTTCTATTCTGAAACTTGTTGAGTTGAAGTCATGAGCTCCACTTTCTCCAGCTTTGCTTGCATTAAAAGTGATCGTTTAATCTATTTCCAAGCTAGGGGTAAGAAGTGCGTGGCATGCTGTTCATTTCCTGCCCTCCAAGGGGGCTTTACAGCTATGCAGAGCTAAAATACTGTAATCTGGTTCTAGGCTCTCCCAAGGAATTGTCACGTCCTGCACAGAGCCACTTCTCAGCTTCCCTTGCCTATCACTGGGTCCACAGTGAGATCCTTCTGCATGCAGTCAACCAAGTCAAAGCCAAAGAATTACGTCTGGGGCTCAAGTGACTTCTCCAAGCTTAGTGTACAATGCTGGGTTCTCACCAAGTTTCACCACAAGGGAAATCCCTGGAAGTGTGTGGATGACTTCAAGAGTCAATGAGGATGTAATTAGCCTCACAGACATACGTTCACTTCCACGTACATATACTGTAGCATTGTGCATAGCTGGTGGTCCTATAAGGATGACTCTTATATGCCTCCATGCATAAATAGAGATATCATATTGTCAATTCAAACATGTGTCTTTAAGGAATGCATATTAAATTAAAATTGCATGCTTTTTTTCTACAGAACCAGACCTTTCATAAGACATAATGCTTACACTTGGGTCTAACTTTTTGCAGAACATTACCATCTGTTATAATCTTTGTACGTTTTCTGATTGTGAGACCCTCTCTACATTGTTGGTATTTTTGTTGTTTTCCACAGACCTTTAAATAGCCTTTTGTATAGTAACAGAGCTCAGGCGTATCTCAATTTATGTGATTATAGGTAAGGTTGTTGTTTTTATTTTCACCGTTTTTTCTGTTTAAATGTAGTTTAAATTTATACAGTTAAGAGCAAGTACTCCATCAAGAAATAACTGTGGTGTTTGCTTTCTGCTTCTCTTCTTCTTCTTCAAGTTTCATGCCTAGTGGCATAGGAGATCATACCTCTCCACAACTTCCTGTCTCCAGTACAATTTATCAATTCTGTTGTTGACTTCTTTCCATGCCATGATGTCAAACTGTCTAGTATCTTTTCTTTTTGACTTTATTTATTGTAATTAATAAGTATAGTCTTACTTTTTTCAGGGGGAATATTTCACGTTTTTTTTTTGTAATTAATATGTTATTGTTGTTGATTAATTTGTTTCATTGTTAAAAAAAAAAAAAAAAAAGGTTACACGCTCGTGGAGGCGTATTGGGAATATGGTGTTAGGCCCATATTTTCTTAACCATCGGCACACTAGGGGTGATGTTGTCAGCATCATGCCAGTTGCTTCATTGTAATGAATGCATATATTCTAAGTTTTGTTTTAGAAAATTTAATATGTTCCATGTTTTTAGTTTTGTTTTTGAACATTTCATTTCTTCTACGCTCTTACTTCTCTTCCAGAAGTGCGTTGTGTGACAGTAAACGAGCTATAATACTTGATCCAAGGAATTCAAAAGTAAGTTTCTAAAATTATCAGTTACTTTTTTATTTTTTTTTTGTAAGCCCACTAATACTCTAGGCGAAATCTCAGGTTCATATTTCCAACCAGAGACTGATCTTACGTAAGTATCCCTTTTTCCCTGTAAACTGACAGGTGTCCTCTCACCATTCAGGCAGATACTCGCCGATTTTGGAGGTACCCATTAGAGCTGGGTCGGCTCAGGAGTCGTTCAGGTTATTCCAGTCCCTGGTCGAAGGCACTACTTCAAATGTCTTCGCCAGGGCTCATATTATTCCAGTCCAAGTCCGGTTCAAAGACTCTCCTTCAAATGTACTCGCCAGGGCTCGAACCTGGATCACTCGATCGCCAGTGTAGTGTGGTAACCATTACACCAGCGCTGCGGTAATGTTCACCCTGAGTGCCGTCCTGATCATATAGTAACTTTTGTTTACTTTGTACTTGGTATCGGAGTTTAGCCTTTAGCACGCTGTTGTCGACATATGTCGACCGGGTATAGAACGTTGTTGTCGACATATGTCGACTGCGGATATCTTCGTTTTCTAGCATTAGGATGTGTGTACACGTAATATCACCCCCGGATGTTAAGTTTTAAACTTATCTGAGAGAGAGTTAGCTTCCGTTTCCGATCTTTTTTAGTAATGGGTGCATTCGCGTTTATTTTCTGTGAATTTTTTTAAACGAAATGAATCGGCATCGAACACGCGGCCATTTTCGCTCTAATTTTATTGGATTCTGACGCCGATGCGATGAGGAGATTTTTGTCTTTATAAGCGCTAATATCGGTTTTCAGAATATGGTTGATGACAGAGATGGAAACGAAAGTAGATTGTCATTGCTAGTATGTATAATTTTAGGGGTTAGGATTAGGTTTATCGGAAAGATTTAGGGTTACGGCCGAATGTCACTGCTGACGAGGGTGTTTGTTGCTTTGCTACTGATGATGGGTGTAACGAAAAGATCGTCATTTGATTTGTATTGGTCAAATGACTTTCATTGAGATGCAAGAGATATGGACACTTCGTTTGTTAGTTATTTTTTTTTAATTTTTTTTTTAAATTTTAAAATATAAAAAAAATTTTTTTATTTTTTTTAAAATTTTTTAATCGTTTTTTTCATCTTTCCTTTCCTCTCTTCCTATCACATCTAACATGTACACAAACAAATTTTATATCATCAGATTCACCATTCATTTATTTATATAAATTCCAAAAATTATAGCAATTGACCAAGAAACACAAAAACTATAGTCATTACAAGTCACCCACTATAAAAACGGGGCATTGTGAAAAAGAATGCAGCTGCAGGGCAAGTTTTTGGGAAGAGAATGCAGCGTGCTAAAGGTTAATGTTCCATGCCGGAGTGTTTTAACTTTATTGGATACGCCGATCGAGCACATAATTCCGAGCCAACTGCATCAGAATAGGTGTCTATCGTCGGTCGAGGTCATTTGTGCATCAAATGGTCATAATACCTACTTTCTTGTAAACTCCGATACCAAGTACAAAGTAAATGAAAGAAGTCTTAGATGACGCTCAGGGTGAACATTACCCAGCGCTGCTCCCTATCAGTTACAATTCATTCATTCATTCATAACCCACCACTCCCAAAGGAGCATAGGCCTTCAACAAACACATGCCAAGTCCTCCTGTCACGTGCCATCATCTCAAGTTCTTTCCATGTTCTCCTCATCATTTTCACCTCTGTTTCCAACTCTCTTCTCCATGTACTTCTTGGTCTTCCTCTGCCTCTCTTTCCCTGGGGGTTCCAGAACAAGGACTGCCTTGTAATGCTATCAACAGGTTTTCTCAGTGTGTGTCCTATCCATCGCCATCGTCTTCTTCTCATTTCTTGTTCCACTGGCACTTGTCTAGTTCTTGTCATCAGTTCCACGATGGTAACCTTGTCATACCATTTTAATCCCTCTATTCTACGCAAGCACCCATTTATGAAAGTCTGTAGCTTTTTGGTTGTTGTCTTTGTTGTTCTCCATGTCTCTGAGCCATACAATAGGGCTGACTTCACATTTGAGTTGAAGATTCTTATTTTCGTGTTGGATCCTATTTCTCTTGATCTCCATATATTTCCCAATGCAATGAAAGCTCCTCTTGCCTTTTGTATTCTTATTTTGATATCGCTGTCTGTCCCTCCAACTTTGTCTATATTACTGCCAAGATATGTGTATGATTCTACATCTTGTATTGGTGTTTCTTCAAGTTCAACCCTGTTATCATTACCTGCATTTATTCGCATTATTTTTGTCTTTTCCCTGTGTATTTTCAGACCCAATTGCTGTGACCTCTCATCAAGTGTTTTCAATTTGTCCTGCATCTGATTACGGCTATGGGACAGAAGAGCCAAGTCATCAGCAAAATCCAGATCATCCAACTGCTTAGTCAGAGTCCACTGTATTCCATTTCTGTTGTGTGTTGCCGATGATCTCATAACCCAATCTATTGCCAGCAAGAAAAGAAATGGAGACAAGAGGCATCCCTGTCGCACTCCTGTTCTTATCCCAAACGGTTCTGTAAGCTGTCCTTCGTGAAGAACTCTGCATGTCATGTCTTCATATGTTTTCTTTATTAAATTAATGATCTTCAGGGGAACTCCATAATGCCTCAACAATTTCCAAAGTGATTCTCTGTCTACACTGTCAAATGCCTTTTCGTAGTCCACAAATCCGATGTATAGTAGTGAATTCCATTCCAGACTTTGTTCAACTATTATTCTCAAAGTGGCTATCTGGTCTGTACATGATCTGTTTTGTCGAAAACCTGCTTGTTCATCTCTCAGTTTCTTGTCTATGGACTCTTTTAATCTCTCAAGGATAATCCTGTTTAATACTTTTCCTGGCACTGATAGTAACATTATTCCTCTATAATTTGTGCACTCTTGTAAATTTCCCTTCTTAGGCAACTTAATCAGATATCCTTCCTTCCATTCTGCTGGTATCTCTTCCTTTTCCCAGACTTTACCAAGTAATTTATATAACATCTCTGTAGCCGTGTCGATATCTGCTTTGATGGCCTCTGCTGGAATGCCATCAGGTCCAGACGCTTTTCCATCTCTTAGAAGCTTTATGGCTTTCTTTATTTCTTCCTTCGTTGGTCTTTCACCGTTAATTTGTAGCTCTTCTTCTGCTGGCTGGATGTCCGGCGGGTTTTGTGGAGCTGGTCTATTGAGAAGGTCCCAAAATATTCTGTCCACCTCTTCATTTGCTCTTGTATATTGCTGAGCAGTTTTCCATTCTTGTCTTTTATGAGGCAGCTTGTTTGCTTGTATTTCCCTGTTAGCTTCTTTGTGCTGCTATACAGTTCTCTCATATTTCCTTTGGCTGCAGCATCTTCTGCCTCTCTTGCCAACTCCTCAATATACTTCCTCTTGTCTCTTTTGATACTTCTTTTTACTTCTTTGTTTGCTTCTGTGTACACTTCTTGAGCCTTGGCTTTGGAACTTCTGGTTTTGCTTGTGTTTAACTCTGCTTTCTTGTTTTTTCTGTCTTTTATCTTATTGATGGTTTCTGTTGTAATCCATGCTTTTTGTTGTCTTTCCCTTTTCCCCAGTATTTCTTCACATGTCTCCTTCCATACAGTTTTGACCTGCTGCCAATAGTCTTCTGTATTCTCTACATCTTCCAGCTGTTGGAGCACTTGGAATTTGTTGGATACTGTGACCGCAAATTTGTCTCTTGTTTCTTGATTTCTTAGCTGTCCTACATTATACTGTTGTCTATAATTTTGCATTGTTGCATATCTCTTGAGTTTCATTTTTATTTTGGCTATCAGAAGATGGTGATCTGATGCCACATCTGCTCCTCTATATACCTTTACATCCTGCAATGATGATCTAAACTTCTTCTTTATGCATATATGATCAATCTGATTTTCTGTTCTATGATCTGGTGATATCCATGTTGCCTTGTGTATTCTCTTATGTGGAAACATGCTTCCTCCTATAGCCAGTTGATTTGAAGCACAGAAGTTTGCGAATAGTTCTCCATTTTCATTCATTACTCCTAGCCCATGTTTTCCCATGACTTCTTCAAATCCGGTGTTGACTGTACCTATCTTTGCATTCATGTCACCCATCAAAATTGTGATGTCTCTTCTTTTTACTTTATCCATAATTTCCTGTAGTTTAGTATAAAATGCTTCTTTCACAGACTCTTCTTTGTCATTAGTTGGTGCATAACATTGGATGACATTTACATGAATTTTCTTTTTAGCTGTTTTGAAAGTAGCTGTTATTATTCTGGGTCCAACAGCTTCCCATTCAATGAGTGCTTTCTGTGCTTCTTTAGATAACATAAGAGCTACCCCTTCACTGTGGTATGAACTTTCGTCTTCATGTCCTGAGGACAGCACCAATTCACCTGTGATGAGTTTCTTCCTGTCTACCCCCTTCCACTTTGTTTCACACATTCCCAAAACCTCGATTTTGTATTCCCTCATTTCTGCTGCCACTTGCGCCACTTTCCCTTGTTCGTTTAATGTCCGAACATTCCAGGTGCCAAATCTGGAAGTTCTCCTAGAAGAAAGAAGGTTAGTCAGTAACACAGACTCCTTTCAGCTTTCTCTGTGTTGCATCATACGCCTCCCCGCGAGAGGACCTTCCCCTGTCTTGGATGGCTGTGTTTTATTTTCTTTATTTGACTTGTCCATATTTGTTGAAGTTTTTTGTGGTTTAAATTTTTTTACAGGATGGGGTAACCGGCCCCATGCCCAACCCTCCTTAGTCGCTTTCTATGACATGCTTGGCAGGGGACAGTGTTACTATTCTTTGCTCCCCTTTCGGGCCCCGGTAACACACGGGTGTATCAGTTACAATCATCTTCATCATTTCCTCACCACTGTAGTTGTCTCCCCTGCAGGAAGCGTGCACCAAGCATTCATATGCTTTTGCAGCGGTGGTTTCTATTGCAATATGTTTTACACGATAAAGTTGCCAGCCCCATGCTCAACCTCATATTAGCCACCTTGTACGACAATCTCTGAGGGTGCAGGAGTCTATTCTTTCCTTGTCTCTTCAGAGACCCCCGGGAACTACACGGGGCACCAGTTTTAATATCAGAAAAGTATAATCTTAAGTCATAGCGGTTAGATGCTGGAATTGGGTTGGCCATGTCCTTAGAAGAGGCACCGATGCCAGCAGCAGAACTGGAATGCTATAGCGTTCCGTAGGTTCTCAAACATTTTCAGACTTTTGTACATTTGACAATGCAAATTTTTGTCGGGGTGTTCTTAATGCTGGACTCTTGTGTAATTAACCTTACATTTATAGTATTTTACAGTTTTCACTACACTGACTATATTCAAATTCTATTACAATATATACTGGTGGTCGATTAGTGGCGCTTTAGTTTTGTATTTGCAGTAAAATAAACCATTATTACATAAATATTAAGCTGGCAAAAGTGTTTATACAAATATAATTGTATAAATAGGCAAAAGTGCGCTGTATTTTGGACGAAAACACTTTTTACTATCAAAATTTGGCAGCACATTTTTGGCTCTCTCACGGCACACAGTTTGAGAAACACTGCTACATACCCCAGAATATAAGTTTATAAACTAATAAAACGGTATTTAATCAGTTTTACTAATAACAGTTCACATGAGACAAGGGACGTTTCGGGTTTTACCCTTCGTCAGCCACAAACAGATGACAAAGACAAAAATTACATATAGGTACTACAAAACTATACGATGATGAGAAACAAACAACAAATGGGCGATCGTAAAATCTAAAAGAAAAGAAATACTGAAACAAGAAAGTAAATAATCCAACGAAACGAAAAAAAGAAGAATAAACAAAACTGTGGAACTAGTTAAAGTTAGCTTAGCTCGATGCAAATAATCCGTGGAAGAAAGCGGTAGTCTCTTGTCACAGGATACGCAAGGAAGTGACGTGCGATAGCGACAAAACAAGAGATATAAAAAGATACAAAACGAACCAAAGCAAAAACACAAAAAGATAGATCATAAAGACAACGAATAAAGAATGAAAAAGAGAAAAGCTACCAGAATTTATGCAAAATGATGTTGTATATTTAAACCGCCGGGAGCTAGAACGCCCATTTTAAAAATAAGGCGGTTCTCCAACGAAAAGCGAGTCTTGTCATTACCGGCACATGAACGCAGGGCAGTGACATGTATATCGGATTTACCTGAATGGTCCGGTCTATTGAAATGAAGGGCCACCGGTAAATGTTTGTCCTGATAAATGTCATTCAAGTGCTCACGAAACCTGTCTGCCAAACGCCTACCAGTTTCACCAATATAGGTCATGCCACATCTCTTGCAGATGATAGCATAAATCAGGTTTCTGGATTCGCACGTAAAAGACTCTCTAATAATAAATATTCCTTTAGGAAAAGTGACTGTCTGAGCTTGGAGTACAAACGGACAGGTCTTGCATATCCGGCGTTGGCACGGTTTAGTACCAAAGTAAGATGGGCTAGAATGTCGCAAGCGACTGTGTACAAGAATATCCCTAAAATTCCTATCCTTACGATAAGCTACCAAAGGTGTATCACGAAATAACTCTTTGGTATCAGGATCAGAGTTGAGAATAGGCAGATGTCGAAACAGAATTCTCTTTACCGCCAGGCAGTGAGGATGGAAAGTTAGAACCAGTTTGAGTCGTCAGATTGGACAGAAGGTTTAGTAGTGAGTGCCGTCTGACGAGTGACGCGTGTGATACGATTAAGGGCATCAGATAACACATGTTCTGGATAAAGACGTCGGCGAAAGAACTCAAGCATCTCTTGAGCTCGCTGATGAAAATCATCGTCATCGTGACATAACCGACGCAAGCGAAGAAGTTGAGAAAAGGGAATGGAATTTTTACAGCTAAGAGGATGCGATGAAGTATAAAGAAGGAAACCATGAGCGTCAGTAGCCTTATAATAGACAGACTTTTTAAGACCAATAGGGCTAATAGTCACAGTGATGTCAAGGAAGTTCACTGAGGTCGTAGAAATTTCAGAAGTGAATTTGATGGCAGGATTGAAATTACCAACATAGTCGATAAATCGACGGAGGTCTACCTCAGACATGTAAGTAATGCCAATACTATCATCAATGTAGCGGCGGTAAAACTCGGGTATTGGCCCATCATAATTTTGAAAGACCAAATATTCAAAGTGGCCCATAAAAAGGCAAGCGTAACTAGGGCCCATCTTAGTCCCCATAGCAACGCCACTGATTTGGTTGAAGAATTGGCCATTAAACTCAAAAGAGTTGAGATTAAGAACCAACTCAGCAAGGCGAAGAAGCGGACCTGTACTTATAGTAAGATCAGTACGCTGGTCGAGAAAAAATTGGAGTGCCTTAAGACCATCAGCATGTGGAATAGAAGTATAAAGGGAACAAACATCTAGAAGGAAAAGACGGTAAGTACGATCAGGCGTGAATCTGATAGAATCAAAGGTAGTGATAGCATGAGTAGTGTCTTTCAAATAAGAAGGCAGAGTGGCGACCAAAGGCTGGAAAATACTATCAAGGAATTCAGAAATACGTTCAGTGGGACAAGAGCAGGCTGAAACAATAGGCCTACCAGGGTTAGCAATTTTATGCACCTTAGGAAGCATGTAGAAGGAAGGCTTACCAAGACTACTATCAAAAAAAATATGGAGAGATAAAAAGCACCAGAAGGGAGATGATCATCATGGACAAGGCCCCGGATAGTCTCATAAACAGTATGATTATTCCGGACTGTAGCATCACCAGAACAAGGTGAGTAAAAGGTGGTGTTACCTAGCTGCGTAACTCCTTCGTGAATGTATAAGTCCTTACGCCAAACAACCACAGCACCACCTTTGTCAGCCGGCTTGATAACAATATCTTCACGGTTTTTAAGGCGTGACAATGCCCGCCATTCAGAAGACGTGAGGTTAGATCGACGGAGACGGCGTAGATTGAGCTGGTCAATGTCATGTAAAGTATTGGCAATATATAAATCCAGAGCACGAGAAGCTCCTGGAGCTGGAGTCCAGTCTAGTTTACGTTTGCCGAAACGACGAAAGATATCATCAGTATCAGAAACCCTGGTAGAATCATTACCATTACGATGGTAATATTTGAGACGCATGCGGCGATGGAAGCTGTGAACATCCTGAAGCAGAGAATATTTGTCAAAATTAGAACGAAGAGGAACAAACTTAAGACCTTTGCTCAAGACAGACAATTCATCAGGAGACAGATGCAAATCTGGAGGAATGCAAATAACTTTAGCTTGGGTAGAAGTTTATAAACTTATATTCCTTACCAGTTTTACTGCAGCCCCTTAATTATTTACTTATACTACATACCCCAGAAGGAAGGCGAAAAAGAAGTGACCAAAAGCAAGAGCCATGGAGGATGACTAGAAAAGCGTGAGCCAGAGTTGGCATCGCATGAAGGATGGCCACTGACCCAGCGAAGTGGAGAGAGTTTGTTGCTGCTCAACTAGATGCAACGGGCATGGTGGTCACTGATTGCTTTGTCAGGTGAGCAGCTAAGGATCCAAGAAAAAGAAGATGATTTCAAGTATCATCTTTGCAAACTATCTTTAGGTGCATACAACTGTTGAACATTAATAACTGTTTTTGGCATCTAATATCATAATTGTCTTATCTACGAGTAGACCCAGTGATAGGCAGGGGAAGCTGAGAAGGGGCTCTTTGCAGGATGTGACAATTCCTTGGGAGAGCCCAGAACCAGAGTACAGTAATTTAGCTCTGAATAGTTGGAGAGCCCCCTTGGATGGCGGGGAATGCACACTATGCCACACACTTTTTTACTCCTAGCTTAGGACCAGATGTGATGATCCTTTAAATGCAAGCCAAGTTGGAGAAACTGGAGCTCATGACTTCAACTCAACACGTTTCGGAATGGCAGAAAAGCCACAGGAAAAGCCTATCTACAGTGTAGATAATACCAAGGAGTCTTCGACGTGATATTGGCTGCTAAAGAGCGAGAAGCTCAGCAGCCCTAGTTAAACAACAACAAATCTGCGAGTAGTGTCTATTATCTTATGCTATAAATAGCAATGGGTTTTATTTTATGTCCATCTGATTTTCATTGTTCTAAATTTCGTCACTGTTTGAACACTGAAAATTTTCTCTTCAGGCGTGAAACAAATTCAGCTACCGAACTTCCAGAGTGACATCTGAATGGCCTTTTTTTTAACCCAGTTGCTTTTTTTTTTTTTTCTCGCTCTCTTTCTAGTACTAACTTATATCAGTATTGGTTTAACAGCCAGTAAATGTTTCATTAGCCTGCACGGAATGGCAGGGAGTAGCAGCATGACCACCCACTTGGCCAGGCCAGCTCACTAGAAATTCTGTGATAGAAAAGTGTTGTTTTAGGAGTCTAGCAGGAACCACCCCAGGAAATATGGGTTCATGCATTAATTCTTTCCACACAACCTATCTAAGGAAAATTTTTTGGCCATATACCATCTCCAACCAGGAACTGCTTACATGGTGCAGTCAAAAAGGTATGCACACCATCATTGCAGGCAGATTCTGGAACTGGGTTGGCCATGTCCACAGAAGGGACCTTGACACAATGGACAGAACTGCTATGCTGTGGACCCCAAAAGGGTGGTGAAAGAGAGGCAGACCAAAGATAGCCTGGCGGAGAACAGTGGAGGCTGAGATACAAAGCATGAACCAGAGTTGGCACAACACGAAGGATGGTCACCGGCCAAGCAAAATGGGGGCACTTTGTTGCCGCTCTACAAGACACCACTAGGCAAGATGGCCACTGACTGAAAGGGGTTAATGGTCCAAGAAGAAGAATAATTCATTAATTACCCTTTGAAGCACAGGCCTTCAACTAGTTTGTGCCAAGCCTTCCTGTCCTGTGCCATCCAGACAAGGTATCTCCATGTCTTGTTCATATCCATCTCCATTTCTCTTCTCTTTGTGTTTCTAGCTCTTCCTCCTTTTCTCTTTCCTTGGGAATTCCAGAACAGACTACTTTGTAATGCTGTCAGTAGATTTCTGCAGTGTGTGTCCTATCCACCGCCAACATTTTTTTCTCATTCCTGTCCCGCTGGTTCTTGCCATCAGTTCCACATTGGTGACCTCATCTCTTCAGTCCTTCTACTCTGTGGAAGCACCCATTTATGAAACTCTGTAACTACTTGGTTGTTGTTTATTTGTCCATGTTTCAAAGCCATACAATAGGGTTGAAATGAGTAGAACATTGCTAAATTTGCTGCCAAAGAAAATTGTGTGCTAATTTAGATCTCTTTCTTCCAGCACTATTTTAGGGCAGCAAAATCTTACCTTGAGCTGGGGCAACTGGATAAAGCCGAGGACTTTAATAATCTGTCTTTGAAGTGTTGTTCTGATCCCCTGCAAAGGGAGGCGATACTGCAGCAAAACCAGGAGATTCTAGGTTTGTAGTTTGATTTTGAGCCCCGCGCAGCTAAGTTACCAGATTCCAGGTTCGAAACCTGGTATTGTCATGCCTCAGTTTGCCCAGCTTTAAATGAGGTAACTGTCTGCTCTTGAGTTAAGGAAAGCCAAGGCAACTAGGATGAGAACTGGTCACCCCACCTCATAAAGCTGAGACCTAGTATAGTGAAGTCTAACACTTCACTCTGCTTATAGCAGTATCTGTTATGGTACTACCTTGACCTTTGTCCCTTTTTTTTTTTAGCCCAAGGCAACGAAAGGGATGGCAGTTGTGTTTTTTTTTCTGTTTTTCTACAGGTGATGTTTCAAAGCTGGCAGTAAATACATACACCCATACATACACACTCACACACAGAGAATGATTGAGTGATTATGAAGTCACTGTGCAACTTTAAACTTTGGATGTGCACATGATAGAAGCGTATTGTAAATATAATATGAATGTATAATTTATTAAATTTTAACACAGTATGGTTCAGATATATAGGCTTCAACATTACCACCATCTTTTGTGATATATCATTCCATCATTTTCCAGCTCTTTTGTGATACATTATTCCATCAAATTTTCCTGCTCTTTTGTGATACATCATTCCATCAGATTTTTCAGCTCTTTTGTGATACATCATGCCATCAAATTTTCCAGCTCTTTTGTGATACATCATTCCATCAGATATTCCAGCTCTTTTGTGGATACATCATTCCATCAGATTTTCCAACTCTTTTGTGAAACATCACGCCATCAGATTTTCCAGCTATTTTGTGATATATCATTCCATCCAATTTTCCAGTTCTTTGACGAAAAAGTCTCCAGTTGCTGCTTAGTAAATTGTATTTGTGATCCTGACCTTAAGTACATCCAAAGAATGTGATTGTGATGAGTAGGCAACTGTTTCAACTTCTATGCTGTTATACAGGGTTTACACTGTGGAAAGTTATATTAAATTTTATAGTTGCACACGAACCTTATAACCACCCTCTCATATTTATGAAATGAAACTTTATAACAGAGCGTTACAACAGAGGATGCAGTCTGACTAGTGTTTCGATCCTTTAATCTCCTTTACACTCTTGGGTCATGACTCTCAAGTGTCAGTCTTCTGATGTGTTTTCACAATCTGTGACTCATTATATGCATGTAAAATCATTGTGAATTAATGAAAAAATTGGAAGTTGTACATGTGCGGAAATTTGTTTATAACCAGACAGCCGTATTAGGTGGCTCTTGGGGAGAATAATGTACCATTTTAGGTACAGTTAGGGGCCAAAAATAGATGTTATGCGGTTTTAAAACTTGGCATAGTAAAGAGAAGAGATACTGGGCAGTCTACCATGGGGTAGCTATCTGAAGGGTAAATGATATAATAAAATCAAAATTGATTAAATAACTTCAGTTACCAGCAACAATTGCCTGTGATTTTTTATTATTCTTTTTCAGCCAAAAGTAACAGAATGACAAAAGCCAGGTAAGTTTGCTCATGTATAAATCATTTCTCAACATAATTCTTATTAACATTTTAAAAAATTTGTTAATTATTTTTTTTTTCATGAAAACATTTTAGAAAAATAATTTATTAATTTTTTTTCTTTCTTCTATCCCCTTGTCCTTTGCTATTTTCTCATAATCTTTCAGGATTTTTCATCTTTGTTTCCTGTTAATGACTGTAGCTGGGGTAGCATCTTGAAATGTCTTGTGTTTCAAGATGTTGTTCCTTTGCTAAACTGACTCGAATACAATTTTTCATGTGTTTGAGTGAACAAAATACGTAGAGAAACATTATAAAAGTCAGATAAACTCCTCAAACATAAGTCATTTATCAGATTGGTTTAAGTTTAGAGAATACAAAGAGAAACATGATTAAAGTCAGAAAAGCTCCTCAAACATAAATCATTTATCAGATGCATGTAAGATTAGAGAATACATAGAAAAACATAATAAAAATCAGATAGCTCCTCAAACAAAAATCATTTATCAGTTTCATGTAAGTTAACAAAATACATAGAGAAAGAAACATGATAAAAAATCAGATAAGCTCTTCAATGATAAATCATTTATCAGTTTCATGTAAGTTAACAAAATACATAGAGAAAGAAACATGATAAAAATCAGATAAGCTCCTCAATCATAAATCATTTATCAGTTTCATGTAAGTTAACAAAATACATAGAGAAACATGATAAAAATCAGATAAGCTCCGCATAAGTTTGTTGAAAGCCGATGCTCCTAGGAGTGCTGAAGGGTTTTGATGATGCTGTTTCAGATGGTGATGATGGTCTTTTTGTGGTTGATGTGTTTCTGATGGTGATAGTGAATTTGTTGTTGTTTTTTTTTTTTTAATCATGCTGCAAAACCCTAACATTTATCCCTTTTGCTATTTTCAGTGAAAATATCATCAGTAGCGGCAGTGAGGAAAGAGAGATAAATGTAAGTGTGCTTAATATGTAGGCAAAAGAAATAAAAGGTTGGTTATTGTGGAGAAAAAAAGGCCTGAATAACTATAGTTAATATGTAGGGCTAGAAGAAGAAGTAGGTATATTTAATTTATAGAACAAGAAGTAAATATTAAGTATAGCTAATTTGTGGAGATGTAGTAGAAGTATAGTTAATTTGCAGATATGTAGAAGTATAGTTTATTTGCGGGGAAGTAATGTATAGAAAGAGAAGTGTACATTGGTGTAGTTAATTGATAGAAGAAGTAGATATAAGTATTGTTAGTTTATAGAAATTACTGAGCCCCAAAACATGGTCTTCCTTCCAGTACAAATTCAAATCATCTGCCCCAAATATCCAACTAAACTTTGGATCATCGTAACAGTATTCAGTCTTTATTTCATTAGCTATCCTGCATCTTGATCACATTAACAACTCAACACTTTACCCTGAAGCATACTCCAACTTGTTACAGTCTTGAATACTTCTCAGACATGTTGTTGTTGCTGATTAGATATGTTGTTGTTGCTGATCAGATATGTTGTTGTTGCTGATCAGACATGTTGTTGTTGTTGCTTAACTAGGGTTACTGATCTTCTCGCTCTTTTGCCGCCAATACCAAGTTGAAGAGTCTTTGGTATTATCTACACTGTAAATCTAGGCTTTTCCTGTGGCGTTTCTGCTACTCCGAAACATGTTGAGTTGAAGTCAGGAGCTGCAGTTTCTCCAGCTTGGCTTGCATTCAGAGGACCATCACATCTGGTCCCAAGCTAGGAGGAAGATGCTTGTGGCAATACTGTGCATTCCCCACCATCCAAGGGGGCTCTCCAAATATGCAGCGATAAAATACTGTACTCTGGTTCTGGACTCTCCCAAGGAATCATCACGTCCTACACACAGTCACTTCTCAACTCATCGAGAGGTGGGGTAACCAGTTTCCTTCCTCACTGCCTTTGTCTTCCCTAACTCAAGAGCAGAGTTAGGTACCTATTTACTGCAGTGTAGACGGGGGCATGATGCCACCCAGTTTCGAACCCAGAGCCTAGTAACTTTGCCTCCAGAAGTAAGTTTAACCACTACAAATTAAGAAAATAAAATAATATTAATGTTTATATTTCCTCTTATGTTCCATTGAATTGTTTTAGGCTGAAGGAATAACATTCTTGTTGTCTTTTAATAATTTTTACTGTTGTTATTATTTTTTTTTCCCATTTGTTCCAGAATCCACAACTACAGTATAGGAGATTGTTATGTGAGGGATCCAACTCTTATCTGGCAAATGCATTTAACAGAGCTGTGGAACAGTTTAAGAGTGCATTAGATATGTTGTCCAGGCCAGAGAGTCAGGTTAGTTGTGTTATTGTGGTATCACTTACAGTTCCGTCTGCAAGTGCTCCTAGGGAGGGGGGGTCTCTGTTGACACGTAAGAAAGAATAGGACCACTGCACCCACCAGACATGTGGTGAGAGGTGACTAAGGTAACGTTGTACATGGGGCTGATATCCCCACCAGACATGTCGTGAGAGGTGACTAAGGTAACGTTGTACATGGGGCTGATATCCCCACCAGACATGTCGTGAGAGGTGACTAAGGTAACATTGTACATGGGGGCTGATATCCCCACCAGACATCTCACAGTGAGAGGTGACTAAGGTAACGTTGTACATGGGGCTGATATCCCCACCAGACATGTCGTGAGAGGTGACTAAGGTAACGTTGTACATGGTTCTGATATCCCCACCAGACATCTCACAGTGAGAGGTGACTAAGGTAACGTTGTACATGGGGCTGATATCCCCACCAGACATCTCGCAGTGAGAGGTGACTAAGGTAACGTTGTACATGGGGCTGATATCCCCACCAGACATCTCACAGTGAGAGGTGACTAAGGTAACGTTGTACATGGGGCTGATATCCCCACCAGACATCTCACAGTGAGAGGTGACTAAGGTAACGTTGTACATGGGGCTGATATCCCCACCAGACATGTCGTGAGAGGTGACTAAGGTAACGTTGTACATGGGGCTGATATCCCCACCAGACATGTCGTGAGAGGTGACTAAGGTAACATTGTACATGGGGGCTGATATCCCCACCAGACATCTCACAGTGAGAGGTGACTAAGGTAACGTTGTACATGGGGCTGATATCCCCACCAGACATGTCGTGAGAGGTGACTAAGGTAACGTTGTACATGGTTCTGATATCCCCACCAGACATCTCACAGTGAGAGGTGACTAAGGTAACGTTGTACATGGGGCTGATATCCCCACCAGACATCTCGCAGTGAGAGGTGACTAAGGTAACGTTGTACATGGGGCTGATATCCCCACCAGACATCTCACAGTGAGAGGTGACTAAGGTAACGTTGTACATGGGGCTGATATCCCCACCAGACATCTCACAGTGAGAGGTGACTAAGGTAACGTTGTACATGGGGCTGATATCCCCACCAGACATGTCGTGGGAGGTGACTAAGGTAACATTGTACATGGGGCTGATATCCCCACCAGACATGTCGTGAGAGGTGACTAAGGTAACGTTGTACATGGGGGCTGATATCCCCACCAGACATCTCACAGTGAGAGGTGACTAAGGTAACGTTGTACATGGGGCTGATATCCCCACCAGACATCTCACAGTGAGAGGTGACTAAGGTAACGTTGTACATAGGGCTGATATCCCCACCAGACATCTCACAGTGAGAGGTTACTAAGGTAACGTTGTACACAGGGCTGATATCCCCACCATGTAAAACAAATTGCTATAGAAAGTGTTGCGGTGCGAGCACATCATTGTTATGGTGCAGGCTGCCGGTGGTGGTGGGGGGGGGGGGGGGGGGCTATCCTCTATAACAAGTCATAAAAATAGAAGGAAGAAAGTTATAGTCTCAAACATGGATAATCTCATGTGGTTAGATCACCCTCTATAAGAAGTCAACAAAAATAGAAGGAAGAAAGTTATAGTCTCAAACATGGATAATCTCATATGGTTAGATCTCCCTCTATAAGAAGTCAAGAAAGAGAAGGAAGAAAGTTATAGTCTCAAACATGGATAATCTCATATGGTTAGATCACCCTGTCAATATATGTTTGCCATTTTGAGATTGGTTTATTCACCATTATCACCTTTCAGCTCCCTGTAGAGTATTGGTCTTCAACAACACCATTCCACACTTTCTTGCCCTGTGGCAATCTGTTCAAGGTCTCTGGCTACTGGAAATGAGTGTGTTACTTTGAGTTATGAGACTTTGGTTACTAGTAATTACTTTGAGTTATGGGGCTGTGGTAATGAGGGTATTACTGTATGAGACTGTGGGTCCTGGTAATGGGGGTATTATTTTGAGTTATGAGACTGTGGTTACTGGTAATGGGGGTATTACTTTGAGTTATGAGACTGGTTACTACTAATGGGGGTATTAATATGAGTTATGAGACTGGTAATGAAGGTATTACTGTATGAGACTGTGGGTCCTGGTAATGTAGGTATTATTTTGAGTTCGGCTGTGGCTACTGGTAATGGGGGTATTACTTTGAGTTATGAGGCTGTGGCTACTGGTAATGGAGGTATTATTTTGAGTTATGAAACCATGGCTACTGGTAATGGAGGTATTTCTTTGAGTTATGAGACTGTGGTAATGGGGGCATTACTTTATGAGATGGTGGGTACTGGTAATGGGGGTATTACTTTGAGTTATGAGACTGTGGCTACTGGAAATGGGGGTGTTACTTTGAGTTATGAGACTGTGGCTACTGGAAATGGGGGTGTTACTTTGAGTTATGAGGCTGTGGCTACTGGGAGAGGGATGTGTTACTTTGAGCTCTTAGTCTGGCTGCCTGGAAGTTGATGTTTTACTTTTGTCATGAGGCTGGGCTACCTGGAAATTCATGTGTTGCTTTGAATTATAACGCCTTGTCTACCTGGAAATTCATGTGTTGCTTTGAATTATAACGCCTTGGCTACCTGGAAATTCATGTGTTGCTTTGAATTATAATGCCTTGGCTACCTGGAAACAAAGATGCTACTTTTGAGTCATGAGACTTTGGGAGCCCCAAAAAGATTGACATGAGTTGCCATATGTTTGGAGAGCCCAAGATTTATGATGATGAACAACCACGCCATATTCATAGCAGATGTGTCTAAACCTAGTTTAAAAATGGGCCTTGTTTCAGTCATTCTCCAGAGGGAATGCAACCAAGATGGAATGGGCTCAGTTGCTAGCGCAGGCAGGAAAAATACATCACACGGCTGGCACTTAGAAGACACGACCAAAGTAGACCAGACACCCCCCCCCTTTTTTTTTTAAAAAGTGTAAAGATGATAAAAGTGTTGAAAAACTTTTTCTGATGGGGGTGACTACTTCTGATGATCAAATATCTTCTTCCTATTGTTAATGCAATTTATAGTTTCCTATCATTCTCTTATTTTTGGCATCTTTAAACCTTTTTAATTTACTAATCCACATTTTTTTCTTTTCTGAATCAGGGTTTGTCAGTTCGAGAGGATGAGCTTCTGGTTGTGTGGTTTGTCTATGGGATGGCCTGTGTGAAGAGTGCAAACCTCCGCGTACGTATAGAGATAAAGGTCATATAAATGATGTGTTGAACTAAACCCGGTCCTAAAAAATGCTGTGCCGAAGTCGGATGTGTCAGGCCGAAAGGCGCAGATATCGCAGCTTTGCTGTAAACGCTGACAAAACGCAACCAACGTCCTTTTCAGGATGAACGCAGAAGAAGATGTGTAGAACTGTGATGTTTTTCCTTGAAGGTTTAAAAAAAAACCGAATGCCATATATGGTAATTTTACAGCGGTGAAAAATGTTTGTGTGAGATCCCAGAGTCAGCATGAGCACCAAATAAAAACAACAAAATTGAACAACAGGGAAAAAAACAGAAGATAAAAGTAATAGAAAAGCTACAGAGCACTAAATTCCCGTGTGGATTCTGATATTACATGGATCTGTGGTGTGCTATACATTACATGGATCTGTGGTGTGCTATACATTACATGGATCTGTGGTGTGCTATACATTACATGGATCTGTGGTGTGCTATACATTACATGGATCTGTGGTGTGCTATACATTACATGGATCTGTGGTGGGCTATACATTACATGGATCTGTGGTGTGCTATACATTACATGGATCTGTGGTGGGCTATACATTACATGGATCTGTGGTGTGCTATACATTACATGGATCTGTGGTGTGCAATACATTACATGGATCTGTGGTGGGCTATACATTACATGGATCCGTGTTGTGCTATACATTACATGGATCCGTGGTGGGCTATACATCACATGGATCTGTGGTGGGCTATACATCACATGGATCTGTGGTGTGCTATACATTACATGGATCTGTGGTGGGCTATACATTACATGGATCTGTGGTGGGCTATACATTACATGGATCTGTGGTTAGCTATTTATTACATGGATCTGGGGACCAGGTGCGCAGTTCCAGTGGCCTGGCACATAGATTCAGGGAACTTTCATTACAGCGAAGCCTGCTATCTAGCAGTTCATTGTATATCAATTTAGATGTTCAATTATATGTACTGTTTAATACTTTTTTCCTGCAATGTCTCTTGCTGGAAACATAACTAAGACTTGCTGTTTGCTGAGCTTGTCATAATTGGAAACTTCTTAATTCCTGAATGTGTGATACTTGGAATCTTCTCATATATTAAACTTGTCATACTTGTAATTTTCTCATATTAAACTTGCCATACTTGTAATTTTCTCATGTGCTGAATGTGTCATACGTGTAATTTTCTCATATATTAAACGTTGTAATCTTCTCATATATTAAACTTGTCATACTTGTAATCTTCTCATATACTGAACTTGTCATTTTTTAAATCATCTTTGTCATGTGCTGAATTTGTCATACTTATAATCTTCTTGTTACGTTGGGATAAATTAGAGGATCATGCATGGATACACGAATGATAGCAGGTGTTTATTCAGGACAAATATTGTCAGTACACATAACAAAGCCGGTAGGTGAACAGGTCCACGGGAAAACATGGTTGACATTTAATAAACAAAGTCACTTCACAATGGTCCATCAAACATCAAAAGTACATGGCAATGGATAAGCGTAGTAGATTATCTCTGGTCCGTCAATAAGGTTCAAACGTTAGGCATCTTTAAGTGGCCATAATATAATAATAATACAATCCTCTCATCTCCACTCAATTCTGGCCGTTGTACTAAAGGTTCGGTAATCCACGAAAACCAAAGTAATGCGGCAGAAGAAATCAGGGCAAACCAAATATTAGTTGCCTCCTATCGCAAAGTTACACTTGTAGTAAACTATGATATGAACTTCTAGATACGTTTATGAACCATCTTGCACATAACGTGGCAGCCTCCGAGAATCAACAATGCCACAATATATATTTATAAATCACGCTCCATTATCCCGGAGCTCGAAAAATTTACATCTCTCTCGGACGCAAACACAAAGACGGAAGCCCCATTAATTAACACACTGAACGCCACGACATGTGACAGAAAACGTCACTAGTTGACCGTCGCTCATCACGGGTGAACGCCTCGTGCAAACCGTAGTTTGCCTACAGGCAAACACAATTCCTCACATAAAAATGGAAATGTGCTAGCGTGTAGTAGCATGCCTTACTATTTTGACTGCACCCCAAATCTATCCTTAACATATCACCCCCTTCGCGGTGTAAAAAAAACAAATTTATTTGTTTTTTTTTTCCAATTCAAATATTTCCTATACGGAAATAGCGGCCAAAATTGATTATATCACAAATATTGGGCCACATCGAAAATAATCTAGTCGCAGTCAGTCTGCATAATGTAACTTATCAATAAATAACATGCTAGATGAATTTGTCATCAGTCATAAACAGTCATATGTCCATAAGTAACAAGTCATATACAGTCAATATTCCAATGATGTAACAAAAAAAAATACCTAAATGTATGATCACTGTGAGTTTACAATAAACCTATCAAAGAAATAGCATGCATATATGAAAATGGTATGAGATATATAAAATAAATATTTAAAAAAAAAAAAATCCAAATCAAGAATTCAAAAATGCATGAATAATAATTTTAAAAAAATAATTTAGAAGGTTATATCTCCAAGTAACAATGCTGTCAAAAATCCTAAAATTAAGCTTAAACGCAATTCACACATGACAAATCAAATAAGATATGAAGCAATGCGATATGAAATTAATGTAACTAAAGTACATGAATATCTCACAAAAAGAGAAAGAAGAGAGGGGAAAAAAATAGTACAAGAATGCAAGTATAACTAATTAACACAATTATTACATTACTTAATTATTCTACTCTAAGTACCTTTTGTACGTTGGCAAGACAAGTAATGTCCAAATCAAACTTGCAATAATATAAGAATACTCCAAACTATCCGTGTCAGGACTAGATTTGTAGCATAATATAGCAATCTTAATTAATGTGAATGTGCATTCCAGAATAATAACATGATGTCGTAGTTGCAAATTGTTCATGTCTGCAAGTAGTATAATACTGTTCATTGTACCACTAGTTAAAGTGAATAATGATTATCTCAAAGTCATGTAAATCACAAATGTTAATATGAATAGTTTGGAAATCAACTTAGTGTTCATGTATTCACCGTTCTTTGTCATAGTGACTAGTAGTGGATAAACACCCTGGCTTCACACATGTGTAATATAGAGTCAATTAACTACGTCAATATGAAACTTCAGGTTCGAGCTTTGGGCATCTCGATAAACTATAGGCGACTATATTTGATGAACTTGAGATAGCTTGAATATCATATTTTCTCGGCATCAGTCAACGTTCTTGAGATATGGAAGGTTGCATGCACCGTCCTCTCAAATTCTTGCACCAGCGAAGCAACGAAACTCTGGAACAAGCATCTGTGCGGGGATAATAATTCAAATTTATAACTAGTTACCTCAAATAGAAGGCATAGAGAAAAAACAAAAAAGAAATTTGAATTTTGAATATAATTTAACGCAGCCTGGCACTCTGGTTTCCAGTGCACGTGGTAAGTAAGCCTTTTTTTCTTTTCCAAGACAGAGAGGTCAGCAGTGTCGAAAAACAAGTTGGGTATAAGTCTACTGTAGTACTGAATTAAACCGATATGACCACGAACTTGCTTCTGAGTAGTAGGTATGGGCAATTTTAGAATCCAGAATCTGATCATTACAAACACAAAGTTCCCCCATAAGCGCATACATGCATACACTAGATGTGAACCAACCAAGAATGAGAAGTCAGTGATCGACTATGCCATTGTTCGGAGAAGCTCATTCAGATATGTCCGAGATGCAAGAGTCTGGAGGGGGCCAGAGATTGGAAGTGATCACTACCTGCTAACAATCAAAAGAACAACTGAAAGAGTTGCTCAGCCTAGGAACTGCCCAACATCACGCAAGAAACCAAGTAAACGAGCAGGAGAAATGAGCATTAGGACCTACAAGCTGAGAGAGCCAGAAATTAAGACCAGATATCAGGGGCTTATTGCTTCAGCAGTGAGCAACACAGAAGAACGACCTGATGACTTGAAAACCCTCTGGAATAAATTCAAGGATATCATAAAGACAGCTGCTGCAGAAGCATGTGGTGAAGTCCGACTTGGGAACCAGAGAAAGAGGACACCTTGGTGGACAGAGGAAGTCAAAGAGAAAATAAGAGAGAAGAAAATGGCATGGAAACAATACTTAGGAGCTAAAAACACAACAGGACAAATGGAAAAATATAGAGAATATGTGACACTCAGAACAGAAGCAAAGAACAAAGTGCTAGCAGCAAAACAGAATCTCAAATTTATAAAGGACAAACAAGGCAAATTGCTTACTGCCCTGAAGGAAGTAATGGAAAGATGGAAAGAATATTTCTCAGAACTCCTGGATGGTGAGCATGGTGAAGCATCAGAAATGATAACCACTAGCACAGAAGAGAAAACCAATGATGGTGAAGATGACATAAAGATGGAAGAACTGAGGGCAGCACTAGAGAAAATCAAGATGGGCAAAGCAGCAGGGCATGATGGTATAACACCAGAAATGGTTAAGTACATGGGAGCATCAGGCGATCTATTACTCTTAAAGGTCCTACAGGCAGCATGGTGCAACAAGACCATACCAAAGGATTGGGAGATTGCCATCATAACACCAATTTTCAAAAAGGGTGACAATCGACAATGTGGAAACCATAGAGGCATATCCCTTCTCAGTGTCCCTGGTAAAATCTACTCTAGAATCCTAGAGCAGAGACTCCGACGCCTAGCTGAGCCACAATTGGATGAGGTCCAGTGCGGATTCCGAGCAAACCGAAGTACTCAAGACCTAATCTTCACACTCAGACAGCTGAGTGAAAAGGTCCTTGAGTATAAGAGTGAGATCCATCTTTGTTTCATAGATCTGGAAAAGGCGTTTGACAGGGTCCCCTGGAGCAAACTTTGGGACTGTTTGGCAAGGAAGAATATTCCAGCACCTCTGATTCATGCTATACAGAGCTTCTACAAGTCTTGCAGAAATTATGTGAGGACAGCAAACCATAAGTCAGAAGAGTTCAGGACCACCACTGGTGTAAGACAAGGTGATATCCTATCACCTTACCTCTTCATACTCCTTATGGACGATGTCATCAAGGCATGTAAGGAGAGAACAAGAAAGTATTCAGTGGGGTACTGGAAGATGAGACAGGTCTATATTTCGGAGCTGGCATTTGCTGATGATGTTGCCCTGATTGCTAAATCAGAGGCACATCTCCAATCTAACCTGCAAGTCTGGAAGGAAGAGCTGGAGAAGAGAGGGATGGTCATAAGCAGCTCTAAAACAAAATCCATGGTGATATCACGAGAAGAAAGAAAACATCAGATTAAGTTGGGAGAACAGGTCCTGGAGCAGGTCGACCACTTTAAATATCTCGGAGCTATTATAGACCGAAAGGGAGGCATCAAAGAAGAGTTGGCCACTCGAAAAGCAGCGGCTGGGAGACTTTTTCAGGCCATAAATCGTGGATTCCTCAGCAAGAAAGAGGTTGGTAAGAAAACGAAGATGGCTGTATACCGCTCCACCTATGTCCCAGTCTTGACATATGGATGCGAGTCGTGGGCAATGACTACAACCCACAAAAGCCAGATCCAAACCTCAGAAATGAGGTATCTGAGGAAAGTGGTTGAAGTAACAAGAAGAGACATGGCCCGCAACCAGACGATCCGTCAAGGCCTAAAATCCCATCCGCTGCAGACCCAAATAGAACAGTCCCAACTGGGATGGTTTGGCCATGTCTGCAGAATGGGAGGAGATCGGCTGCCACGACGGGCATGGGAAACAAAGGGCCAGGGATCCAGACCTCCGGGACGGCCCGGAGTCCGCTGGGGGGACGGCATTGGACAATCTTTGAGGGACCGAGGACTGGAGTGGAACCAGGCCAGGAAGAAGACAGCTGATAGAATGTTCTGGCGCTCTCTCTTCCAAACCTCTACACCTCACGGTAGAAGGGGAACGACTAAGTAAGTAAGTAAGTAATTTTAGAATCTTGGAAATGTTCTGTGGCACAAATGAAATTTAAAACATAATCAACATAAGATATACGTAAAATGAGAAAGATGCACCCGAGAAACCATATTAAAAACTGAAAAGATTCAGTCAATGCGCCCCATGTATTGTTTGGTAGAAGATTTCGCACTAATACGGTGCGTGAGCGTATATTGATACCACCATATGTGGGGGTTGAACCCACTACATTCGCTTTTCCAGCACGAAATCATGCGCTGGGAAGGTATGCCGTCGCAGTGGAATGAGAGACATGGTAATTAATTTTCCGTCTGCGCGTCATGGCTGGCTTAAAAGGTGCATCATACTGCATGTGCTGAGTATGATGTTTATCGGAAATCGATCCCATAGGTTTGGAGCATTTCGTAGCTGATTGCTCATAAGGTACTGCTAAACCTACTTTAACAGATGTAATGGGTCTAGTATGATCAGGTAAGTTCATCGGGACATCTGGACAAGAAGATTCTTCCTCGTGAATTACTGATAGTGCGGAGTAGTGAGTAGCAGGCCTAGGGTGCTCATCAACATACTCATTATCTCTGACTAATCTAAAGAATTTATTCAAAGAGTTATCTTCTCTTTGAAGTTTGATAAAGGATTGTTTGTCTATCTCAGAGTGAACGTGAAAATCGTCCTGAGTTTCAGGACCGGTATCATCATTTTCCTTTTGTGCCTTGGCCTGGGCACGCGTAGTAACTGCAGCAGCAGTTGATAAATTTTGACGTTCCCATTGAACAATTTCTTCGGGTGAGCAATCATTGCTGCCGTGTATCCGGCCAAGTGTGACATCCGCTATTGGATTCCTTAACAAACACACTTTAACCTTGCCTGTAAAACATGGTGAGTGAATATCCACCACGGCTGTGGGATAAAATTCCACTGTACCGCCGAAAGTTACACATTTAACAAAGTCACCCGTTGCATGAGACGGATGTACTAATGACTGTCTCACTCCGACAGTCGTGCAACCAGAATCACGGAGTACTGTAACTTGAGTGCCATTCAATAAACCTTTATGAAGCTGTAGTACTCCTGTGCCATCATGTGCTGATGAAGCAGTAACTGCTGGGAGCGGATGACCACATTTTAACAAGGAAGTCACATTAGACTGGAATAGAGTTTGGCAATCTGGACACTGTGAAGCAGTATCATAGTCAAACGAACAACATGAAGCTGAATGATTAACAACATTGTTGTCTTGCGCGTTCTCAGGTGTAGCAGTAGTATTTGCTGAGTTCGCATGGTAGTTCGAATTTGCATTATTTCTAGAGCGTGATCTATGTCTCTGATTGTAAAAAGAGTTATTTTGACTCCCGTCATTATTTCTTTGGTTCCTATTGTTGTTTCCTTGATTTCTGTAGTCTTGTGACCTATTACGATGTGAATAATTTTGGTTATTGGATCCCCAGTTATTCCAATTCTTATTATAGTTACCAAAATTATCATTCCTTCTTTCTCCTGAGTTTTGTTGGAAATTACCTCTGTTTTGGGGTGAATAGTTTCTATATGGTTGTCTACCTCTATATGGTTGTGAGTTATTGAATTTGTTTGGTTTGAAATTCCCATCACAATTGTAGGATCTTTGTCTATAATTGTTGTGGTTCCAAGTTGTAGCTGCGGCAACAGGTAAAGCTTCCTTAATATTGTTGTTACTGACACAAACTCCCGGATGTGCATTACAATATTGCCTACATAATTCCTCCATTGAACTCAAACTTGACGGCTTCCTTTCCTGTAGATATTCTCGCAGTGGTCTACTCACGGAAGACAAGACGTTGTCTCGCAATAACAAGTCCTTAAGGCCCTCATAATTCTCTTCAATGTCGGAAAGTTGTATCCATCTATTAAATGTTAGACGAGTTGCAGCTACAAACTGTGTAAAATCTTTACCCGTTTCAGGAATCATATGTTTGAACTTCATACGATAACCTTCAGCGTCTAACTGATGAAGTTTTAATAATAACGTTTTAGCAGCATCATAATTGCGTCTATTCGGCCCGTCCAATTGGCACAGAGCAGTCAAGGATTCACCACTCATGAAATCCATCAATCTTGTACACCAATGTGATCTATCAAGCTTATTTTCTTCACAAACATTTTCATAGCATTGTAGGAAGGACGAAATATCGTCTATTTCTGGCTTAAAGTCAGGCAAACGAAATTTAACAAAACCGCTATCGTTGTTGCTAGAGGAACCTCTACGTTCAGAGTCGTCATTTTGTCTAATCTGATGTTGGACTTTTTGTTCTTCAATACGTAAAGTCGCCATTTTTTCTTCATGTGCAAGCTTTCTCTCTTCTAATTCTTTTTCATGAGCATGTTTCGTTGCTTCTGCAGCTTGTTGAATCTTTTTCTCCTCAAATTGTCTTTCCAACTTTTTTTCTTCTAATTCTTTTTCATGAGCAAGTTTCGTTGCTTCTGCAGCTTGTTGAATCTTTTTCTCCTCAAATTGTCTTTCCAACTTTTTTTCTTCTAATTCTTTTTCATGAGCAAGTTTCGTTGCTTCTGCAATCCTTTTGTTCTCTTCTGCAAGTAGCTCTGCTTTTCTGAGCTCTCGCTCTTCATACCGTGCATCTCTTTGTCTCTTATTCTCTAGGGCTTCTTGATTTTCTTTGGCATTGAATTCCGCTTTGGCAAAATCCATTAATTCCTTCGCCTTATAACCATATTCTTGGCCCATAGTAATAAATTCCTGATACTCCATTATCTACTTCTTCAGTATCTTACTATCAATATTATAAATTATGTAATAAATGTATCTCGATTAGTCCATCTATACCAATTCACTAGCTTTGTGCTTTGCAATATTATCAATGCAAATAGATTCTTAATATTACTAATTAATAACAAAATAGTATAGTATGAAAGACCAACAGTGGTAAAGATACGAGGGAAAAGAGAAAGAGAGCAGAGAAAAAAAAATTATTATAATGTACAAGAACAGAATTGATGGAACTAAACAAAAAGACAAGTACAAGTGACCAAGGCAATGTAATAACAGCAGCAAGTAAACGAAAAAGAATGCAAATGGGAAACTAAGGAAAAACAACAATTAGAACCGACTTACTGCTTAAAAAAAATACAGGACACGACCTGTAACAATGTACATATAAATGTAAACAAGTGATAGAAGGTTAGACTAGCATCACGAACAGAATGGTTGTCAACTAAGGAGAAGAAAAACAAAACCAGCACACAACAAGAACTGACAATTAGCAGGACGAAGCAGCACAGCTAAACAATTTAGGTCACACTAAACAGGCAGTGAACCACATCGGTGAGTAAACTCAGGCCGGAAATTTCACTGCTTGAGAAATGTAAGCAAAACCTATAGAAATATCTGCTGAGCGATCATTTTCCAATGACATGTGTCGTTAACAACAGATGTGTACAAAGATATAGAAACGAAGAAAATGAATAACATAGATATCAAAAAGGCTTACGCCACGGCAAAGATACAAGAGTGTATTAACAGGCACTTATCTTATCGTAATCCGATCAGATGCAAGTCCGGAAAAAGGCGTCAACATTGGAACAATACTGTCCCTCAATACAAGTGAAGCACGGATAAAATGTGAACAGTACACGGTCTCTGTCAGATGGGCATCATGAACTGTGTAGATCTTGAAACGCTGTGTTGACTTGGTACAAAGTAACTTGATATCGCCGTGGCATAGACTTGAAACTTGAAAGAATCTTGCAAATGTTGTGATGTAGACTGGAACACGAAGTAAACTTGCAAACCGGTTGGTTTGAAATTGTTATCTTGAACGTTACAGCGAACAATAGGACATTGAAACTGGAACATTGAATATGTGCAGTGGCAGCGTTCGTTATCCAACTGGACCCGTTGATAATGACTGAGTTCACGAAGCGGTGTGTTCACAATAACACGCTGAACAGGAGTGACGATCGCATATACAGATTAAATGTCAGCTGTATTTTTGCAAAGTACGAAGGTATACTTGCTTCAGTGAATTTGAAAACTATGTCCTGATGAAAGTATCGATTCAAAACCATACTGGCTCACCAAATTATATGGTGTTACGTTGGGATAAATTAGAGGATCATGCATGGATACACGAATGATAGCAGGTGTTCATTCAGGACAAATATTGTCAGTACACATAACAAAGCCGGTAGGTGAACATGAAAAATTTACATCTCTCTCGGACGCTCGTGCAAACAGAAAACCGTAGTTTGCCTACAGGCAAACACAATTCCTCACATAAAAATGGAAATGTGCTAGCGTGTAGTAGCATGCCTTACTATTTTGACTGCACCCCAAATCTATCCTTAACACTTCTCATGTGCTGAATTAGTCATACTTGTAATCTTCTCATGTGCTGAACTTGTCATTCTTGAAATATTCTTATGTGCTTCTTGTAATCTTACCATGTGCTGAACTTGTCACACTAGGAATCTTCTCATGTGTTGAACTTGTGATTCTTGTAATCTTCTCATATCTTAAACTTGTCATTCTTGTAATCTCCTGATATCTTCAACTTGTCATACCTGGAATCTTTTCATGTGCTGCACTTGTCTTATTTCAAACTTTCTCATGTACCGAATGTGTCATACCTTGAATTTTCTCATGTGTCGAACTTGTCATACCTTGAATTTTCTCATATACCAAACTTGTCATACCTTGAACTTTCTCATGTACCAAACTTGTCATACCTTGAATTTTCTCATGTACCGAACTTTCATACCTTGAATTTTCTCATATACTGAACTTGTCATACCTTGAATTATATCATATACCGAACTTGCCATACCTTGAATCTTCTCATGTACTGAGCTTGTCATGCTTTGAATCTTTTCTATTCCGGGCGTGTTCTCATGCTGAGCCCTTCTAATTCTGTAACAACTTCCCAAGCTATTGTACTGTCCTCTTTCGATTTGCTGTTGCCTGGTTCTTCTCCACAAGCCTTTTTATGCCTTCATAGAGGTTATGTCAGACACCTAGAACATATCTGGAACTTCTCAATTTTCTTAGCAGCGTCTGAGGAAGAAGTTCCATAATGTTTCCACCGACTGTTTTACTTCATGTTTTGTTCTTGACTTATTGTCATAAATGTTGCCTTGCCTCTTTGTCGAGATGATGGTGAAAGTTAACTTTGTCCTTGACAGAACCTGGTTACTGCTGTAGAAAAGTTCAGTGCTGTTATCTCACACTCTCAGACATTCCCTGCAGCCTACTACGGCCTGGGTCTGGCTTACATGGCATTAAAGAGGTATGTGACAGGTGCTTCAGTGTTTATTTAAGTTACTGGTTGTTGAGGAAGCCACATGGTAAAGGGAGAAAAGATATTTGGCAGTCTGACTTAAGGATAAAGTAAATAGAAAATATATTTGGCAGTCTAAGAAATGGGGATGAAAAAAAGAAAATATATTTGGCAGTCTGACTAAAGGATTAGCAAAGAGAAAATAAATTTGGAAATCTAATAAATAGGGATGGCAAAAGGAAAATGTGTTTGGCAGCCCAGCTAATTTTGGTTACAATGAAAAAAAAAATATTTGCTGGTCTTGGAAATGGGATAGCAAAAATAAAAGATATGCAATCTAATATATGGGAATAGGAAAGAGACAAGATATTGGGTGGTTTAACAGTATTGGGCATGGCAAAGAGAGGTGATATTGGCTGGTTTAACAGTATTGGGCATGGCAAAGAGAGGTGATATTTGCTGGTTTAACAGTATTGGGCATGGCAAAGAGAGGTGATAGTGGACAGTTTAACAGTATTGGGCATGGCAAAGAGAGGTGATAGTGGACAGTTTAACAGCATTGGGCATGGCAAAGAGAGGTGATATTCGCTGGTTTAACAGTATTGGGCATGGCAAAGAGAGGTGATAGTGGACAGTTTAACAGTATTGGGCATGGCAAAGAGAGGTGATAGTGGACAGTTTAACAGTATTGGGCATGGCAAAGAGAGGTGATAGTGGACAGTTTAACAGTATTGGGCATGGCAAAGAGGTGATAGTGGACAGTTTAACAGTATTGGGCATGGCAAAGAGAGGCGATAGTGGACAGTTTAACAGTATTGGGCATGGCAAAGAGAGGTGATAGTGGACAGTTTAACAGTATTGGGCATGGCAAAGAGAAGGTGATAGTGGACAGTTTAACAGTATTGGGCATGGCAAAGAGAGGCGATAGTGGACAGTTTAACAGTATTGAGCATGGCGAAGAGAGGCGATAGTGGACAGTTTAACAGTATTGGGCATGGCAAAGAGAAGGTGATAGTGGACAGTTTAACAGTATTGGGCATGGCAAAGAGAGGCGATAGTGGACAGTTTAACAGTATTGAGCATGGCAAAGAGAGGCGTTAGTGGACAGTTTAACAGTATTGGGCATGGCAAAGAGAGGTGATAGTGGACAGTTTAACAGTATTGGGCATGGCAAAGAGAAGGTGATAGTGGACAGTTTAACAGTATTGGGCATGGCAAAGAGAGGTGATATTGGCTGGTTTAACAGTATTGGGCATGGCAAAGAGAAGGTGATAGTGGACAGTTTAACAGTATGGGGCATAGCAAAGAGAGGCGATAGTGGACAGTTTAACAGTATTGGGCATGGCAAAGAGAGGCGATAGTGGACAGTTTAACAGTATTGGGCATGGCAAAGAGAGGCGATATTGGACAGTTTAACAGTATTGGGCATGGCAAAGAGAAGTGATATTGGACAGTTTGACAGCATTGGGCATAACAAAGAGAGGCGATATTGGACAGTAACAGTATTGGGACCACAGAGGGAAACAGTATTGAGCGGTCTTGCAAATGAGCATAGCATTGAGAAAAGATATGCTCATTATCAGATACAAAGATGCAGAGCCAACTCTTTTGTCTGTAGTAAGTAATTTTTAATGTTCCTCACTAGATATAAAAATGCTGATGAGGAATACAAAAATGCTGATGTGGAATACAAAAATGCTGATGAGGAATACAAAAATGCTGAGCCACACATGCTTCTTGCAGGAGTCACATATTTTTTATAAATGCAGAAGCACATATGCTTCTTTCATTGGACCATGATTTTTATGTTCCTCACTAGATACAAAAATGCTGAGTCACATATGTTACTTTCAGAGTTACAGATTTTTATGTTCCTCAGTAGATACAAAAATGCTGAGTCACATATGTTACTTTCAGAGTTACAGATTTTTATGTTCCTCACTAGATACAAAAATGATGAGTCACATATGTTACTTTCAGAGTTACAGATTTTTATGTTCCTCACTAGATACAAAAATGCTGAGTCACATATGTTACTTTCAGAGTTACAGATTTTTATGTTCCTCACTAGATACAAAAATGCTGAGTCACATTTGTTACTTTCAGAGTTACAGATTTTTATGTTCCTTGCTAGATACAAAAATGCTGAGTCACATATGTTACTTTCAGAGTTACAGATTTTAATGTTCCTCACTAGATACAAAAATGCTGAGTCACATATACGTCTGTCAGTGATTAATAGTTTTTATGTTCCTCACCAGGCAAAAAAATGCTGAGCCACATATACTTCTTTCAGTGGTTTAACATTTTTTTTATTCTTCCTCACGAGATACAGAATTGCAGAGAGTGACATTCTTCTTTCCTTGGCCCATATTTTTATGTTCCTCACTAGATAAAAAAAAAGCAGAGCCACATATGCTGCTTTCAGTGGTCACAGATATTATATTTATGTTTCTCACTAGCTACAAAAACACTGAGTCACATTTTCTACTTTCAGTGGCCACAGATATTATATTTATGTTTCTCACTAGCTACAAAAACACTGAGTCACATTTTCTACTTTCAGTGGTCACAGATATTTATGTTTCTCACTAGTTACAAAAACACTGAGCCACATGTTCTACTTTCAATGGTCACAGATATTTATGTTACTCACTAGATACAAAAACACTGAGTCACATTTTCTACTTTCGGTGGTCACAGATATTTATGTTCCTCACTAGCTACAAAAACACTGAGCCACATTTTCTAATTTCAGTGGTCACAGATATTTATGTTTCTCACTAGCTACAAAAACACTGAGCCACATTTTCTACTTTCAGTGGTCACAGAATTTATGTTCCTCACTAGCTACAAAAACACTGAGCCACATTTTCTACTTTCAATGGTCACAGATATTTATGTTACCCACTAGCTACAAAAACACTGAGCTACATTTGCTACTTTCAGTGGTCACAGATATTTATGTTCCTCACTAGCTACAAAAATAGTAAGCCACATTTTCTACTTTCAATGGTCACAGATATTTATGTTCCTCACTAGATACAAAAGTGAAGAGCCATATGCTTCTTTTATTGGTCCATGAAATTTATGTTCACCACCAGATACAAAAGTGAAGAGCCATATGCTTCTTTCATTGGTCCATGAAATTTATGTTAACCACCAGATACAAAAGTGAAGAGCCATATGCTTCTTTCATTGGTCCATGAAATTTATGTTCACCACCAGATACAAAAGTGAAGAGCCATATGCTTCTTTCATTGATCCATGAAATTTATGTTCACCACCAAATACAAAAGTGAAGAGCCATATGCTTCTTTCATTGGTCCATGAAATTTATGTTCACCACCAGATACAAAGATGCTGAGGAGGTCCTGAAAACAGGACTGGAAAAGATAGAAGAGTGTAGAGACAACAGAGTGTATATCTGGCCACAGATCAACAAAGCTATTGAAGAAACAGATGTCCCAACAGTTAAGGTGGGTATGTGTGACAGGGCACAGTGGGGAGAAGAGGGAGAAAGTTCTCATACTAATCTCTTTTGTTCTCATATACAGGGTGTCGCAAAAAAATGTATACACACTTTGAATATTTATTAATACAATGTCAATTAAGATACATCCAAGATTTATAATTAAAATTAAAGAGGACAGATTTTTTTCTTATGAGGGCACCTAAAAGATCATGTTTATCGCGCAAAACCGGCAACAATCGATGAGATGAAAGCAACCATTGAAAGAGAACCATGCGCCCAAATCTCAAATGAACTGCTTAATGTTGTTTGCAGCTCTATTAAACAGCGTTGTCATCAGTGTCTGGCCCAGAACAGCTATCAGTTTGAACACATGCGATAGCTCAAAATAATTACACATCAGTCCTCTTTAATATGAATTATAAATCTTGGATGTATCTTAATTGACATTATATTAATAAATATTCAAAGTGTGTATACATTTTTTGTGACACCCTGTATATTTTGTATTATTATAAATCAATACTATTATCAAACTGGATGTTTTAAAAGTAGAATGATGGGAACATCAAGAAAAAGAAAATGCTGGGAAACATAGGATTATCCTATTGCTGTGTCAGATGCAATGGCCATTATGCCCCTCCATGCCTGTCAATTGTTCCAACATGAACATAAGACCTTTAATTCAGGTGTATCAGTCCGGCTGTCTTACTTACTTACTTAGACATTCCTCTTCTATCCTCTAGAGCAGCGGTTTTCAACCTGGGGCGCCATGACTGACGGTCAGGGGCGCTGTGGGTGGGGGCGTGGATTTTTTTTCGTATTTAACTGTAAAGAAAACGTGAGCTGTGGGAAATTTCATTTTTGGTGTTTGTCAACCTGCGTGACCCCGGAGAAATTTCACTTTTGATGTTGGCCAGCCTTTGAAGTCCCGCTCCCCCGACCCACCTATCAACTTTCCGCGCATTCTCCTCGCGCGACAATAGTAGGTAACACAGTGATTTTCTGTTTTCAAACGTTTTTGATTGTGTTGTGAGTTTGATATAGACGATGGAAAGATTTTTTAAATTTGGCAAGTGTTAGTAAAAAGCGAGAACTTAGTTGAGGATGACAAGGAAAGTGGTAATGAGGAAAGGAACCATAAGGATAGAAAATACAATGAAGGTTACTTAGATTTTGGTTTCACGTGCGCTCTTGTGAACATTGAAGAGCGTCCACAATGTGTTTTGTGTTTCAAAGTACTCTCTGTCGAATGTATGCTGCCTAGCAAATTGAAGCGCCATTTAGAAAGTGTTCATAAGAATGACGTGGGCAAACCAAGAGAATATTTCTCTAGAAAGCTGAGTCAAAATGGAAGAACAAAAATCAGCATTTTCTAAGCAGGCGACAATCTCAAGTAAAGCTCATCTAGTGTCCTAGAAGGTAGCATACCGGGTAGCAAAATGTAAGAAACCCCATACGATTGCAGAAGAACTCGTTTTACCATGTGCTATTGATACGGTGTCCATTATGGTTGGAGAGTCCGTGGGAAAACAGCTTTTGCCCATTCCTTTGCCGGACAGTACAATCAGCCGTCGAATTCAAGATTTAGGAGAGGATCTTAATGAACAGATTATAGAAAAAATGAGGGGGAAGGACTTTGCTTTGCAGCTTGATGAGGCCACTGATAGCAATAGAGATGCTCATGTAATCTGTTATGTGCGGTTTTTTGATGAAAAAAAAACCGAAATGGTGGAAGATCTTTTTTGTAAGGACATAAATGCAGGTACGACATGCAAAGATTTATTTGAAATTGTGGACAACTTCATGGCGGAAAATAAAATAGACTGGGCTCATTGTGTTGGTGTGTGTACCGATGGTGCTCGTTCAATGTCGGGCTGTTACAAGCCCTCATCCGCGGCAAAGCTCCTGGTGCTGTTTGGACCCATTGTATTCTCCATAGGGAAGCACTTGCTTCACAGCATTTGAGTGTTGATTTGAATGAAGTCCTGCAAACTGTCATAAATGTGGTGAACTTTATTAAAATTCGACATCATAGAGCTAGATTTTTCAGTAAAATGTGTCACGATATGGGGGCTGAGCATACGTCTCTCTTATTTTATAGCAGCACTCAATGGCTTTCCATAGGAATTGTATTTATCGCACATTTTTGAACTTAGGCGGGAACTCTATTCTTATCTTGAAGAAGAAAACCATGTCAGTGCTAAGTGCTTTCTGGACACTGACTTCCTGTTAAAAGTTGCATACCTCTGTGATCTTTTTGAAAAGTTGAACTCGTTGAATAAGACTCTGCAAGGAAGTGAAACTCATTTGATTCAACTTATTGACAAAGTTTCAGCCTTCAAAAAGAAGCTTCTTCTTTGGAAGAGAAAAATCAATGAAGGAGGAGAAATGGACTACTTCCCAGGTTTGCAGCAGTTCATTACAGACAATGAAATAGATTTTAGTGCAGATATTGTTTCTATAATTCAAGGACACTTATCTCAACTCAGTGTTCATTTTGAAAAATACTTTCCTGAAAACTGTGACAGGTTTCAGTGGGTTCAAAATCCCTTCAGTAGTGATGCTCCTTCGGACTTCAGTACTGCAGAAGAGGAAGAACTGAAAGAACTTTCATCAGACTCACTACAAGCGAAGTTTCTATCCATGGCATTGCCAAAATTTTGATATTCAGTAAAACAGGAGTTCCCAAGCTGAAGATATTAATTCCTTTTGTAACCTCCTATCTCTGCGAGGCTGGGTTTTCAGCAGTGGCTGTCATAAAAACCAAGTTCAGATCAAAACTTGATGTGGAGAAGGAAATGAGGGTAGCTGTATCTCAATTGGTGCCAAGATTTGACAAGCTGTGTAACAACAAGCAAGCTCAAGTTTTACACTGAGGTGACTGGTACTTTATTCATCATATATTTTATTTTAGTTTTACTGTACAAGAACTACACAGATAGAAGCTGGTAGTTAATTAAGACTGTATTGTGATGAGGTGTCCTTCCATGTTGCTGATGCATGGTGTTGTTGGCATCAACTTCCTGGTTTTTTTCTTAGTATCTTCTTCTGTCTGTTGTTATGGGTGACATCTCACGTGTTCTCGTCTTATTCTTATGTTCAAATAGTGTCCATGACCGGCATTAACAGCTTGGTTTGGTATGAATATACTGTTTTCAGCTATTGCCTTGTCTCCATCTCTCAGCACTTCCTTATTGATTGTTGATCAGAATTGACGTCATTGCACTCTGGGCAAACTCATAGGTGCTCAGTCTCCCTCAGCAAATGTCTTCTCTATATCAAAGTAGATAACACAACCTCAAATGCAGAACACTCGTAACAAGTAACCTCTACTGCTAAGTGGGAATTTTACAACACAGACACTGTTTCCTGCTTGACTGCCACCTGAGAAGGACTCAACTTTGTCTCTGTTGAAGTGTAATACTGCCTAAGCAACAAACTCTGTTGGTAAGCCACTATAGTGGCCTTCTTTACATTTCCCTGTTTGGGAATATAATTGATGGAAATTTTTTCAGAACCAGTGGTCCTAATGATGTCATACTCCCCCCTGATCTCCTGGGTAGTGAAATCTAATGCCTAGCCTTCTCAGATAAGGATAAAAACGATAGGAGATCCTGTATGCAAGTTGCACACTTTAAAATCCCTCGGCAGTTGAAAATTGTAAAGAGTAGGCCATATGGCCACGGCCCTGGCAAAATTTAAATATTAGGAAACCTACCCACCACAGAAATATTTATAGAAAGTGTGATTCTTGTATACACACATTGGGATCCTTGCTAGTGGTACGGAGTTCGTTAGCAGTGGTGAGATCCTTCTTGTGTGATCTAAGGGAGGAGATCGGAGCACTGGTGGTGTTGTCCGTGTGCAATGAAGATGGTCCTTAAAAAGCAAACCAAACATTTCCCTATTTATATTTCTCTATCCATTCTACTACCTCCTGAGAACTTGCTTCCAAGATATCTACATACTTACTATACATTTCATCTTAATAGAAACTGATGGAAGACTTGGTGAAAGAGTGCACGTACCCACCGAAGCCCGATGCCGTCTGCAAGTTTCATACAGATACAGATAGCTCAAAGAAAGAGATCTATGTTTCTGATCCAGATTATAAAGTGAGTTTTTATTTTGTTTTTGTCGCTGCAGGTAAATTGTGGAATTTTAATATTTTTTTAAAATTATTAGTATTACATGGAGATGAGAAGAAGATGCTGGAGATGGATGTGACAGACATTGAGGAAACCTGTTGATAGCATTAACGGGCAGTCCTTGTTGGGGAATCCCCAAAGTAAGAGACAAGAGGTAGACAAGAGAACTCATGGAGAAGAGAAATAACGAACGAACGAACAAAATCTTTATTTCATCAGGAAAAAGAAATAGACTAGATTGCCTTTTTACATTTCTGCCCCGCAATACAATTCTCAATGTGTTTACATATTAAAATGAAAATATTAATAACTTCAGTCACAGTTAATCAGTAGTCACAGTTAATCAGTAGTCACAGTTAATCAGTAGTCACAGTTAATCAGTATTACCAACACATTCATTAATGATAATTATGAAGGGGATGAAGAAGAAGACATAGAAATACCATGAGCGGATGGCACAGGACAGGAAGACTTGGTATAAGTTTGTTGAAGGCCTGTGTTCTTTGGGACGTTCAAAGGTGGTGAGGATGATGATTATTACATTGCAGTTATCATGTAGTTTCTGGTGGTCTCAGGGATACAAAAAAAAAGATTATCAGTTGTGATTTTTTTTCCCTTATCTACTCTTAGCTTCCAAGCGATAGATATGAATTGGGTACCAAAGTGTTTTGAACGTAATGGATATACTGTTCCGTAGTTCACAGCTAGGCTCTTATATCTGTCCCTTGTGACCTGGCACGTATGATTTCTGTAAACATTTTAATTCTGGTTCGCTTTCCTTACCTTTCCCCATCCTACTTACAAAGCAGTTGGCAGTTTGTAAATCAGAGCTTTCCTGCTCCTAGATGAATTATAACCTAATGCTGATGAGCCTCGTCTACTTGTAGCATTCTGGTTTAAGGGTACCCTTACCTCCGTGTCCTGTTAGTTACATCAATCCTGCTGCAAGAAGATTAGAAGCTAGGATTTTGCTGTCTGAGGTTACATGGCACCAAAATTACATGAATATGGCATCATATTGCATTAAGCTGTTTCAGATTCATGTAAAACTAACTCTTGTAACTAGCCCTGTGGATTTGCCCGGAGTGCAATATTTCGATTCTGAACTACAATAACATGTATCTAGTGTACTGCTATTTTCTTTTTTATATCATCGGTAAAAGTTAACACAGAAATTTACAGAGCAGTTATCGTTCATACAAATCATTATTCCACTGCTCCCTTAGGAGCATAGGCCTTCATCAAATGCATGCCAAGTCCTTTTGTCATGTGCCATCAGTTCAAGATCTGTCCATGTCTTCCTCATCATTTTTTTTATTTCTATCGCCATTTCTCTTCTCCGTGTGTTCTTTAATCTACCTCTCTACATCTTTTACCCTGAAGATTCCAGAAAAAGGACTGCCTGGGAATGTTGTCTGTGGTTTTCCTCAACGTCTGTCCTATCCATCGCCAGTGTCTGCTCGTCTCCTGTTCCACTGACATGTGCCTGGTTCTTGTCATCTGTTCCACTTCGGTGACTTTCATAAATAGTTGCTTGTGTACAAAAGAAAGATTGAGACGGTATGCCGAGATCATAGTTTGGAACTAATAATGTCCTATCCATCTCCAGTGTCTGCTCGTCTCCTGTTCCACTGACATGTGCCTGGTTCTTGTCATCTGTTCCACTTCGGTGACTTTCATAAATAGTTGCTTGTGTACAAAAGAAAGATTGAGACGGTATGCCGAGATCATAGTTTGGAACTAATAATGAGAATTGTCTTCTTCTTCTTCCTTCATTGCCTTCAGACTTCCACATTAATGACTAATAAAGGCAGTAGTCAGGTCAAGGTTCCTGATATCTCCAAACAGTTTTTTGTGAAGTGAGGTAGGTTGTTGCCATATACTACTCCGTTCATTGTTGTATGTTGGGCAGGGTTGAGAATCAGATAAGTGCTAGTGAAATAAGAGATGAGAAGAAGGTGCTGGCGATGGATAGATCACACATTGAGGAAACCTGTTGATGGCATTACAAGGCAGTGTTTATTCTGGAATGCTCAGGGTAAAAAAGGTAAGAGGGGGATAGAAAAGCACATGGAGAAGAGAAGTAAAAGGGATCATGAAGACATGGAAAGATCTTGCGGATGGCACGGGACAGGAAGGTTTGGCTTGAGTTAGTTGAAGGATAGTGAACGAATAAAGGAGCATGGAGCCACCATTGCAGTTTGCCCCTTGAAGGACATCTGCCTCAAAACACGTCATGTGTTCTAGCAATGCTGGTCCTGCAGCCGTTGTTTTACACGTTGAGGTTGCTAGCTCCGTGTGTGACATGTCAGGATAAAGCAGTGGTTCTATTCCCGTTTTTTCTTCCCTGAGATCCCAGAAAGCAACATGGGTATGTTTTTTGCTGGTTTCAATCCCTCGGGGTTTGAGTTTTCACTTTCTTTTGTCCCCTTCTTTATTTGAGTTGGAGCGGTGGTAGCGCAGTGGTTAGTGCACTGGCTTTCTAGCTTGGTGGTCTCCAGAAGCACCACGAGCTTATGTTAAAGATGACAATATTTTTACCTATAGTTGATCTCACCATTATTGTTTCGTTTGATCACCAGGGACACATATGTATTAAATGTAGAGCAAACTGTTCCATTGAGTTCCATCTTCAATGCTGGAAGACCAATGACAACTACACAAGAGGGAAACACAACTGGAAGGTTCGGTTCTGTGTTGTTGTGTCTTACCTGTGTTGTTGTGTCTTACCTGTGTTGTTACTGCAGTAACATCTTTTGTTATTATTTTTAAGTAGTCCTCGTGTGTATCTTGTAACATTAGTTATTATTATTTTTAAGTTTCATATGTGTCTTGTAACATTGGTTATTATTATTCTTAAGTTTCAAACGTGTCTTGTAACATTGTTTGTTATTATTTTTAAGCCCCCTTATGTAAAAAAAGGTAAAGGAACCCGTTACACGCCCATTGAGGCATATTGGGAATATGGTGTTAGGCCCATATTATCTTTGACCGTCGGCACACTAGGGGTGATGTGGTCGGCATCACGCCGGCCGCCTTAACCTTCCCAGAGTAGCTCTGGTACCCATTTGGGGCTGGGTCGACCCAGGAGCCGTTTGTGGCCTAAAAATTTTCCGCCTCATCTGGGTATTGTTATAAATCTTGTTTTTTTTCTCGTATTAGCTGGTTCATTTCTGTGTTTAAAATATCTAGTTTTTTTGTAGTTCATTTCTGTGTTCATACATTTCTAGTTTTCTGTTTCATTTCTGTAGCACGTTTCTCTTTTTATTGATTAATCCAGTTTTTTTCTTCCTTCTGTCTGTATGTCTAAGTATCGTGTTTGCCCTCGAGCACCTATCATCATTTTTTGTATCTTCAGAAACGTTTGTCTCAGTTTTTGCTCACAATATTTACACTTCTAGTCACTACATTAAAAATACATTCTTCTCTTCACTGTGCCCTTCTAGTTGCTACATTAACAATACATTCTTCTCTACACTGTGCCCTTCTAGTCGCTAGGTTTGTCCTTCTCTTCACTATATTTTCCCTTCTTCTTCTTTGATCCTTAACCGCCGACCGTCAAAGCAGTCAGTGGCCATCACGCCTAGTGGTGTCTTGTTGGGCAACAACAAATTGATTCCACTTTGCTCGGTCGGCGGCCATCCTTCGTACAGTGCCCCAACTCTGGTTACGAGCCTCAGACTCTGGATGTCCGTCCCGCAGCAAAGTTTGTTTATTCGTTGTCGTTTCCGTAACTTCAATTTTTTTTTTACATAGAGAGGGGTGTCAGCCCTATGCTAAAACCCCCAACCTGGAGGACCAGGGTGTCTGCTTTAGTCTGACCCCTGCCCGCGCAAACCTGTCCAGCTTGGTAGAACCTTCCAGGAGTAAAACTCCCGCTGGCATAGCTCTGGGGGTAATCAGGGTATGCAAGCCGCCATACCTCGACAAGGTATTGACACCGGTGATGGCAGTAATATTTTCCCTACTATTCACTATTTTTTTGCACATTTATTCACTATTTTTGTGCACATTTATTCACTATTTTTGTGCACATTTATTCACTATTTTTCACTGGCGATGGATAGGTCACACATTGAGGAAACCCTTTGATAATATTACAAGGCTGTTTTTGCTCTGGTATCCCCAGAGAAACCAACGGGATGATCACCCGTTTGCCAGTCACTACGATTACGGAAACAACAGCAAATGGGTTGATTTGCCGTTGCCCTAAAGACGCCACTAGGCGTGATGGGAAACAATGGCAAAGAAAACCTATCTGCTGTTGCCCTAAGACGCCACTAGGCGTAATGGCCACTGACTGCTTTGACGGTCGGTGGCTAAGGACGGAAGAAGAAGAAGAATCCCCAGAGAAAGAGAGGTAGAGAGAGATGGAAAACACATGGAGAAGAGAACTGGAGACAGAAATTAAAGGGATAAAGCAGACATGGACAGACCTTGAGCACAGGACAGGAGGACTGGCATACGTTTGTTGAAGGTCTATGCTCCATGGGAGTCACTGTAGCACAGTGGTTAGTGCACTGACTTCCTAGCTCAGTGGTCCATGGTTCGATCCCCAGTTGAGGGGGATTTTTGTTTACCACAAACAGCTCCGGGGTCGACCCAGCCTCATGAATTGGGTACCAGAGCAACTCTGGGAAGGTTAAAGGCGGCTGGCGTGATGTTGACCATGTCACCCCTAGTGTGCCGATGGTCAAGAAAATATGGGCCTAACACCGTATTCCCAATATGCCTCAATGGGCGTGTAACGGGATCCTTGACTCACTATACTTCCAGTGTTGTCAAGGGGTGTCTGGAAAGAATAGGACTACTGATCACTCTGGCATGTCCTAAAAATCGACTAATGTGAGGCTGTGCATAGAGCTGGCACCGCCACCATGTTAAACAGATTGCTACAGACACCACCACTGGAAGAGCCATCAATGTTTTGGGGCAGGCTTCCCATTAGGGAGCCGCGGTAGCATAGTGGTTAGTGCACTGGCTTCCTAGCGCAGTGGTCTATAGTTCGATCCCCAGATGAGGTGGGAATTTTTTAGGCCACAAACGGCTCCTGGGTCAACCCAGCCCCAAATGGGTACCAGAGCAACTCTGGGAAGGTTAAGGCGGCTGGCGTGATGCCGACCACATCACCCCTAGTGTGGCGACGGTCAAGATAATATGGGCCTAACACCGTATTCCCAATATGCCTCAATGGGCGTGTAACGGGTTCCTTTACCTTTACCTTCCCATCAGGAGGAAAATGATGATGGTGATCATTCTATATTTTCTCTCTCTCTCTCTCTCTCTCTCTCTCTCTCTCTCTCTCTCTCTCTCTCTCTCTCTCTCTCTCTCTCTCTCTCTCTCTCTCTCTCTCTCTCACTCTCTCTCTCTCTCTCTCTCTCTCTCTCTCTCTCTCTCTCTCTCTCTCTCTCTATATATATATATATATATATATATATATATATATATATATATATATATATATATATAGATATATATATATATATATATATATATATATATATATATATATATATATATATATATATATATATACACATATATACATATATATATACATATATACATATATATATATTTACATATACATATACATATATATATATATATATACATACACACACACACACCACAACACAACACCCCACACACACACACATATATATATATATACTATATTTACCTTGGGAGTGGTGGAGAGTGTAACTGTGGCACTGATAAAATGACTGCTGAACATTTGCTTCAAAGTTGCCCAACATATGCGGAACAGAGACAGCACATACGGCCGACACCAGTACCATTCGTGCGAAAGCTCTACGGAGATTCAAACATCCTCAAACTGACTACAGCTTTCTTTGAAAACATTCAAGTGGACATCTGAGAGCGTTTGAAGAAGAAGAAGAATTTACCTTATCTGTTATATAAATTTGCGTTTTTTTTTCTTTTTCTTTTTTTTCTGGAAATGCTGTTTATAATTATGTTGTTGTACACATTGTATGTTTTTATTCTAACCTTGGCAGGAGATGCTTGACATGCCGTGTCCAACCCCAGGTTGCTGGGGACTCATATCAGATGTGTACATTTGCAGACCTGACCAAGAGAAGTCCTTAAAGGTGATCAATCATCTTGTGGTGTTTCTTAGTCAAATTATTTTTTTTTTAGTTTTGTGACACTGTTGTGGTGTGTCAGAAATATTGTTTGTGTAGCATTTCTGCGTGATTTGGTATTACTTACTTAGTCGTTCCCCTTCTACCGGGAGGTGTAGAGGTTTGGAAGAGAGAGCGCCAGACCTATCGGCTGTCTTCCTCCTGGCCTGGTTCCATTCTAGTCCTCGGTCCTTCAAAGATTGTCTAATGTTGTCCTCCCAGTGGACTCTGGGTCGTCCTGGGGGGTCTTGATCCCTGGCTCTTTGTTTCCCATGCATGTCGTGGGAGCCAATCTTCTCCCATTCTGCAGACATGGCCAAACCATCTTAGTTGGGACTGTTCTACTTGGGTCTGCAGGGGGTGGGATTTTAGGCCTTGACGTATCGTCTGGTTGCGGACCATGTCTCTTGTGATTTGGTATTTCTGATTTTAATTGTAGTTTTTCTGTTTGTTTTTTAATTTTTTTATTAGAGAAGTTGCTATAGAATGTTTAAATGATGTAGTATCTCAAGGTGTTGTGTTTTTGAGTGTTGTTTCGTGTCTCTGAATACTTTAACTCTTACTATCCGGCAAGCCCCGTAAAGTGGCGCGGGTTTAGTACCAATTTTACGGCTCGCCAGTTCAAGTGGCGCGCGACGGTAACGATAGCTAAACTAGCGCGTAAAAACGCGGTTTTAGCTCACGTATAGTAAGAGTTAATGGTGGTGGGGGGATGATGATGATGATAATGACGGTGGTTGATTTTCTGTATTGGACAAGTCTGCTCACTGCATGGCAGTCCTTGTTCTGGAATCTCCAGGGTAAGAGAGGTACAGGGAGACCACACTCGGAGAAGAGAACTGGAGACAGAATTGAGAGGGATAAATAAGACATGGAGGAACCTAGAGCTGATGTCATGTGACAGAAAGGCTTGGGTCATGTGACAGAAAGGCTTGGGTCATGTGACAGAAAGACTTGGGTCATGTGACAGAAAGGCTCGGCATGAATTCGCTGAAGGCCTATGCTCCTCAGGGAGCTGACGGGTGATTATGATGATATTTAACACCCTTCTTTCCCCCCTATGTTCATTTCATTGTCTTGTTTCATCGTAGCTGAGTTCTCAGATGGAGATTAAAGCCAGGCCTCACCAAGTTCGTCCAAAACTCAAGATGAAAACAGAAAGGTAAAGAAACAGTGAAACAAATTATTATTTTTTATGTACATAAAGTAGTCAGATCTATGTTTTGGGAATTTATTTATTAACTGGGTGATGGGCAAGATAGAAGATTATAGGAAAGTGGGAATATTCTGGACATATGGTCAGGGTCAGCTTGGCCTCAGTGTTCATTATAATGTCCTGGTGTTGTTAAGTGAAGGCTAAAGTTATGTGGTTAATAAAAGTAACCAAGTAAAGTTATATGGTTAATGGAAGTAACCAAATAAAGTTATATGGTTAATAGAAGTAACCAAATAAAGTTATGTGGTTAATGGAAGTAACCAAATAAAGTTATGTGGTTAATTAAAGTAAACAAATAAAGTTATGTGGTTAATGGGAACCCACAGATGCAGCAATAGAGAATGCAGTCAGCGACCCAAAGCTTGACTGCTTGCATCAGGGCCAGCGAACCAGAGCTGACCAAGACCCTACTCCACCTCCACGTGGTGGTCCTGGAAACAGGCTGCATCACTGCAGTCTGGCAGAGCGAGTAGGGATCGCAGAGGGAAGGCAAACCCGGTCCCAAAAATGCTGTGCTGAAGTCGGACGTGTCAACCAAAAGGTGCAGATATCACAGCTCCGGCGTAAACAGACACAACGCAACCAACGTCCTTTTCAGGACGAACGAGGAAGAAGAAGAAGAATGTGGTTAATGGAAGTAACCAAATAAAGTTATGTGGTTAATGGAAGTAACCAAATAAAGTTATGTGGTAAATGGAAGTAACCAAGTAAAGTTATGTGGTTAATAGAAGTAACCAAATAAAGTTATGTGTTTAGTGGAAGTAACCAAATAAAGTTATGTGGTTAATGGAAGTAAACAAGTAAAGTTATATGGTTAATGAAAGTAACCAAATAAAGTTATATGGTTAATGGAAGTAACCAAGTAAAGTTATGTGGTTAATTGAAGTAAACAAGTAAAGTTATGTGGTTAATGGAAGTAACCAAATAAAGTTATGTGGTAAATGGAAGTAACCAAGTAAAGTTATGTGGTTAACGGAAGTAACCAAGTTAAAAAAAAGGGGGGTTGAAGTGGCTAAGAGGTTTGGTGTCCGCCTCGAATTCTAGAGGTACCAGATTCGATTCCCAGTAGAGGGAATATAATTTATGGAAATCTTTTTTCAGAACCAGTGGTTCTAATGATGTCATACTCCTCCCTGGTCTCATGGGTAGTGAGATCAGATGCTTAGACTTCTTGGATAGGGGCGAAAAAATAGGAGGTCCCGTGTGCAAGTTGTGCACGTTAAAAATTCCACGGCAGTTGGAAATCGTAAAGAGTAGGTCATAAAGCCGCTGCCCTGGCTAAATTTAAAAATTAAAAACCTACCCGCCAAATATATTTATAGAATGTATGATTCCTATATACACACATTGGGATTCTCGCCGGTGCTATGGAGTTTGTGCACTGTGCTGAGATCCTCCTTGTGTGATCTAAGGGAGGGAGATCGGAGCACTAATGGAGATGTCCGTGTGCAATGAAGATAGTCCTTAAAACCAAACCAAACCAGATAAAGTTATGTGGTTAATGGAAGTAACTAAGTAAAGTTATGTGGTTAATGGAACTAACCAGGTAAAGTTATGTGGTAAATGGAAGTAACCAAGTAAAGTTATGTGGTTAATGGAAGTAACCAAGTAAAGTTATATGGTAAATGGAAGTAACCATGTAAAGTTATGTGGTTAATGTAAGTAAACATGTAACGTTATGTGGTTAATGGAAGTAACCAAGTAAAGTTATGTGGTTAATGGAAGTAAGTAAGTAAAGTTATGTGGTTAATGAAAGTAAACAAGTAAAGTTATGTGGTAAATGGAAGTAACTAAGTAAAGTTATATGGTTAATGGAAGTAACCAAGTAAAGTTATGTGGGTAATGGAAGTAAGCAAGTAAAGTTATGTGGGTAATGAAAGTAAGCAAGTAAAGTTATGTGGTCAGTTGAACTGAACCAGTCAGATTATGTTACCAGGGCCTGAAAGGGGGGCAAAGAATAATAACACTGTTAATTACCATGCATGTCATTAAAAAGTGTCTAAGGAGGGTTGATCATGGGACCGGTTACCCCATCCTGTAAACAATTTTAAACCACAAAATAATTTCAACAAACCAACATGGACAGGTCACCTAAACAAAATAAGTACCAAGACATTGATGTAGAATCATACATATACAATAGAGAATGCAGTCAGCGACCCATAGCTTGACTGCTTGCGTCAGGGTCAGCGAACCAGAGCTGACCAAGACCCTACTCCACCTCCACGTGGTGGTCCTGGAAACAGGCTGCATCACTGCAGTCTGGCTGAGAGAGTAGGTATCGAAGAAAGAAGGCAAACCCGGTCCCAAAAAATGCCGTGCTGAAGTCGGATGTGTCGGCCGGAAGGCGCAGATATCGCAGCTCCGCTGTAAACAGACACAACGCAACCAACGTCCTTTTCAGGGCGAACGAGGAAGAAGAAGAATACATATACCTTGGCAGCCATACAGAAACAGTTGGAGGAACAAACATTGATATCAAAATAAGAATATAAAAGGCTAGAGGAGCTTTCATTGCATTGGAAAAAACATCAAAAGAAATTAAGTTCAACACAAAAATCACAATCTTCAATTCAGATGTCAAGTCAGTCCTATTGTATGGCTGTGAAACATGGAGAACAACAAAAACA
>JAMPIV010003050.1:60000-320521 GCA_024509875.1 Oreohelix idahoensis | reverse complement strand
CGTGCCCCCCCCTGGGTGGTTGCGGTGTGGCGGGTTAGTGGGCTTCGCCCGCGGGTTGGACTATATATATTATATATAGTTTACTAATTGCATTAGTCGGGTGGATGAAGATCCAGAATTGAGCATTAATTCATTTTGGCTTGATCGCAGGCACTCTGCGAATTAAGTTTTTGCTGTTTCCAATTAAAGCCGTTTTGCAGTTCCATTTCTTGCTGCAAGTTTATTTTTTTTTTGGATTGCTTGTCGTTTATCAATTTATTCTCTTCATTCAATCCGTTTAGGATTTCATCTCTTGCCTTGCCACCTTTCTTGTCATTTCTTCATGTCGTAATTCAGCTTTCTTTTTCCAGCCCCCACCTCCTTTCTTTCAAGTTCTTCCTATCTCTTGCCTTATATCTTGACAGTTGTTGTGCAGCAAAATTCAAGGTGTTGCCTCTCCCTTTGTATTACAACTCTTTTCCTAATTTTACTGAAAATGGTCCCAAGGTCAGCATTCTTGGCGTTTAATTAGTTAAGTATTTAATTACTTATGCTCTTGTAATCGACAATGTAATGCTAGGTCGATAATAATATTACTGTATTGCTATGTATATGTTTCCACCAAACTATAATATTTTGTGTAGAAATATTTGTATATATACTCACTGGAATATCTATCATAAATAGTTATGATAGTTTAATTATATAAGCTGCTGAAATTATATCAAGCGCTTAATATTAAAATTATGTGTATTATGTGTATTATCCCCAAATAATTAGTCTTTAATTGTCACTAAGTTCCCACAATATAGTACTGAGAAAGTGTACTAAGTTATATTAGATATGTATTAATATGTTATAAAGTTTTAATAATTAATCATTATAATTTATGCCTTAATCATGAGGCATAAAGTGCATTGCCCATTTCTAGGACCACTACTGCAAATATGTGCAAAGTCCCTAATTCCTCATCAAAGCTTATAAAAATTTCATCATATTCATCTACACTATAATTAATGAAGAAATTATAGCATTAATATTAAATTAATAAAATATGTAATGAATACCAGACGTATGAATGGGTTAACCAAGGATTACAGAACAGGAGCACAATACAAAAGTGACATTTTCACAAAAATAAATGCTATTATAAGACCAAGTGTACTAACCGGAAATGTAGAAGGGTGAAGGTTAACTGAGGAAACGAACATATTTTGTACTATGAAAGATGACGTCACAGGACTCATTTGACGTTAATACAATACATTTAATTAAAAATAAAAGATAGCTAGATCAGAATAACAAGATAGCTTACGAACATAGGACTGCAAATGAATAAAATCCAAGAACCAAATACACATGAAAACAACAGTTAAAACATGACTATACACCTAACATGCAAAGTGAATTAATGCAAGACCGAACCCGAACGATCACCGATAACGATAATTCGACGCTTTCTTCGCGAGGTGCTATTAATTCACAGCCTTAGGAACATTCAAAATGAATATCGGCATCCTGAGAGCCATTTTTATTCATTATGAACCGCCGCCCATCCATACCCGAAATAACGGACAACATCAACGGACAAAAAGAAACAGATAGAACATCGATAAACAATTAATAGAGAGGACATGCCTGCAAAATGGTATGGACTCGTTAGTGTGTTAATGAATGACAATCGTCCTAGGTCTAAACTTATCTTTTGAAGGCTCCGGCGATGGCAAATTCGTCAACGGACTAGACTAGTGCCTAGTACTGTTTGCTCATGATTGGCTGATCACAGTATTCTCTTGTCTGGTCTTCTTGATTAAGCAAATATTAATCAAAACTGGAATGAGTTGACGGTTGTTCCTTTCGAAGCGCGGCATCTACGCACGATGTAGTGACGTCAGAGTTGCATTGCGTAGTCATGTGTTCAACGTAGTGTTATGCAGATCATGTGACTTGCTTGTAATGGTAAACAGTTGGCAACACATGTAAACAAGAAAATCTTTTTTTTTTTTCGTCCCCGCGATGGCCAACCACTGTTACCGTTGGCTTCTCACTGTTGCCGTTAACACTGTTAATGGGGCTGGTTTATACTGGCTCTTCTATTTACGTTTACATATAATTATCCATTGTCTTTTCTCAGTAAATTATGAGATCGTGCTCTTGATGGTGAAGTACGCGAAGGTGGGATATAATATTGACAACTTCATCATACAGTCAAATTCTGACGTTATAGATTTGATAAGTCCTTTCTCGAGTCCACAAACATTTATTATATCGATTCCATACAAGAACAGTTTACACATGGTCATCATGAAGAATTATAAATAATAAGTTGCAGTTCATACTTCAAATATTATTCCTTTACAAATCAGTCCTTTGTCTCCTAGCTTGAAAACATAGTAGTCAGAACCGCATAACTGTATGCACGCGTGGTTGGAAAATCCAATACACCGACAGTGAGATTATGCGTCTGGCATTAGAATAACTAAGGCGGACTATATATTCACGTTGACAAGGTTTAGTCAATTACTAACCTGTACCTTCATCTTTTTTCGTTATCACATTGGACTGACCCATGTCCATTATTTAATGTACTATAATTGTGCGGCAATATAAGCCCGGCAATAAAACATTCCAAGGACACGTCTTATCGGTTCGACGGTCGTCTAGAAAAGGGTCTCGTCTCTTGGTCACCGTGCGTGACAACTAACGCTGAAACGTCACAGCGTTCACTAGACCAATAATACTTTTACATTACATTACACGTTGTAACCCCTAAAATCAGATGCTGTTAACCTCTAGCAGACCATGCCAATAAATCTGCCGTAACAGTCACATCGTTCGGATGTCATCGCATACTTAGATGACATCTGTCTCTTCAGTGATACCTGGGAAGATCACTATTTAGGGTTATATGACTTACTGTCCACTCTACGTGAGAATAATTTGACAGCAAAACCTTCTAAAGCTTTTGTTTGTTTTGGTGAAATCTCTTTCCTGGGTCATCGTGTTGGTCATGGTCTCTTGAAGACAGAAGACCACAATACTTCCAAAATACTGAACATCTCTGTTCCTAAAACGAAGAAACAAGTTAGGAGTCTCTTAGGTTTAATTCAATTTTATGGGAGATTTATTCCAAATTTATCTTCGATCATGGCACCTCTATCAACATTGTTGAAGAAAGGTTCGCCTAATCTGGTCCGTTGGTCTGAAGAATGCCAATCTTCACTAGACCAAATCAAGAATATATTTTCTTCTCCTCCCATCTTAAGATTACCTACTCTTGATAGGACTTTTGTTCTTCGGAGTGATGCTTCATCCACTGGGATTGGAGCAGCACTGATGCAAGAATATGCAAATACTCTGCATCCTGTTATGTACATTTCTAGAAAACTAAATGCGGCAGAGAGGAACTACTCGGTTTTAGACCGTGAGTTGTTAGCGATGGTTTGGTCAATTCTAAAACTACAAAGATTCCTCCTGGGCGCACATTTCATTCTAGAGACTGATCAGAAAGCTCTTACAGCTATTCAGACTAAGAATTTGAAGAGTTCGAGATCCACTCGATATGCTATAGCTCTTCAACCTTTTCACTTCACGGTACGAGCTATCCGTGGTGCGGATAATGTGATGGCTGACATTTTGTCTAGATGCCCACATGACTCCAACTAATACTTCTGTCCTATATTTCCATATATTACAGAGTCATAACACACCTATATTTCTACAATAGATTAGCACATCTGTACTCACTTTATATGTACACACTATCGTGCTTTGTTGTCATCTTCTTCTGTTCGTATTTTAAGATGATAGAGGAGGACTGAGTAGTTAATATAAGGGCCGTTAGTTTACTAAACAGCCACAATTATTAATAATGTATTGTACCTTATGAAGCATATTAGTTATTAATTAGCATTATATTGCTTGTACTTTCTCAGAATGTCATTGTTGAGCTGAGGACTTACCTTACTAGTATCAAGCATGACGAGTTCTAGATTGTGTACTTACCCTCGGAATACCAGAGCATATGTCCTGGATCGTCATGTAGTTTAACTTTACTATGTACTTATGTCATTACATGTCAAAGAATGTACTATTTAAATTTTCCTATCAGATTTGTACATCCATTTTTAAAGACAATATTAGAGTATGCTGTTTAATGATGATTATAGTAACTTGCATACGTATATTGTGTTTACATGCTAACGTGATGTGTGTTGGTGACACCTCCCCGATGTGAATATTTTTTGAGACATATTTATTTTTCTGTTGAGGTATATCCTCACCAGACACTCTATAATTAGCCTATTGTTTGGCAATTTAGTTAATTATCAGCGCATAATTCGTGCGTTTTGAGCCGCTTATCGCATGCTCTTTGATATTGAAAAAAAAAATATGTTCCACATTTTTTTTTTATCGGGAGGAGGTGGTGATATGTTGCGTGATAAATTCTCGCAACATCATTTTATTACAATATCTATTTTATAACGCAAGGGCAACAACTGCTTGAAATTTATAGTCACTTTTCTCGGTAAGCATTTGTCTTCTCGCGTTGGTATCGAATGCAGTTAAGTTTGAGCTGTGGTCATTTTGCGCTGGACTGCGCATGACTTGTCTTGCTTTTGGTCGATCGGTTTCCGCCCACCACTAGTGGAGTGAGCGATTTGGAATGGCGAAAGAGATGCCTCGTTGAAGAGGGGATCTCCGCTATTTTTTTGTTCTGTCAGGAATGTGAGAGTCCTCTTATGGATATTTCGTTTATTCGAGATAATACCTCTAGTGTATTTGCACATGCCGGGAGGCATAATATTTCTGTGTATTTCCGGAAGGCAAGGTAAATTAACATTTTCATTAACTCTATCGATTTTTGGTCGTGAACGATTTCTGGTTCATCGCCTGTCTTCGAAAGTCGTCGTCACGAGATGTTTTCCTAGCTCACATGTCGCTGTATTGTACTGCATCGGTTGATGCAGGTACCAAGGACCATTACTTGCTACTTTGTTAAATGAACTAGGTTTGAAAAACCTTTATTATCTAGAGGATATTTTTGAGGACATTATTTATACTTCGGCAGACGTGTCTGTCTTGCTGAAGTCAGACTAAGGAGAGTGAACTGATCTCATATATCTGGTTATCTCCTGGCTGTTATAGAAAAGGATGGAGTTTTTCACCTGACTACATTTACAGCACTATGAAATATAACATGCATCTGACTCATCATTGTAATGCTGTCTACCGTCCATTGCTGTATTGAATGTTGCTGTGATAATGACTGTTTGATGTGTCTACATATTCGCGTAACCATTTTGTCACTGTGGCGTCCACAATAAATAATGAAGAAAACGTCAACGGCTGTTTCAAGAATCATTGACTTTATACGTCGTGAGTTTACTGACGTCCTATGTGGATTGCCCTGTTATTTTTGTATGAACATTGTTTTGACTGAACACATCTGCACACTACACAAAACCAGACATGCGGATACCATCCATCATCATATGGCATCACGCATCAACCATGTCTTTTGTGTTGTGATCTACCTCGGTTATAATTGTCTCTATAATTATTATTGCCTCTGTTATAACCCCTATTTGGGTTTGAATCATAATATTCATGATCATAATCATCACGCTCGTTATATTGAGTATCCCTGTAATATTTTTTTCTTTTGTCTCCATGAAGCACTTGGGTAGTTCCTATAGCTACTCCCTTTTCGAGAATTTCTAACATTATGGGTACCCCTCGCGTGTCGAGGACTATCAGCCCGATTCCAGTTCTTCGAAGAAGAACCCTGATTTGAGTGGTTATCTTGGTTTTGATACTTATTCCAATTAACCTTTTTATCAAATTTATTTTTAGCTCCTTGGAATTTGTGTGAGTAATTCTGATTATATTCTGTTGCCGAAGCAACTGGCATACTCTCTTTAATGTTAGAGTTACTAAGAATCATGTCAGGGTGTGCCGTGGCATACTGGTCACAATATTCTTCCATTTGCTTTATTGTACCAGGTTTACGCTCATGTAAGAACTCTAGGAATGATTTATTTACAGAAGACATGACCTTGTCTCTTAGCAATAAATCCGTAAGACCATCAAATGTTTTCTCTGTTTTGGATAATTCAATCCATCGTGAAAGTGTAATTCGTGCTTTTGAGATGAAATCTGAGAATTCTACACCTACCTCAGGTCTCATTGTTTTAAACAAAAGACGATAACCTTCTTCAGACAGCTGATATCTCTTTATCAAAGCTGCCCTAACAGCATCATAATTATCTTTGTCGTCCTCTTCAACAAAATATAACTTACTCAGAGACTCCCCTTTTAGATTTTCAGACAACTGATTCACATACTGTGATTTGTCAACATTATGAGATCGACAAGCCCGTTCAAATCTAGAAAGCCAAAATGTTATGTCATCACTGGTAGGGTTAAACGCTGGTACCTTGACCTTGTACACAAAGGGTTTACCATTACTACCAGATGCCTGATTAACATTACTCATACATGTCAATTTTAATTTCTCTAATTCAAACTCATGTTCTCTTATTGCTTTTCTCTCTTCAGCTTCTCTATCTAATCTTCTCTGTTCTGCAGCAGCTTCTAATTTTTTTCTGTTCTGCAGCAGCAGCAACTTCTAATTTTTTCTGTTCTGCAGCAGCTTCTAATTTTTTCTGTTCTGCAGCAGCAGCAACTTCTAATTTTTTCTGTTCTGCAGCAGCAGCAACTTCTAATTTTTTCTGTTCTGCAGCAGCTTCTAATTTTTTCTGTTCTGCATCAGCTTCTAATTTCTTCTGTTCTGCATCAAATCTCCTTTCCTCCAATTGCATCTGCAATTTCTTAAGTTCAGCAGCAGTATCAGCTTCTTTTTCTAATCTTTTTTCTTCAGCTAGAGCTTTCCTTTCTTCTGCAGCAGCTTTTTTTTCTTCTATTTGAAGTTTTCTCTCCTCAGCCGCAGCTTTTTTTTCCTCAGCAGCAGCTTTTCTTTCTTCAGCAGCAGCAGCAATTTTTTTCTCTTCTGCAGCTAATGCTTTGTCATATTGAGCAACAGCCCATTGTTCTAAGTCTTTTCCAGTCTTATCAAGAGATTTTCCTTGTGCAATGAAATAATCTAATGTAGACATATTGTCTTCTTAAATCAGAAACCTGAAAAAGTAAATAAATTACCCTCTTTCACGTTAATGAGAGACAAGTCTATACCATAGACTTAGTCTTAGTCCAAACTTGTATGGTTTATAATAACCAATGATAACTTGAGTACCTATGGACACAATAACTGTATCTCAAATACTGTGGGAGACAAGCCTTACAAAGGTCTTGTATACCTCAATGTAATCAAAGATCACTTGAATACCTGTGGAAAAAATATTTCCCTTTACCAATCACTTTGGGAGACAAGCCTTACAAAGGTCTTGTACATTTTGTTTTATAACAATAACAATCATAAAGTACTGATCTGTACTATACTATCAGTGTATACCACTATACGTCATATGTCAACTAAAGACATTACAAAGGACAAACAAGAAAAGACAATATGAACACATTTGCAGAGATCAAATTAAATTAAATAGGAGAAATGAAAAAAATGATCACAGAAACCGTGATGATAACTGCAATAATAAAATGACAAGACAAATAACGCCACAGTGTATAAACATAAGGGTGTAAAAAACTGAAATGAAAGGAAAGATGAGACCTACAATTATACAAACAAATCAAACAAAAATAAAGAACAGAAAAAATGTTACAAATACAAATATGAAACAGTCGTCACAACTAACCAAATATTTGCAAACTATGTTGCATGCAAATTTCAATTAAGAAATTGCTCCCTATCGAACGCCAGAACAAGACCAATATCACTCGGTATTTCCTGTTCTAGTCACCTCCCATCCAGGCCCGCAACATATAAACACCTACACATATAAACAAATAACATGTAAGCATAAATAGCATATAGCATACAATATAATTTATGTCATGAATGGAATGTGTTGCAGGTATAGTGTTGTAAAGCAGGCACAGTTTATTTTAATACTAATAACTTGCCACTTTATTGAGTAATAGATTTAATTCTAAACTATTACACTGTCAATTTTTTCTCTTTTGAGCATATGAAGATCCAACGATGAACTATGCACTTTATGTTCAACAACACTGTGATTCTTCTGTACGTTGAGAAATGTCAACAATACTGCTCCAGATATTTTCTACACTTGATACCACTGTCCTGTGTAATACTGTCTGTACAGCGAAAAAAACTGTCAACAAGCGCTGACCTAGATACAGCATCCTATCGGTAATACAGGTCAAGCTGACATCGACTGTATAGCTGTCCTACTGGTGTTGATGTGTTCAAACAAATGTTCTTTCAGCTGTAAACTGTGATTCTCAACACAAAACTGCGTAAGCTGGACCCAGGAATCTGGCTCGCCACTGTAAAGTTTCTCTTCTTCTTTCCACACTAATGAAGTGTCAGTCTGTATGCTCTGTAAGGAAGAGTGGTGTGTTGTTGAGATCAGGCATGCCCCAGTCTACCCAGCTGTAAATGGGTAACTCACCCTAGTCCTGAGTTAGGGAAGGCAAAGGCTCCAGGGGAAGCAGGCCCTAAACTTGGTCACTCCAACCGACGCAGGATGGTGTATGTATGAAGTAGAAGTGTAGAGTGTGATTACCGCGAATGGTGTACTGTTCGTGTGCTGACCAATATAACCACTCATACACATGTGTCTACAAGGCACCAATGCAGACTGCTGGAATCTTTGTTTACTCAATTTATTCAGACGTACACACTGGGACATACGAGTACATCATGGTATGTTGACATATCAATTTGTAGGTATACATAGCAGATCTGAAGTCATGACACATTCAGAAATAATGGGCAGTACATCAAAAGTTCAATGTCATGATATATTATGGCCGCATCCCCCTATCTGACTAAACGCGTCAGTGAAGGCAGATCGGTAAATAACTAAGGTTACTTGACGTCCATAGTTTGTAGCATATATTATGAAACCACGAAAGAGGGGGGCTCCTAGCAAGATTGAGATCTCCCTGTCACTGTCCGATAATAGGATAAATAATCTGTTCTCTTGGCAGTGATCAAAACATATGATGACCGAAATCTAACATGGCCGCCTCCCTGAGTTGTCGTTCACTCATTCATAGGAAGGAGAATATAAGCCAGAGTTAATTTATAATGGGTATATAAATGATTTCATAAATGTTCCCATACAGCTCTACGATGATCAGGTTAATTCACGTAGCCATAACCGCTGTAGGAAAGTCTGTCATCTTTGTCGATACAAAACACGACCCTAGCGATACGAAGCACAATGTTCCATCTAGGTCGAATCGACATGAGATCATCAAAATAGGGTCTGGCAATACATGGAGTCCGAATTATACATTGTACCGTACCTTAGGAGAGTCTCTAACATAAACTATAGTAGAGATACCATCTCCTTTAGAAGAAAACCACTTCCTGAATTATATTTCCTTAACAATCTACCAGCCCTTTGAAAAGTGCGTACCAGCCATTATCACGGTACATCGGAACTCATCACGACTTGTCAAGACAACTCATACTTCCGCTAGACCGGAATAATAAGAATCTAGTCCCGCCTACCCATCCAAAATATACAATATAGGACTGATTCTACTTGTACTAATAATATGTAATACATATGAATTCAGGCCATAAACATAATAAGCAAATTAATATATTTTCTGGCCCTAAAAAATAAGTACAAACGTAAGAGCAATCCATGCGCCGGATCAATATCAAGAACGATTACTCCTATAATCAAAAGTGTGAATCAAACATGGATTCTCTCGCTTTTACCATAGACAGCATTTTCATACACAAATGAATGAATGTCTATATTTTTTCCATATTAAATAGCCATATCGATTTTTGTAATATGTGCGTCAAAATATGCACGCAACAGAGACGGACGGACTAACAGATAAAAATCCATACTTGACTGAAGCATGACTGAAATGACTTTAGTGTAGGAAATTTGAATTTGAAAAAACACAAGGCCTTGATTGGCCACAGACAATCATATTATCAGCGCTCAGACGCGCTTTTTTGCCATTCCTCAATAGTTGTCCAGTGATAGACACAGTAAATTTTAAGTGTGGTGATTTCCAATGAAGTAAATTGAAATAAGTTCAGGGACGCCATACTATAGCCAGCAGCTCAGCTGAGTTTTGCTAGCATTTCTGTGTTCTTTATTCATAATCTGGTAAGATTGAAATTATTTCTTTGTATATTTTAAATATTGTTTAATGTTTCGAGTGATTTGATACTGCCATATCGAAATCTAGCCTTACAACAAGTAAGGATTTGCTCTAGACCCCCCGCCCTAGTTCAGGGTCTAGGGACAAACAATATATAAACTCCAGCAAGGATTAGGAAGGGGTGATTAAGTGTTGAGAACAGTGAAACATATCACCTATCCTATTTTATGGCAGGAAGCTAATAAACATATTTCGGAATGTGTAGTCTGGGAGAACTTATCCTATGTGAAACCAACTTGGTAAGATGTGCTGTATGGTCAGAGAGATCTGACCCGTCTATATGGTGTAGTTGTTGTGTGGTGTTGTGTCCAGAATTAATTTAGAGGATGGAATTCTGACACATAACTAATACTTTGATTGCAGAGCTGTGAGTTTTTATTTGGCACAAATGTGGTGTCAAATGTGTTGAATATTACAAGAGGGACCCGTGCAGTAACATTGTGTCAGAGCAGCCTATTATTGCCCCCAAGCACGGAGAGGTGGGGCCACCAGACTCTTGATATTTGCCCCAAGCACGGAGAGGCGGGGCCACCAGATTCCAGCACCAGAACTACTCTTTCAAAGTTACGTAAGCAGGCTGGTCTGCTGGATTTACACCAACTTCATAGACATAGCACCCAAAGTGAATTACTACTAAAACATCCCATTTCCTTCCATCATTAATGGACAATGTTTGGTAGGCATAGACAGGGAGGGATGAAGCCACCCCAACAGCACATCTATTCATCGTTCTCCCAGTGAAAATAAAATTATGAACTGTAGAAATATTAACTAATCGTGAAAATTGTATACGTACACACCTTTTATTTATCATGCCATTTATTCATGCCATTCACTCATAAATTTCAAAATCTTTCATATGTTCTGGCCAAAATAAAACCTTGGTTCAGAACAAATAAATTTAAAAAAAGATTTACTATCTAAAATTTCACCAGCTGAATTTAGTTCATTGTGTTCTAAATTTTATTGATAATATTATATTATTTAATATCTGTGTGTGTGTTTGTATATGTCAATACAACACATTACATTCAGTACCCTAGATTTTAACGTAGCCACATTCATTAGAAAAAAAGAAATGTGTGAGGTCGTATAGTGGTAGCAAGAAGGGTCTTCTGTACATTCACAGCTACATTTATTTCAGGAGCCTTCACAGCTGACCTCACGTATCACACTAGGTGATAACACAACCATACAAATACCATCAAAATCCACTACATATATTGGGGGCTCGTCCGGGATAATTAGCATAAACAGTAATATAAGGATCTCCTGGTGGGAGAAATAAAATTAGGGGAACAAAATTGTAAAATTCCCTTAAAATTAAAAGTGTCCCTTTAAATTAATAGGGCAATTAGAAGTTGGTGAATCTTCACAGCCAGTAATAATTAATTAGTTAACTGGTTAATTATAATTAGTTAGACTATAGTAATTAGAAGTACTTTAGTGGTTAGAGATTTATCTTGTACATTACTAAATTGTCTAAAAAGTATGGCGGAGCTGGCAAAATTTAGATCAGCTGCTGTGCTGACGGCAAAGGAGATGGGAATGGATGGTCAGATTTTAATTCAATATGTAACGGCTGAATGTGATAAATATATTGAACGGGAAGAAAGAAGATTAGAAAAAGAGGCTGACAGAAAATTAGAGTCTGAAAGGTTGGCTGAAGAGAAGAGGTTACAAATTGAGGCTGAGACTAAGAGGTTGCAGATTGAGGCAGAAGACAAACGACAGCAAAGGGAGGCAGAAGATAAAAAGGCCGAAAGGGAGGCAGAAGATAAAAAGGCCGAAAGGGAGGCAGAAGATAAAAAGGCCGAAAGGGAGGCAGAAGATAGAAGGTTGCAAAGGGAGCACGAATTACGACTAAGGGAGCTGGAATTACAAGGCCAGGCTCCTGAAAATGGTGCCAGCCCTTTTGCCTCAGATGCTACGCCCAGTCTGGGAGCCTCAAACTCAGCTATGGGGTTCCATTTAGACCATTTTGTTGAAAAAGACGATGACATAGAGGGGTACCTAGGACGTTTTGAGTTATTAGCTACTACATATGGGTTAGAGAGAGAGAGGTGGAGTTTAAAGCTATCACAGGGACTGAGAGGTACTTCTTATGAAGTCTTCGCAAAAATGAACAGAGAAGACCAAGACAATTATGACATGTTAAAGCAGGCTTTGTTATTGAGGTACGAAAAAAATGGGGAATTTTATCGTAAGAAATTTAGAAATGCCAAACTGTTGTCTGGGGAGACATACCACCAATTCTCTGCCAGACTGGAAACCTATTTGGAGAAATGGACTGCTCTGGGGAAGACCCAAGATCTTAAAGAAATGATCATGATTGAGCAATTGAGAGAGTCCATGGCTCCAGGAACGGCCAAGAAATGACTACCGAGACAGAAACTCACAGTTCAATGACCAAAAATTCAATGAAAGAAAGCCGTTGAACCAAGGAAAAAGATGGTGTAAATGGTGCAAGAAAGATAACCATAACACCGAATTTTGTAGAAGGAAACCTTCAAACATTGCTGCAATGAAGTCGGGGACGCAAAGATTAAAGGTTAATCCTAATGGACAACAGGAACCTTATCACCCCCCCAGTTTGTGAGGATGTTATTTGTAATGGGGTCACCATAAGGTGCCTTTATGATACAGGTTTGGATTATGATTCAGTTGTGAAGTCTAGCCTAGTGGACCCAAGTCAGTATACCACAGAAACAGTGGAAATACAAGGGGCGACTAAGGACATACCACTCATGACACTTCCCATCGCAAGGATAACGGTGAAAACTCGCTATGTGGAAGGAGAAATCAGAGCAGCAGTGATAGATGAACCAATCTACCCTCTGATATTGGGGTGTAGATACGTCTTCTTGGGGAATCCCGAGAGGCCTGTGATCATGGCGACAGTGCAGACCAGGTCACAGAAGAAGGAGGAAGAAGGTGAACCTATAAATGCTCATCCAGAGGAGATGAGGAAGGCGCAGGCTGAGGATAGGACACTCAAGCCATGTTTTAAAAAATTGCCCAAATGCCACACACCTCCGAGCAAGGGGGAATATTTCATGAAGAACAAACTATTATACAGGAAGGCCGGAACTGGAACAAATGGTCACAACCAGCTGGTTCTTCCCACTTCATATAGAGATAAAGTGATGGAACTCGGGCATGCGATTCCCTTCAGTGGTCACATGGGGATCAGCGCCACAGGACAGCGTATAGCTTGTCATTACTTCTGGCCAGGGATAACGGAGGATATAAAAAAGATATGTCAAATCCTGCCCAGAATGTCAAAGGGTAGCTCCAAAGCATTGGACTGCTCCTGCAACTCTAGGGGAAATGCCCATAGTGGGAACACCTTTTGAGAGGGTTGCAGTGGATATTGTGGGACCTCTCACTCGGACCAAGAGGAGGAACAGTTACATCCTTACTTTGGTGGACACTTGTTCTATGTGGGGAGAGGCGGTAGCCCTGCCATCAATTGATTCAAAACATGTAGCAGAGGCACTACTTACAATATTTACCCGATTAGGATTCCCGTATCAAATCTTGACGGATAATGGTTCTCAGTTCAAGGGGAAACTAACGGAAGAAGTTTTTAAGCTATTTCAAGCCAGACACTTTCATTGTAGTCCGTACCATCCGCAAGGGAACGGCCAGGTAGAGAGGTTCAACGGGACTCTCATTTCTATCCTGAGAAAGCTGGCACACGAAAAACCGGATCTGTGGGATCAATTCCTGCCCGCCGCATTGTTTGCGTATCGGGAGGTACCACATAGTTCAACCGGGATGGCTCCCGCAACTCTGCTATTTGGGAGGCCAATAAAAGGTCCATTAGAAGCTTTATTAAGGACCTGGACAGATGAGAAGGCGGAAGAGACTTTTACCTCATTTTATCAATACGTGAACGAACTGACCACTCGTTTGAAAGCTGGATGGAAACTGGCAAATGATAATTTGAAACAAGCCAGGAAGAAACATGCAGCATATTTTAATAGGAAGGCAAAGGACAGAGAACTAGCTGTGGGAGAGAAGGTGCTGCTTCTACTACCCGGTAGCCAGAATAAATTACAAATTGGATGGCAAGGTCCATATACGGTTCTAGAGAAGGTGTCTAGAACAAACTATAAAATTGACAAAAAGGGGAAGGAGAAAGTTTATCATGTAAACCTGTTAAAGAAGTATCTGGACAGACCACTCCAGGAAAGCACCCCCTTACTGACCTTAGCTATCGCAACTCAAATGCAAAAGGAACCACTCACCTCACATGAATACCCATTACATCCTTGTGAAACAGCAGCACAGGTAAAAGTCAGTAAGCACCTGACTAAAAACCAGAGGGAGAGAGTTCAACAGGTTCTGGAGGAACATACAGATGTATTAACAGATAAACCAGGCCATACAAATTTGCTACAGTATGACATGAAACTGGTAGACTCAAACCCAATCTGTATGAGAGCCTATTCTATTCCGTTCGCGAAGGAGAAGGCATTGAAGGAAGAAATAGATTATTTGTTAAAGGAGGGGATTATTTCACACAGTGAATCATCTTTTAGTTCTAGTGTCGTTTTGTTGAGAAAACCGTCTGGGGAACACAGACTGTGCATAGATTACAGGAAACTGAATGCTGTCACAGAAGGACAAGTGGATCCATTACCAGACACAAAACAGTTATTTGCCAGACTGAACAAGGCAAAATACTTTTCAAAGGTGGATCTTAGTAAAGGCTATTACCAGATCCCAGTGAAGCCTGAAGTGAGACCTTATTTGGCTTTTAGCACTTCGGATGGACATTATGAATTCAATATGCTACCATTCGGACTGAAAAATGCACCGAGTGTATTTTCAAGGATGATGCGCAAATTGTTGGATCCCCTGAATAACCCATGTATCACGAATTTCATGGATGATATTCTCGTCGCCACAGAGACATTTGAAGAACACATTGAAGCTCTAGAAATGTTATTTAATAGGCTTAGGGAGGCGAACTTAACTGCTAGGCCAACAAAATGTTGTATTGGATGCAAAGAGTTGGAATTCTTGGGGCACACTGTATATCAGGGTAATATGACCCCTGATCCTAAGAATTTGGAAAAACTGCAGAGAGCACCTAGGCCACAAACAAAAAAGGACGTGCGATCATTCGTGTCGTTATGCGGATTTTATCAGAAATACATCAAACATTTTAACGCTATTTGTGCTCCTCTGACTGATCTGACTCGCAAGGGACTTCCAGATAAAATTATTTGGACTGCACAATGTGAACTAGCGTTCCAAGAGTTAAAGGAAAAACTCACTAGCAAGCCTATTCTCAAACTGCCTGATTTGACACAGGACTTTGTCTTAAGAACCGATGCAAGTAATGTAGGACTCGGAGGGGCTTTGTTGCAAAGATCATCCTCACCTGATGGGGAACTGAAACCAGTCGCTTATGCAAGCCGCAAATTGAATAAGGCGGAACAAGGATACTCCACAAGCGAAAAAGAATGTTTAGCGTTAATCTGGGCAATAAAGAAGTTTCAAATCTATCTGTATGGTAGGACTTTTGTGGTCGAGACGGATCATCAGCCTCTTGTATTCTTATCTCAGGCTAAGCATGAGAACGCAAGATTGCTGAGGTGGTCTTTATTGCTTCAACCTTATCAGTTTAGTATCCAATATATCACAGGCAAATTGAATGTCGGTGCAGATTTCCTCAGTCGGCACCCCTGTGATCAAAATTAGAGTAATGGCAGGCGTGAGGAGAGATTTTATCTATGTGTATCACTGGTTTTAGAACTTGCCGTAGGCATGTTTTCAAGTGGGGAGATGTGTCATAAAATTAACAGTGATACAACGTAAAAATATCTCCAAAGGATAAAATGTAGGGATAAAAAGAATGCGTAAGTTACTAGAAGGCATGATCGCCCACGCCGCGGGTCATCACCCGCCATGGAAATTAAATTGCTAGAACGTTTACCCTTGGAACGAAATGAGAACGAAGATCAAAAGGAAAAATCTGACTGAACATGTGCTTGAAACTAGCAAGGCTAAAAAGATGCAATTGGGGGGGGGTGGGGAAACGGAGGAAAAGTCCCGTCCCCAAGTTGACACAAGGTAACGAAATCGACAAAAGGGACCATAGTTATTATACGCAACAGTCATTTTTGGGACGTTTTTGCGATATTTTGTCCTTTATTTCAATGCAGCGGCAAACGTTTCACAGAAGATTCTAGAAAAATATTTCGAAAAAACAACTAACCTTGAAAAGTAACTTTTTCTTAATAATGATGTTAGGAATATAAAACCTAGCTGGCCGGATGGCCCATCTTGAGCAGTGAAATAATATGCTTTTATTTATACAGACGGATAGATAATAATGAAGATATTGACAAAAGACTGTGTTGTTCATATCGACGAACGACTGCATTGAAACAATAATGTCACTAATTTTCAAAAAAAAGTGTAGCCTTGAAGACGCCAGTGCTAAAATCTAGTTAGAATGAAAGAGAGGGACATTGGTGGGAGCTGTGGCTAAAAATAACTTTAAAGACAAAATTTGTAGAGGGGACGGATAGGTTGGTTCAAAAACCAAGTACGTTTTTTGTGAAAACGCAAGTAGAGACGGACGGACTAACAGATAAAAATCCATACTTGACTGAAGCATGACTGAAATGACTTTAGTGTAGGAAATTTGAATTTGAAAAAACACAAGGCCTTGATTGGCCACAGACAATCATATTATCAGCGCTCAGACGCGCTTTTTTTGCCATTCCTCAATAGTTGTCCAGTGATAGACACAGTAAATTTTAAGTGTGGTGATTTCCAATGAAGTAAATTGAAATAAGTTCAGGGACGCCATACTATAGCCAGCAGCTCAGCTGAGTTTTGCTAGCATTTCTGTGTTCTTTATTCATAATCTGGTAAGATTGAAATTATTTCTTTGTATATTTTAAATATTGTTTAATGTTTCGAGTGATTTGATACTGCCATATCGAAATCTAGCCTTACAACAAGTAAGGATTTGCTCTAGACCCCCCCGCCCTAGTTCAGGGTCTAGGGACAAACAATATATAAACTCCAGCAAGGATTAGGAAGGGGTGATTAAGTGTTGAGAACAGTGAAACATATCACCTATCCTATTTTATGGCAGGAAGCTAATAAACATATTTCGGAATGTGTAGTCTGGGAGAACTTATCCTATGTGAAACCAACTTGGTAAGATGTGCTGTATGGTCAGAGAGATCTGACCCGTCTATATGGTGTTGTTGTTGTGTGGTGTTGTGTCCAGAATTAATTTAGAGGATGGAATTCTGACACATAACTAATACTTTGATTGCAGAGCTGTGAGTTTTTATTTGGCACCAATGTGGTGTCAAATGTGTTGAATATTACAAGAGGGACCCGTGCAGTAACATTGTGTCAGAGCAGCCTATTATTGCCCCCAAGCACGGAGAGGTGGGGCCACCAGACTCTTGATATTTGCCCCAAGCACGGAGAGGCGGGGCCACCAGATTCCAGCACCAGAACTACTCTTTCAAAGTTACGTAAGCAGGCTGGTCTGCTGGATTTACACCAACTTCATAGACATAGCACCCAAAGTGAATTACTACTAAAACATCCCATTTCCTTCCATCATTAATGGACAATGTTTGGTAGGCATAGACAGGGAGGGATGAAGCCACCCCAACAGCACATCTATTCATCGTTCTCCCAGGGAAAATAAAATTATGAACTGTAGAAATATTAACTAATCGTGAAAATTGTATACGTACACACCTTTTATTTATCATGCCATTTATTCATGCCATTCACTCATAAATTTCAAAATCTTTCATATGTTCTGGCCAAAATAAAACCTTGGTTCAGAACAAATAAATTTAAAAAAAGATTTACTATCTAAAATTTCACCAGCTGAATTTAGTTCATTGTGTTCTAAATTTTATTGATAATATTATATTATTTAATATCTGTGTGTGTGTTTGTATATGTCAATACAACACATTACATTCAGTACCCTAGATTTTAACGTAGCCACATTCATTAGAAAAAAAGAAATGTGTGAGGTCGTATAGTGGTAGCAAGAAGGGTCTTCTGTACATTCACAGCTACATTTATTTCAGGAGCCTTCACAGCTGACCTCACGTATCACACTAGGTGATAACACAACCATACAAATACCATAAAAATCCACTACACATGTTCATATGAACTTTTTTTCTTAGAACACCGAAAATATGACCTCCCAAAGTATTGACTTTTTCTCCTGGGACTATATATATATATATATATATATATATATATATATATATATATATATATATATATATATATATATATATATATATATATATATATATATATATATATATATATATATATATAAAAGGAACCCGTTACACGCCCATTGAGGCATATTGGGAATATGGTGTTAGGTTATATATATATAGACGTCGTAAAATATATACTCTTCCACCACCCCTTTCTGGCAGTATCTGCCACTGGATTACAGTTATAATTTTTTTTTTTGCATACTAACTTAACGGTTTCTATACAGACTTTCTTTACAGCCAGGGAGGAAACAACTGTGGATACAGGGAGATCGTTAGTACGTGTTACTACTCACAGCCTAGGTAATTTCCGAAGCCTGTGATCGTAGCCGATCGTCATGATGTCGTTTTCTTCTACTTGTATTTCGTTCGTTGTCATAAAACCACGTCAATTTCTTTAATTAAGTTAACGGCCTGTCTCCAATTGTGATAACACTTTCGGAGTTAACCCCTTCACATTCCCCGAATCCGGTCCGTTCGCAAACATCTAAAGACTGGCGCACATCAAACAATTGTTAGCAGTGTATCGCATTCTTTATTTTTTTTAAAGTATGCGCTGTCGCACATATTTATAGCTTGGTCTTCTGAGAGGGGTAAAGACAGACCTTCTGCATAAGCGAAACTAAATTCTAGTTATTAGAATTCGACTTAACCTGAGTTTTTTTTTTAACTAAGAATACTTTTAGCCGGGACCTTCAGAAATGTTTCTACTGAAGCGAAATTCGATTTAAGCGAGTTCCCCTTAAGTAGACTTCACTGTTTATATGTATATATATTTAAATAGATGTATGTAGATGTCAGCTGATGATGGTGATGGTATATATTTATATATATATATATATATATATACAGGCATACCTCACTCTTTCGACAGGTTAGGGACCAAAGCACTGACGAAAGTCAAAAATCGACGAAAGTCGAAGCATAGCCTTTATTTAGCTTGCAAATGCATTCTTCTTCTTCTTCCGTCCTTAGCCACCGACCGTCAAAGCAGTCAGTGGCCATTACGCCTAGTGGCGTCTTAGGGCAACAGCAGATAGGTTTTCTTTGCCATTGTTTCCCATCACGCCTATTGGCGTCTTTAGGGCAATGGCAAATCAATCCATCTGCTGTTGTTTCCGTAATCGAAGTGACTGGCAAACGGGTGATCAGCCCGTTGGTGCAAATGCATTAGGGCCGCCAAAAAACGTAAATAGCTAACTATATAACACTTGAGAATGCGTGCAACACATAAATAAACAGAAATAAACACAAGAATAAAGAAAATACAGTAATAAATAAAAAATACGTAAATAACACCTAACCTTAAAATCATTCTTGAGCAAGTAGACGATGAATATATACTATATGTACAGTTTTGAATGTTGGTGATTTATGGGGATTCTAGACTTGGAAAATCAGATGGAGAAAATTGAGGAGGCTCATCTTCAGAAATGGAGGAACTCAATCTAATTCTTCTAGTAGAAGGGGACTTTGAAGGAGATCTAACAGGGGCTGATGTTAATCGCTCAGATTCTGTAGGGTTAGGGGGAGGGGTAACTGAAGATGGTTGTGGCGGTTGCTTCTTGAAAAAGGACAGCAAAGACGTTTGCCTCATTGATGTATTCTTCCTTTCCCACAGAAGTTCTCTGTAACACGCTATTTGGTGTTCTAGCCCACTATTTACTTTAGAACTTCTGTCGGAATTGGGATCCACCCTTTCCCAGTATGCAATTGTGTCCTCTATTTTGGCGATTCCCGACTTCCAGTTCTTTGGCGGTCATCTCCTTAGGCTGAGCTGTATCTTCACGAATGGATTCCTGTTCATTCAACAGTCCTGTTTGTTCTTCCGTCGACAGCAGATTCTCATCACTTAGGAGCTGATCATGAGACTCAAACAGCTATCTAATATCTTCAGCCTCTCCTTCCAAATGCGACGTACACCTAGCGTGCGGCCTATTTCAGAATTTGAGATGCCTTGTTCATTAAGCTTGATTAGTTCAAGCTTTTCGTTCAAATTTAGAACCTTATGGGTTCTTTTAACCTTGTCACTACACTTAGGACCCATTATGAATGTATTAAAGCACAAAAATAAGTAGTATAGGGTTTAATCACAAAAAAGTACAGTATGAATATTGTAGACGTGTCTTATAATCACGATATGAACAATGTCATTAGACTGTTATCACAAAAATAACTATGAACTGTTTACAGTACGAGTATAATCACAAAAATAATATAGTATGAATAGTTTGGTTATTTTAATCACAAAAATAAGTTGTATTAATATGTTTAATCACAAATATAAGAGATTCAATGCGGACAACTTCAAAAAACAGTGCGCACCGAACGACTTCTGTTCAAAGACTGAACGACGAAAGAAACAAGATGACACGCGGTTGTGACGAAATGCGACGAAAGAGCGAAGCGAGCGACGAAATTTGGAAACGTGGTTATAATTGAAAACCGACGAAAGAGCGAAGCGACAAAACTCGAAGCGACGAAAGTCGAGGTATGCCTATATATATATATCAGTTACCAGATTCTGAAATAAAACTAATTTGTTAAAGACAATTAATAGCGAAAGAAGTGGCATTCCATATTTTTAGAAAGGTTTCTATACATACTAAACTTTACTACATGCAATTCGCAGGGTTTGGATGACACAGAAAAAGTCTCGGAAGAAAAGTTGCGGACAGTGTATCTGGAGGATTATGTTAACCAATTCACACCCCATGATGCATGTTGGGACCTGGACAAACGTGGAGGTGTTGGAGAAACACCTTTTCATCTTCTTTGTTTAATGGACTCACCTGTGCACTTTGAAGTAGCCAAGGTTTTATTGAAGTTGTATCCAAACCTGGCATTGGATGTGTATGAAGGAGAGGAATACTACGGTGAGTGGTGCTGTGTTGATTTTTTGTGGGGAGATAATTTGTAAGAACTTGTTCCTCTCACATCTTAATTTGTATTCTCCATTCATTGATCCTTCATTAATTTCTATCTTCACTCTTGATGTGGAGCATGGTTTCCCCCCCCCCCTTTTTTTTTTGTTTTGTTTTTGCAGGATACCTTCATATTATTTATGTACTATAACGGTGGTGGCTTTTGTTGCAGATTGTTTTGCATCGTTGTGTTGCCAGCAGTGGCGTCACTAGAGGGGTGCGGACCGCACCCGGGTGACACCATCAGAGGGTGTGACACCAAAATGACTGTCTATAAAATTTGTGTGCAGTGTTTCAGCAGAAATTTATTATTTTTAAAAAAATATCCCTGTGGTTAGTTAGAACCACATAAACATTTTTCGTACGCCCAGCTTACATGTACTGTAACAATGTACTGTGTAAGATTAACTTTCATTCTGTATGGTCTGGTACGGGAGGAGGTCCAAGGGGGTGACACCATGAGTTACCACATCGTACGAGGATGAATAGAAAGCCAATATTGTCCGTCTGGGAAATCAGTCTGGGGGATTCACACAGGAGATAACTAGCTGAGAGCTAGCAACTCCCAAAAGCCAGAAAGAGAGGGATTGGACAAAGGATTCCAAACTTAAAAGTGACAAATAGAAAGTATTTGGGCAACTTAAAACTTTAAAAAGTAAACCCGCATTTTAAATACGAAGTCTGGATACTTAAGGAATCAGATCTTCCGTCATAAGAAGGATTAGAAAGTTTCCCAGACCAAGTGATTCACAGCATGTAAGGAGAGAACAAGAAAGTATTCAGTGGGGTACTGGAAGATGAGACAGGTCTATATTTCGGAGCTGGCATTTGCTGATGATGTTGCCCTGATTGCTAAATCAGAGGCACATCTCCAATCCAACCTGCAAGTCTGGAAGGAAGAGCTGGAGAAGAGAGGGTTGGTCATAAGCAGCTCTAAAACAAAATCCATGGTGATATCACGAGAAGAAAGAAAACTTCAGATTAAGTTGGGAGAACAGGTCCTGGAGCAGGTCGACCACTTTAAATATCTCGGAGCTATTATAGACCGAAAGGGAGGCATCAAAGAAGAGTTGGCCACTCGAAAAGCAGCGGCTGGGAGACTTTTTAAGGCCATAAATCGTGGATTCCTCAGCAAGAAAGAGGTTGGTAAGAAAACGAAGATGGCTGTATACCGCTCCACCTATGTCCCAGTCTTGACATATGGATGCGAGTCGTGGGCAATGACTACAACCCACAAAAGCCAGATCCAAACCTCAGAAATGAGGTATCTGAGGAAAGTTGTTGAAGTAACAAGAAGAGACATGGTCCGCAACCAGACGATCCGTCAAGGCCTAAAATCCCATCCGCTGCAGACCCAAATAGAACAGTCCCAACTAAGATGGTTTGGCCATGTCTGCAGAATGGGAGAAGATCGGCTACCACGACAAGCATGGGAAACAAAGAGCCAGGGATCCAGACCTCCAGGACGACCCAGTGTCCGCTGGGAGGACAACATTAGACAATCTTTGAAGGACCAAGGATTAGAATGGAACCAGGCCAGGAAGAAGACAGCTGATAGAATGGTCTGGCGCTCTCTCTTCCAAACCTCTACACCTCACGGTAGAAGGGGAACGACTAAGTAAGTAAGTAAGTGATTCACAGAAGACCCGTCATAAGAGGAATTACTATAATTTCCCAGACCAAGTGATTCGCAGAACATCCGTCATAAGAGGAATTACGAAAATGTGCAGGCCAAGTTATTCGATAGCATTTAACCTAAATTGTTCGTGTCCATTCTAACCTGTACGAGGAGATTGTAGATTCCCAAATTCCCGCTAAGGAGAAGAAACCGGCCGAAAGAGCAGAAAGGAAGGAACAGGATGACAGAGCTAACGCACTCAGACCAAAAGAACTAGAAATTGAAGGAAGGAGAATCGAATCCAGCTCTAGCATTAATGGGTCGTGGAGTTCGCAAGGTAGGGATGTGGGAAACATTTCTCACGTGGTAATTACTAGCGAGGCCTCTTTTCAGTTAGATGTCTACTCAGAGGCTTCTGAGGAAATAGACATATATCTTGCTAGGTTTGAGTCTTTAGCTGCCACCTGTGGATTAGATGGGGAGAGATACAACATGAAGTTATATCAGAGCCTGAGAGGACTTGCTTACGACGTCTTCCTCAAAATGGCCACCGAAGACAACAACAATTATGATGTGTTGAAGAAAGCTTTGCTTCAAAATTTTCAGCTGAATGCACAGAATTTTCAGAGCAAATTCCGGGAGGCCAAGAGGCAAAAAGACGAGTCGTATTAGCAGTTTGCTACACGTCTGGCTGTGTACTTGGAGAAGTGGGGATCACTCAGCGTCTTCGACGAATATTATGAAGAGTTGCAAGAAATGATTATTGTAGAGCAGTTCAAGGACTCGCTCACCCCTGACATGAGACGGTTTCTGGCGGAGCACGGGGGCCGATACTCTGGATCCGGTGGTACTGTTTGCTGATCGGTACCAGAGCGCCCAGTCGGAAGTGACCCCGGCTAAAAGGTGCCCACACGATAGTCACCATAAACAAGAGGAGCGCCCCTTCACTGACACAAAGAGTACGACCAACACCACCCACTACACGGCACAACAACAACAACAACCACAGGACAGCACCAGGCAGAAACAGAGCAATTCAGTCCAGGGAACTGAAAAACGATATTGTAAATCGTGCAAAACCGATACGCATTTTACATCGGAATGTAAGAGACCGAAAACAGGCCCTTATAATGTTGCTTGCCTGATCAGGGGGCCGATAGGGAAATATGACCACATTAGAAAATTTCCCAGATCAAGTGATTCACAGAACACCCGTCACAAGAGAAATTACTAAAATTTCCCAGACCTAGTCATTCGCATATACATCTAGACATATATTTACCTCTAAACAGAGCTATACCATTATAAGAGGAAATTCGTTGAATTAACTCAGCTGAGGGCTTGAACAGGCTAAAAACAATTGCTTAAATCCTTCACAAAAGGCGACGGATGAGATATAAGTTAACAATTGTTCAGCCCAATGCAACATTGTTCTTGACTTCTGAAAATATCTTGTGAACCTTCCCTTAAGGTAGAAGCGTCATTACCCTTATATCTACATCTCTGCCAAGAGTAATCTTGTGCGAAGGTAGACACCTTTGACGACCCATTTAGATACTCTTTTGGCCACTGTTGGACCACTACTGCAAAGCAGGAGAGGCAATCCGCGACACCCGCCTCAACTGGGGATCGAACTATGGACCACCGACCTAGGAAGCCAGTGCACTAACCGCGGCTCCTCTACATGAACAATCATCATCATATTTTCCTTTGTTTTACGTGATGAAGTTGCACAACCTCATATTAGTAGCCTTGTATGACGTGCCCGAGGGAGCAGTTGTTCTTTTCTTTATTTGCGTCTTCAGAGACCCCCGGGATCTACAAGGGCGTGAAAATGTCAGTGAAAACTAGAAACTTTATTTAGAAAAACGACCACACACTACACGGCACAATATTATAGAGATGCTGGCAAAGACAAACAAAAACAAACGATAAAGCTTTCGGTGGAAACTAATAGGATATTATTAGAAAATGACAAAAAGGAAAAAAAATAATAAAAAACGAGGTTCGTAGAGATGCAGATGCTGGAAAAACAGGACTGATGTGGAAATAAACAATAAAGCGTTATGTGGAAATTCAGACGATAAAATATTTTAAAATCACCCAATGTTTTGCGATGTTTTTAGAGACACAGATGCGTGTAGATACAACATAGATGTGGAAACAAATACTAAAGCTCTGTGTTGAAAGTGATGCTCCAGTGACGATGTAGATCTTCTTTGTTCGTCCTGAAAATGACGTTGGTTGCGTTGTGTCCGTTTACGGCAAAGCTGCAATATTTACGCCTTTCGGCCGACACACGACTTCAGCACAGCATTTTTGGGACCGGGTTAGCCTTCCCTCTTCGATCCCTACTCACTTAGCCAGACTGCAGTGATGCAGCCTGTTTCCAGGACCACCACTTGGAGGTGGAGTAGGGTCTTGGTCAGCTTTGGTTCGCTGACCCTGACGCAAGCAGTCAAGCTATGGGTCGCTAACTGCATTCCTCACTGTTGACGCGTCTTAGGATATAGATCACTGAACGATGATATAATTGTACGAAAAGAGGGAAGTGTTAATCAATGAAGTCATAGCTTCCGAGTCTCAACCTCGTCTTCTTTTTAAATCCCTTAATCTTGGTCAGAACTGGAGTTCAAACCCACACCATCATTTATAAGAGACATGGTTTAACTATTACACACTATGCTTGAACTAGAAACACCAGTGTATTTTCCCACGACTCTCGGATGGCTTGCAACACAAGAAAAGAAGATGGCAAACTAACTAAACCGGCTGTGCATATTTACTGAGGCTATGTACAGTTAACGTGTTTCTTTAATTTCCGTAGCCCGCCGAAGGATTGATCCATCGATCGCAAGCTTTCGTTTATCGTTTGATTGATCGATTGTGCAATAGAATTAACCTCCGATTTATAAAAAAAAAATGAATTACTGTGATTTTATCTTTTACGCGTTGAGCCCTAACTAGTATTTCTGACCTTAGTGGAAACGGAACTTGTAACACAGAGGTTTCCAACCTTTTTCGGTAGACGTACAAAGGGCCCCATGCATGTCGTAGAAAGCGACTATGGAGGGTTGGGCATGGGGCTGGTTACCCCATCCTGTAAAAAAATTTAAACCACAAAAAACTTCAACAAATATTTACAAGTCAAATAAAGAAAATAAAACACAGCCATCCAAGACAGGGGTAGGTCCTCTCGCAGGGAGGCGTATGATGCAACACAGAGAAAGCCGAAAGGAGTCTGTGTTACTGACTAACCTTCTTTCTTCTAGGAGAACTTCCAGATTTGGCACCTGGAATGTTCGGACATTAAACGAACAAGGGAAAGTGGCGCAAGTAGCAGCAGAAAGGAGGAAATACAAAATCGAGGTTCTGGGAATGTGTGAAACAAAGTGGAAGGGGGTAGACAGGAAGAAACTCATCTCAGGTGAATTGGTGCTGTCCTCATGACATGAAGACGAAGTTCACACCACAGTGAAGGGGTAGCTCTTATGTTATCTAAAGAAGCACAGAAAGCACTCATTGAATGGGAAACTGTTGGACCCAGAATAATAACAGTTACTTTCAAAACAGCTAAAAAGAAAATTCGTGTAAATGTCATCCAATGTTATGCACCAACTAATGACAAAGAAGAGTCTGTGAAAGAAGCATTTTATACTAGACTACAGGAAATTATGGATAAAGTAAAAAGAAGAGACATCAAAATTTTGATGGGTGTGGCGTAGCGTTTGAAGGATAAGAATTTATTAGAAGAAATAATAGATATGAATGTGGAAAATTTGGCTCAAGAATTCCTGTTGGGTTTTCCCACTTCTGAAGGGTGACGAAAAGGGTAAATTCTCCAAATTAGATAAGGTCTGGAAAAGGTTGTAAGGAGATATTTGGTCTCTCGCTACCATAGTCCCCTTCTCAGTTATCTATTATTGTTATCCTTTAAATTATATTTTATTTTATGAGCCCCCCCTCCCTTATAAAGGAAGATAAACATCGGACAATATTCAACATCTAATAGAAGGAACGGGCACAGCGGATTGATCAACCACTTGCTTGTCACATTGATTACGGAAACAACAATTAATATTCTGTTGCACCAATAAACGCCTCTAGGCGTAACGGAACAACGGATAATTACTTGTTGCCCTAAGACGCCGAAAGGCGTAATGGCCACTGACTGCTTGGTCGGTCTTTGGCTAAGGACGGAGAAAAAAAAATAAAAAAAAATAAAGGGCCGGCTCTTGATCGGTCGGTGCTAGAGGTGCGGTCGCATCAGGAGTGGACAAGGGAGATGCAACGACTTAATTATTTATTTTATAAAAAAAAAAATAAATAAAAAGATCAACATTTTAAAAGAACAAGAATAACTAAACAAAACATTTCAAACCCAACAACTATTTTTTTTTAAAACGAAACTGATCGCTTCCCTGTAGGCCCTATGTTTCCTTTTCTCTTTTTTTTTTCAAAAACAGCGCCCTGAGGGGCCTCTTTATTTAAAAAAAAGTGTTGGGGATGGGGAAAAATATACTGTAGAGAAAACTGGACTTGGGGGCCCTGAAGCTCAAGCTACATTAGCTTCATAGTAGATCCGCCTTTACTCGGATTGTACACAAATCCCATGTTGGAAACCCCTGGTGTAACATGTTAGGAGTTTCAGTTTTTTAATCTTACGCTGATCAGTTCATTCAATAAATACCCTGCTACTGCCCCTTCTGTAAGCCAACATGAATAAAGGAAAAAAAATACCTACAATAAGATTTTAAAATCTGTTTGTAATATTGCACAGTGAATATCACTTGCGGAAATTACAATGTGATCAGCTCAGTTGCCTGAAATTGGGTCTCATAAGAGTACATGCAGTACGGCACGGAAGGGGAGGGGTGGCGTTACGGCATAACTCGCACCGCCTAGAAAAATCCCTAAGCCGGCTCTGCCCACACCCCCTTTTATTAAATTTTAAAAAAAAATAAATGTTTGGCGAGGTTCAACCTAATCACAGGGTCTGTTGGTTACATTAGGGCGTATGTCCAATTACAAAAGACCAAGTGCTCTGATAGCTATACTTTAATTAAACCTTCCCTCATACCCTTTTATATATCAGTATAAAAAGAAATACATTCTAGTGTTTACCATGTATGTGCAGATAAGAAAATAAGTAGACAGATTTAATAAATGTCCTAGAAATAAAACTTTACCCGGTATATAGCAACATTTTAGTATAATAAAGTTGTTTATGTTTATCAAAACACATTCAAATACCGAGACCCTTGATTCAATTTCTTATCAACTACAAGTTTTATTCTTGGTTTTTGAAGTGCACAATCCAGTGGATACCAGCCCATTGCAACATACAAGGCAATGGGGAGGCAGATAAACTTGCTAAGGAAGGAGAAACGCTACAACAGTATGATCTAGGGACAACTTATGAAATGGCCAAAACTACTATAAAAGCCACATCCAAGTCCAAATGGGAAAGAGAGCACACAGGTCATTTAAAAAAGGATTCATATCATCAGCTATCTAGGCGAGACAAGGTCATCATTTTTCGGCTGCGCACTGGAAACAACAGATTGAGTCACCATCTATACCACAAGTACAGAATTGGTGCAACAAATCTCTGCACCTGCAGCACCAGCCCCATGACAGCCGAACACCTGCTGCAGTCCTGCCCAACATACTGCAATGAGCGGAGTAGCATATGGCAACAATCTACTTCAATGGACGAAAAACTGTTTGGTGATGTCAGGAACCTTGAGCTGACTACTGCCTTTATTTGAGCCATTAATGTGGAAGTCTGAAGGCGAACAAGGAAGAAGAAGAAGTAAAAAGATACCCTCATCTAATCTTCAACCTTCAGTTGTTGTGTTTTCTTTGGATTTGATTATGAACAGGACTGAGAATCGTGATAAATTGTTAGAGGATAAAATAGTTTATAACCAAATAGTCTCCATACCATTTTGACTTTCTTCTCATACCCTCGGGAGCAGTGGCGGATCTACAATTTGAGGGGGCCTTGAAGCTTGAACTCTTGGAAGGGCCATTTTTATTTTTAAAAGTGGTTGGGGGGTAGGGAAAAAGTACTGGACTTGGGGACCCTGAAGCTCAAGCTTCATTAGCCTCATAGTAGATCCGCCTGTACTTGGGATGTAAACATAACTCGTGTTGGGAACCCCTAACGTAACATGTTAAGAGATTCATTTTTTTTTCCTCTTACGCTGGTCAATTCATTCATTCAATACCCTGCACCTGCTATCAAACACAGGTCTTCAAGAAGTCCATACCAAGCCTCTCTGTCTTGTGACATCCTTTTAAGTTATTTCCATGTCTTTTTTTTTCATTTTAAACGTGTCTCCGTTTCCTTTGTCAGTGGTAAGGTACACACCTACGGTATCTACGCCACATCCTTGGCATTTCGTGGAAGGACAAAGTGACAAATGCCAAGGTGTTGGTCTTCAAGTGTGTACACTGCTTAGACAGCGCAGACTACGCTGGCTTGGCCATGTCTGCTCCATGTATGATGGTCGTATCCCAAAGATATTTTCTACAGACAAATGGCAGATGCCAAAAGAGCAGCTTGGCGACAGCAGTTGAGGTTCAAAGATGTGTGCTAGAGAGACATGAAGGCACTGGACATAAATCCAGCAACCATAGACGATGAATCTGCCGATCGCGCCACAGGGCGATTCTGCCTACACCGCCACCACAGGTTGGGCGAAAAGCAGCACTTACAACAAGCATGAGAGAAAAAAACACAACGAAAGGAATAGAAGGCAAAAAAAGCAACTATGGGCTATCACTTCATGGTTGCATCATTCTCATGGTCAGTTATGACTGAAAGAGGTTATTATAGGAAGGATTAACCGATCAACAAATACCTTTCACTTATTTCGGTTCAAAGGTCAGTACTAACACGTTTCTATTCCTCTTGTCTTGTCCGGTTTTTCCAATCTGTGTATGTGCTTAAAATAATTTGGACTTATACATTAGCATAACACCGTAATGAAAGCCTGGATAGCAGGCGAAAAAGTTGGGTCAAAGAGGAGGACGGTGCTATATGCAGAAATGAAAAATAAAAAGATGGACGGAAAATAGTCTGTATCAGTTTATCATCGAAGTTGGTCTGCAGGCAAACGATGCCCCTAAAAGACTGTACGTGGTGCTCCCGGGAACGGGCCCTCCCAGTTAAAGTGATGGGGCAGAGCTGCGCCACCGGCTCGGGTGACGATAGAGTCCCCCTCCACAGTGACCCCATTGCAGGGTAGAGGACAATCCCTCTGGTGGCATTGCAGATGCGCCAATTAGTGGGTCTGGTGTGACCTCTGCCAGCTGCGCCTGCTGAGTTGGGGAAGTTCTCTGGGATTGCAAGAAACCCCCAAAACAACACCCCCTGATTTCCGCAATGGTAAAAGGGTGAATAACTGAATTCCTGGGGATCGTAACAAAAAAACCAAAAACAATCATTAAAGTAAAAAAAAAAATATATGTTGGACGTCCGTTGAGAAAACTGCGGCACTTTTACTTTTTTTCAGGATAAAGCTAGGACCTGTAAATTAATGTACATTACGCAATACAGTAATATCAAGTTGTATATATCGTGTGAGATACCGTAAGATTATTGTATCCTACATTTAGTTGGATGAAAAATAAATACTTTGACAGTTTTGCAAACGGACGAAATAATCTCTACAAAATCTGAATAAAATCATATCAAGACGAACCTCGTGTTATATAGCATTTGATCAATTAATCATATAAGATACCATACTATCATTTAATATGCCGTAAGATCTTGATTTATATATCATGTGAGATATTGTAAGATCATGTAACATGCCATAAGATCATTTAAACATTCAAGATACCGTAAGGTCATGCAATATACAGTTAGATTTTAGTTTATATATCAAGTGAGATACCATAAGGTTGTGCAATATAAGTTAGGTCATGGTTTATATATCATGTGAGATACCGTAAGGTCATGTAATATATAGTTAGTGTGATGAAATCGGTGATGCACGTTTCAGGACTGTCGTTCTCTCCGGCAGTATCAGTTTATTTCTTCATTTTCCTCACTCATCGTCCTATTATTTGGCATATTTTATGCTCTACATTTTTTGCCTAGCCGCTCCCAGATTTGTTTGCGTTTCACCTGGTGAACGATAGTATTAGCAAGTTAATGAGACATGTCAGCGGATACTACTTTTATCACTTAATTCGTCTAGCCACCTTTGAAAGAGACGATCTTTACTGACACAAGGTGGACGCGCCCGATCGATGGAAAGAAAGCCAGATTGGCTGTCTAAGAATCCGTCTGAGGTGTAAGCCAACACAGGTGATGATATGTAATCGTTTCCGCTGGACCATCTCTGTGTCGATGGTGCAGATAACCTGTCAGAGAAGTCAATATGGGCGGAAGGTATTAATCAGGAAATGAGTTCACCGATGTGTTTGTGAGTTTGCATAAAAGTGCAATCGGAAGTATTACGACAAATTTGAAAGAGGTCACGCGTTTAAATTTTAAAATTGATATTTTAAAACACGCGCGGAATAGTAACGATTTAACACCCCGACCCACATAGTTCTAAAGAGCATACCATTGGTTTAATTTGAGAGCCGGAATAGACTTCGACTTTCATTGGCAAGTTGGTCTAAAAGTACAATCTGGGCTTTGAACTGAGAAATGGAAATACAAGCTAGCGAAATCGGAGACACACATCAGACTGCATCGCAACGTCAAATTAGCAGCACCCTGGAGCCATAGAAACATAGGACAAGAATTCCAAAATTATAAGTGACAGATCAAAGTATGTGTTGCGTAGTCACTTTTCTCGGTAAGCATTTGTCTTCTCGCGTTAGTATCGAATGCAGTTAACTTTTGAGCTGTGGTCATTTTTGCGCTGGACTGCGCATGACTTGTCTTGTTGTTTGGTCGATCGGTTTCCGCCCACCACTAGTGGGGGTGAGCGATTTGGAATGGCGAAAGAGATGCCTCGTTGAAGAGGGGATCTCCGCTATTTTTTGTTCTGTCAGGGATGTGTAGTCCTCTTATGGATATTTCGTTTATTCGAGATAATACCTCTAGTGTTTTCCCACATGTCGGGAGGCGTGATATTTCTGTGTATTTCATGAAAGCAAGGTAAATTGACTTTTTCATTAACTCTATCGATTTTGGGTCGTGAGCGATTTCGATTCATAGCCTGTCTCCGAAAGTCGTCGTCACGAGATGTTTTTTTCCCAGCTCACATGTCGCTGCATTGTACTGCATCGGTTGATGCAGGTTCCAAGGACCATTACTTGCTACTTTGTTAAATGAACTAGGTTTAGAAAACCTTTATTATCTAGAGGATATTCTTGAGGACATTATTTATACTTCGGCAGACGTGTCTGTCTTGCTGAAGTCAAACTAAGGAGAGTGAACTGATCTCATACATCTGGTTATCTCCTGGCTGTTATAGAAAAGGATGGAGTTGTTCACCTGACTACATTTACAGCACTTTGAAATATAACATGCATCTGACTCATCATTGTAATGCTGTCTACCGTTTATTGCTGTATTGAATGTTGCTGTGATAATGACTGTTTGATGTGCCTACACATTTGCGTAACCATTTTGTCACTGTGGCGTCCACAATAAATAATGAAGAAAAACGTCAACGGCTGTTTCAAGACTCATTGACTTTATACGTCGTGAGTTTACTGACGTCCTATGTGGATTGCCCTGTTATTGTTGCATGAACATTGTTTTGACTGAACACATCTACACACTACACAAAACCAGACATGCGGATGCCATCCATCATCATATGGCATCACGCATCATTTGGTGGCCATAAGCTGGTTTGATTCTGGTACTAGCAAACACGGGGTCCCTTACCCACTTCATTTTCAACAAGAATTCATCAGCATCCTTCAAGAAATTAACATTCTTCAATACAGTCAACATCTTCAAAATTTTCAAAGTACTCGGCGTTGCCCGGTAAAAGTCAAAATTTCAACTTTTTGACGGAAACAAGAATTTGACAGTACCCGGCGTTGTTACATGTTGCCGGATAACTCGGACTGCTGTTATCTTTTACGCAAGTCAAGCAAGTTGCTGCTGTCAAGGTTCCAGTGCTGTCGTTTTTTGAGAAGGTCAAGTGCCGGTTGAAACGGGTTGTTTTCTGAAGAAGGCCAAGTACCGATTTCCATCAACTTACTTTTGGATTAGAAGGTCAAGTGCCGAAACAACTCAACACACAGTATTTCAGAAGCTCTTGTACCATCGTGTTAGCAGTGGAAGCAGTTCAGATGTGCCATCATCGTTGGAGCTTCGCTCTTTAGGACGTTGATTGACATCCGTTTTTCTGCTGTTCTACGATTGGAAGCCTTTAAGTTAAGTGGCCTGTTTGTATGTAAACTGTGCCCTTATACTTCTGCTGAGTCTTCTGTGTATCATCTCATTCTATATATTATATGTCTATATGTTATTTGTATATTTATATGTTTATATTTCAGCGGGTTCTCGGTTGGGTGGTGTCTCCGTTAGATTATGCCACGTCATAGAGGTCGTCTATTGTGAGCGTTTTCTGTAGGGTTTGCAAATTTCCGATACTGGAATTTGCTAAGCGACTTCTGTTGCTATTTATGTTAGCTGTGATGACATGTTTTAATATTGTTTTCGTTATTATTTCACATTCTTTAGTTTTGTTGTGATTTGTTTGTATTTGTTAGCCTACTCTTGTCTATAATTTAGTTTCATACAACATTTTTGTACACTGTGGTGTCATGTATTTTGTTTAATTCTATCGCAGATATCGTCACATTTTTTGTGATATTTCATTAATTTCTGCTTTATTTTTAGTTGATTTCTGCGAAAGTTTTTGTATTGTTGCTGATCTTTGTTATTGTTTACATTGTTATTGTTTACATTGTTTGTATTGTTTACATTTTCAATGTTTACATTCTGCATGTGTTTACATAGTCATTGTTTACAGTTATAGTAATTAGTTAATGGGCTATGCTAATGCACTGTTACTACTATACTGATGATAAATGAATGATGAATAGTGTCGTGCACTATTGAATGAGAAGTGCACTTATGATCAAGATTTGAGTGCTGATATTTCATATACAAGTTCTTTGATTGGAGACTTGTTTCCCACAGAGACTGGGATAATATAATGTGATGTGAATATACAAGTGCTTAATTAAGACTTGTTACACTTAGGTTTGAAATAAATTAGTTAATTATTTCAGGTTTTGGACTCATATGTTAGACAACATGTCTACATTTGAGCACTTTATTGAGCAGGGTAAATTGCTTGGGAAGACTGGTGATAAGTGTTCTTGCGAAGAAAGGTGATCCGAATCAGGATACAAATAGAAAATCTTGGATTGCAATGAGAAACGGCGTACTTGTACGTATGGTACAAGATTCGACTACGTCGGCACATTCGCAAATTCTTGTTCCCAAGAGCATGAGAGTCCAAATATTACAACATGCTCATGACTCGCAATGTGCTGGACATATGGGTTTTGCCCGTACGAAGTCGAGAGTCCTTGCGGCTTTCTTTTGGCCTTTTGTCAATAAGGACATTCGTATTTACTGCCGATCATGCAAGGTATGTCAGGAGGTCAAATCTAGAGGACCACGACATGCTGCGCCTATCCAGGCTGCTGACATTCCTATTCGGCCGTTTCAGAAAATGGCCATAGATATTATTGGCCCTTTTAAGGTCAAGTCGGCCAGAGGACATCAGTTTATCCTTACATGTGTCGATATGTGCACACGTTGGCCAGAGGCTATTCCTCTTAAGAGCATATCTACTACAGATATCGCAGATGCTCTTTGGTTGATATTTTCTCGCTTGGGGTTCCCCAGAGAAATATTGTCAGACCATGGCACTCAACTCATATCTGACACTATGTCACAGGTAATGTCTACCTTACATATTGAACGATCTCTCAGTAGTATCTACCATCCTATGTCTAATGGGTTAGTTGAGCGTCTGAATAGAACGCTCAAGACTTTGCTTGGTAAGATAACTGAAGATCATCCTCAAGATTGGGACAGGGTTTTACCCGCGGCTCTCTTTGCCTATAGAGAAGTCCCTAATGAACACACAGGATTTTCTCCCTTCGAACTTGTCTTTGGCGCGCGTCCACGCGGCCCTATGTCTTTATTACACGATCTCATCACTGCCGATGATATTAGCGATGAAACTCAATCCTCATATGAGTATGTCATTGCTCTTAGACAAAAGATCATTGAGGCATGTAAGCTAGCAACTGCTTCATCAGAAATTGCTAAAGAGAAGGCAAGGCAGTTTGCTAACAAGAATAGATGTCTACGACAACTTTGTCCAGGTGACAAAGCATTCGTCCTACTCCCCAGTAGGGAAAATAGACTTCTTATTGCATGGAAAGGTCCGTATGCAATAGTCTCTCGGATTTCCGATGTTGACTATGTGGTCGATATTGATGGAAAGCATAAAACTTTCCACATAAAACATGCTTTCGGAATTTCACGAACGTCCGGACTATTTGCTGCCTATTTTCCAGGCAACGGATGATGCTCCTGCACCTCACGGTCATTATTCATCCCTGTCTGTCATTCAGGATGAGGAAGCTACCTTCTCTGATGTCAACCTTCCCCTTCCAGTGGTTCCATTACATTCTACGGAATCTTGGAAAAACGTTTCTGTTTCTCCTAATCTTTCTGGTGACGAACATCGACAAGTCTCGTCGATGTTACAAACATTTCAGGATGTTCTCACTGACATTCCTGGACACACAGATGTCATAGAACATGACATAATTCTTACCGACAATAATCCAATTAGGGTTAGGCCGTATCCTATTCCTATACACTTTCAGTCGCAAGTGGAAAAGGAATTGGATGAAATGATTCAATTAAATATAATTGAACCATCGACTTCACCATATTCTTCTTCCATGGTTATTGTCCGGAAGAAGGATAAGAACATACGAATTTGCGTTGATTATCGCAAATTGAATCAGGTCACAAAGTTCGACGCTGAACCGATGCCTTTGTTAGAAGATCTACTGATTAGACTTTCTAATTCTAGATTCTTCACTAAACTTGACTTGTCTAAAGGTTATTGGCAAGTGCCTTTAGCAGAGCATGCCAAACCTCTTACTGCTTTTTCTACACCTAGGGGTCTATTTCAATGGAATGTTATGCCTTTTGGTCTCATGAACGCCCCTGCCACTTTCGTTCGCATGATGCGTCGAATTCTGTCACATCGTTCGGATGTCATCGCATACTTAGATGACATCTGTCTCTTCAGTGATACCTGGGAAGATCACTATTTAGGGTTATATGACTTACTGTCCACTCTACGTGAGAATAATTTGACAGCAAAACCTTCTAAAGCTTTTGTTGGTTTTGGTGAAATCTCTTTCCTGGGTCATCGTGTTGGTCATGGTCTCTTGAAGACAGAAGACCACAATACTTCCAAAATACTGAACATCTCTGTTCCTAAAACGAAGAAACAAGTTAGGAGTCTCTTAGGTTTAATTCAATTTTATGGGAGATTTATTCCAAATTTATCTTCGATCATGGCACCTCTCTCAACATTGTTGAAGAAAGGTTCGCCTAATCTGGTCCGTTGGTCTGAAGAATGCCAATCTTCACTAGACCAAATCAAGAATATATTTTCTTCTCCTCCCATCTTAAGATTACCTACTCTTGATAGGACTTTTGTTCTTCGGAGTGATGCTTCATCCACTGGGATTGGAGCAGCACTGATGCAAGAATATGCAAATACTCTGCATCCTGTTATGTACATTTCTAGAAAACTAAATGCGGCAGAGAGGAACTACTCGGTTTTAGACCGTGAGTTGTTAGCGATGGTTTGGTCAATTCTAAAGCTACAAAGATTCCTCCTGGGCGCACATTTCATTCTAGAGACTGATCAGAAAGCTCTTACAGCTATTCAGACTAAGAATTTGAAGAGTTCGAGATCCACTCGATATGCTATAGCTCTTCAACCTTTTCACTTCACGGTACGAGCTATCCGTGGTGCGGATAATGTGATGGCTGACATTTTGTCTAGATGCCCACATGACTCCAACTAATACTTCTGTCCTATATTTCTATATATTACAGAGTCATAACACACCTATATTTCTACAATAGATTAGCACATCTGTACTTACTTTATATGTACACACTATCGTGCTTTGTTGTCATCTTCTTCTGTTCGTTTTTTAAAATGATAGAGGAGGACTGAGTAGTTAATATAAGGGCCGTTAGTTTACTAAACAGCCACAATTATTAATAATGTATTGTACCTTATGAAGCATATTAGTTATTAATTAGCATTATATTGCTTGTACTTTCTCAGAATGTCATTGTTGAGCTGAGGACTTACCTTACGAGTTCTAGATTGTGTACTTACCCTCGGAATACCAGAGCATATGTCCTGGATCGTCATGTAGTTTAACTTTACTATGTACTTATGTCATTACATGTCAAAGAATGTACTATTTAAATTTTCCTATCAGATTTGTACATCCATTTTTAAAGACAATATTAGAGTATGCTGTTTAATGATGATTATAGTAACTTGCATACGTATATTGTGTTTACATGCTAACGTGATGTGTGTTGGTGACACCTCCCCGATGTGAATATTTTTTGAGACATATTTATTTTTCTGTTGAGGTATATCCTCACCAGACACTCTATAATTAGCCTATTGTTTGGCAATTTAATTAATTATCAGCGCATAATTCGTGCGTTTTGAGCCGCTTATCGCTTGCTCTTTGATATTGAAAAAAAAATATGTTCCACATTTTTTTTTTATCGGGAGGAGGTGGTGATATGTTGCGTGATAAATTCTCGCAACATCGTTTTATTTCAATATCTGTTTTATAACGCAAGGGCAACAACTGCTTGAAATCTATAGTCACTTTTCTCGGTAAGCATTTGTCTTCTCGCGTTAGTATCGAATGCAGTTAACTTTTGAGCTGTGGTCATTTTTGCGCTGGACTGCGCATGACTTGTCTTGTTGTTTGGTCGATCGGTTTCCGCCCACCACTAGTGGGGGTGAGCGATTTGGAATGGCGAAAGAGATGCCTCGTTGAAGAGGGGATCTCCGCTATTTTTTGTTCTGTCAGGGATGTGTAGTCCTCTTATGGATATTTCGTTTATTCGGGATAATACCTCTAGTGTATTTGCACATGTCGGGAGGCGTGATATTTCTGTGTATTTCTTGAAAGCAAGGTAAATTAACATTTTCATTAACTCTATTGATTTTGGGTCGTGAGCGATTTCGATTCATAGCCTGTCTGCGAAAGTCGTCGTCACGAGATGTTTTTTCCCAGCTCACATGTCGCTGCATTGTACTGCATCGGTTGATGCAGGTACCAAGGACCATTACTTGCTACTTTGTTAAATGAACTAGGTTTAGAAAACCTTTATTATCTAGAGGATATTCTTGAGGACATTATTTATACTTCGGCAGACGTGTCTGTCTTGCTGAAGTCAAACTAAGGAGAGTGAACTGATCTCATACATCTGGTTATCTCCTGGCTGTTATAGAAAAGGATGGAGTTGTTCATCTGACTACATTTACAGCACTTTGAAATATAACATGCATCTGACTCATCATTGTAATGCTGTCTACCGTTTATTGCTGTATTGAATGTTGCTGTGATAATGACTGTTTGATGTGCCTACACATTTGCGTAACCATTTTGTCACTGTGGCGTCCACAATAAATAATGAAGAAAAACGTCAACGGCTGTTTCAAGACTCATTGACTTTATACGTCGTGAGTTTACTGACGTCCTATGTGGATTGCCCTGTTATTGTTGCATGAACATTGTTTTGACTGAACACATCTACACACTACACAAAACCAGACATGCGGATGCCATCCATCATCATATGGCATCACGCATCAGTATGTGGGTGTCTTTATAACTTAAAAGAGAACCCGCATTTTAAATACAAAGACTGGATACTTCAGGAATCATAAACACAAGTCATTAGATGAATAATAAAAGTACCTAGACAAGTGATTCGAAGCATCGCACCAACGTGCTGTGTCCATACATCTGTGTCAGGAGATTGTGTTCCCAAAAGTTAATTTGGTGTAAGTGTAAACATTTATTTTACCATGTGAATGTGGCATGTCTGTACTTGCTAAGTGGTTATACAAGTCATAGGAGGCTGGCAACCTCAACATATGAAAATAGTATTTTCATAAACTACTACTTCAAGCGCTGGTGTTTGTTTATGCTTATTCGCTCAGAAAAGCGAAAGCAGCAGCGACCCCAGACTCCAAATGGAGCAGTGAGAAGTGATGATTGCATCACATGTGCCTAAAGAGTATCATTTTGTGAGATATATGTACCTTGTTAATTGTAATGCAGGCAAGCCATTGCCCTCGCGCTGTCCATGAACATTTTCCCAATTAAAGTGACCAGAAGAATAACGGTGATTTATAATCATATTCCCTGAGTTATGCTGTGTATACTCTGAGTTCTACTGTGTATACTCAGGGAGAATAATTATTCAGAGAGGCTAACCTTGGAGGGTGGACAGCGAGACAATGCGCCTGTTAATTTGCAGCCCACAAATGTACTTAGCATTTGCTCTTTTATTTTTCCTAAAGTTTGTGGTACGAAGCTGCAAGACTAAATTTTCTACGCCACTAATTGTGAGTCAAGAGTAGGGATTCAACACTAACGACCTACATTGGACGAGTTGTGTGAAGAAGTGCACTCATCACAAACGAAGTGACGATACCACGGCTGCAGGACTCACTTAGACCAGCTAAGTTCTTATTAAAGGAAACAGCTAAAGGACAAATATTTATAAATCCAGACCCAAGTCTCAGTGAGGACAATTTTATATACATCTAAAATTCACCATCATTCCATCGTTATTTTAACCTGTTAAAAACTAATTGATTATTAAATTTGTTACATGTTATTTTTAAACAGAATGTTGATTCAGTTATTATAGGTATTAAAGCAAAAGTATGAGAAAGAATCTTTAATATATACTACTGGACAAAAGTTAAGGGCCGCCATTCAGTTTAGACAAGGTTTATACCTTGTATAATTGATTAGCAAACTGTAAAGACAAGTGAAAATGTCATTAAAACTGAGCTCAGAGAAATGTGTATACATTTCTGTGTGCACTAGGTTAATTTTTTTTTAAATGTCCAAAACCTGGGTCACTTTAACCCACACGTGAAAATTGCCATTATTGCTGCAAAAACTCGTGCTTTTTGCAACACGTCCCACTAGTTCAAAAGGTGAAAAAGTGAGTTGAATTTGAATGCACGTGGAAAATGATCATCGGTAAAGAGTGTTCACCGTTGGTATGCAATAAATCAGTATGACAAGTGGTCGAAATGATCACTGCATTAGCCATGCCACCAAGGAGAAGTCTCAGCACTGTAGACCGTGGTCGAGCCATGGCATGGATTCAGGATGGTCAATCTGTTCGTCATGTTGCAAGACGTTTAGCAGTGTCCCACTCTACCATTCAGAGACTTCTTGAGAGATTTCAAGCTACCGGACATTTGGAAAATCGACCCTGCTCAGGAAGAATTATATAAACCTTGTCTAAACTGAATGGCGGCCCTTAACTTTTGTCCAGTAGTATATATACATCTAGACATATATTTGCATATATAGAGCAAATACTTATAAAAGAATTTCGCTGGATTTACACCAGCTGGGGGCTTGAACGGGCTAAAACCATTGCGAAATTCTTCACAAAAGGCGACGGATCAGATATAAGTTAATAGTGCTCTGCCATATGCAGCATTGTTCTTGACTTCTGAAAACATCTTGTGGAAGTCCCTTGAGATAGAAGCATCATTATCCTTCTATCTACAACTCTGCCAAGAGTAATCTTGTGCGAAGGAAGACACCTTTGAAGACCCATTTTAGATACTCTTGAGTGTTGGCCACTGGTGGATCACTACTGCAGAGCTAAGTGAAAGCAATCCGTGACAGTAAGATCATGGTTTATATATCAAGTGAAATGCCGTAAGGTCATGTAATATACAGTTAGATGATGGTTTATATATCAAGTGAGAAACCGTACGGTCATGTAATATAATTAGGTCATGGTTTATATATCAAGTGAGATACTGTAAGGTCATTAATATACAGTTAGATCATGGTTTATATTTCAAGTGAGATACCGTAGAGTTATTAATATACAGTTAGGTCATGGTTTACGTATCAAATGAGATACCGAAAGGTCATGTAATATACAGTTAGATCATGGTTTATATATCAAGTGAGATATCGTAAGGTCATGTAATATACAGTTAGGTCATGGTTTATATATCTAGTGAGATATCGTAAGGTCATGTAATATACAGTTAGATCATAGTTTATATATCAAGTGAGATACATTAAGATCATGTTAAGAAACATGTAAGATTACGGCACCCCACATATTGTAAGATCGTGTACGAAACCGTCTAAGTTAGTTACACAAATATAATGTAGAACACTTAAAGAGTTTAACAAGTGTGGCTGATTCTCACCTAATCCCTTATTTTACCCGGTTTTATTAAATAACTGGGGCTGCAACCCATTCAGCCCACTGCAGGGACAATGCATTTACGTAGGCTTACATGCGATCACACGTACACTTTATCATTATTTTCATGCGTCGTACTTACAAAAATAAACGATCGTGTCTCCCCTCAACTTGTGGTCCTTTTTACAATATTTTGTTGCAGACTCCTCTGCGCCACGCTCTTTAACTGTGTTATCTTTTGCTGTTGTTGTTATTTTTCTCTCTGTCTTTATATTTTTATACTCGTGTGGTGTACGTGGGTCTCCAAGGCGAAAGCACGAACAGAACAATCCTCCGTCAGGCAGATGTCGTAAGATGGGAACTAATGTGGATGTTGGTTGAGGCAACATCGTCATGTAAAAAGAAATGCTACAAAAACCGCCACTGCTTATCACAGAATTGCCTCCCTGATTACTGCCGGAGTGAAGCAGAGATCGACCCAACATAATTATGTGACACTGCTAATACACATAAAGTTATGTGACGCAGGCTTTCAACGGGGTCAGCTGCTGTAGTGGTCCCGTGCTTCTTATAGAGCGTAAAAGAAAAAAGGATCACGATGGTGATTTTTTTTTTTTTTTTTTTTTTTGCGTTCGCCCGCTAATACTCGAGGCGAAATCTCAAGTTATTATTTTATGTCTAACCTGACATTGATTTTACGTGAGTATCCCTTTATTTCTTGTACAGAGACAGGTGTCCCTCGCCATTCAGGCAAATACTCGCCGATTTCGGAGGTACCCATTGCAGCTGGGTCGGCTCAGGAGCCGCCAGTCCCTGGTCGACGACACTCCTTCAAATGTTCTCGCCAGGTCTCGAGTTAATCCAGTCCAAATCCCGGTCGACGAAAAATCCTCAAATGCCGTCGCCCGGGTTTGATCCTGTATCACCCGGTCGCCAGAGCGGTGTTGTAACCACTACGCTAGCGCGGCTCCCAACGATGGTGATAAGTCCCGTATAGTTTCTGGCGGTCTCTGAAGAGACAGAGAAAGAATATGACTACTGCTGCCTCATGCATGTCGTAAGAGATTACTAATATGAGACTTTGCATGGGACTGGCCACCTCATCAGGTAAAAGGTTGCTACAGAAGCCACGACTGCGAGAGCACATGAACGACTGGTTCAGGCTTCCTGCAAGTTGGCAGCTGTAGCTGTGGCTCTATGCTCCACAAGGAACGACTTATTTCCGTTACAATCATTTATAACTTACCACCTCTTATATCGGAGCCGCTATAGCGCAGTGGTTAGTGCACTAGCTTCCTATCTCGGTGGTCCATGGTTCGATCCCCAGTTGAGGTGGGATTTTTTAGACCGCAAACGGCTCCGTGGTCGACCCAGTCTCATGAATTGGGTACAAGAGCGTCATCACCCCCTAGTGTGCCGATGGTCAAGAAAATATGGGCCTAACAACATATTCCCAATATGCCTCAATGGGCGTGTAACGGGATCCTTTACCTCTTATATCTTTCACGCAGAAACCGCACTGCCATTTTCTAACCAATGTGCGGGATTTCCTGTGACGTCACGTATCGCAATTTCTAAACAGTATCAGTTTATCTTTAAAACAACAAAAATATGTTTGGCATTTAGTCGTTCGTCTAACTGGCCACAGGTTTCTCTGCCTAAGAAATATATTTCTACGTCTGGAGCTAATGACCCATTTCAGAAACGAAGTTCTATATTAGTGTTCGGGGTGACAGAAAGTAATGGACGGAAACGAAATAAAGAGAGAGAAAAGTGTGAGGTTCAATTATCGGAATTTATGAAGGCAATTGGGATACGGGAGTATTCACGCTGGCTTCAGTGACTGACTACTGGGATCTGTGTTTTGTTCCACTCTCCAATGACCCAGTGGCAAAGATCGTCTTATTGATCTTTCGATCAGTAAATTATTGGAAACGGCGAAGGCATTGATTAGTTGTTTGCTTTTTTCTCAATCTTTTTTTTTTTCGATTATCGCGTTCCAACGTTTCAGAATAAACGCCAGGGGGTAGGACGAAACGTGGGAGGTAATGACAGATAATAGCGCGGTCATTGTAATCTCTATTCTTCAGCTGCCAAAGGACCATGGGCCTTCAACAAAAATGCATGCTTAACCTCCCTGTTCTGTGTCATCCGTTCAAGATTTTACTGTACCTTTCATATCTCTCTCCAGTTTCCTTTCCCGTGTGTTTTATCAGTTTACTTCTTCTTCTCTTCCCCTGTGGGATTTCAGAATAAGAACTGCCTTGTAATGCTATCAGAAGATTTCCTCTATGCATGTCCTATCCAACAGCAGCGTCTGCATCTAACCTCGTATTCCACTGGCACTTGGTTGGTTCTTGTCATCAGTAACAGAATGGTAATCTTGTCATCAGTAACAGAATGGTAATCTTGTCATCAGTAACAGAATGGTAATCTTGTCATGCTATTTCAATCCATCTACTCTAGGAGCACGTTTTTGTGGTTCAGCGTGTTTCGGAGCTATACTGTATTCCAGTGGTTCTCGATGAGGGCCGAGGCATATTTCTAGGGGGCCAAAGTAAGTGCCATATTTCTTGTACCTTTTTTTCCCAGCTAACAGCGATTATGAGGTTGGGGGAAAGGGTGCACAGAGGTAAAGAAAGCTCAGAAGGGAGCATTACTTATTTACTTACTTAGTCGTTCCTCTTCTACCGTGAGGTGTAGAGGTTTGGAAGAGAAAGCGCCATACTATCCTTCTGTCTTCCGCCTGGTCTGGTGTCGTAGATTTTTGATAGGGGGATTAAGACTTGGGTTGGTCCCTTCTGAATAGATTAGAATAAGTGATATCCACAGTGAGATATAATAATAGAGAATAGATTTCCACGAGTGAGATGGTAGAAATTTATAGAGGCTGTCCCGGAAATCGAGAATCTTCTCTCTTTCCGCCTATCTCCTACAACAGATCCAGAGGAGTCAGACAGTATATAAACTATATATATATATATATATATATATATATATATATATATATATATATATATATATATATATATATTCTTCTTCCGTCCTTAGCCAACGACCGGCAAAGCAGTCAGTGGCCATTACGCCTAGTGGCGTCTTAAGGGCAACAGCGAATAGACTTTCTCTGCCGTTGTTCCCATCACGCCTAATGGCGTCTTTAGGGCAACGACAAATCAATCCGTTTGCTGTTGTTTCCGTAATCAAAGTGACTGGCAAACGGGTGATCAGCCCGTTGGGCATATATATATATATATATATATATATATATATATATATATATATATATATATATATATATATATATATATATATATATATATATATACCACTCACGTGCACACACACAAGTGACGACAGTTAGACACACAGACGTGGAAACTAAAACAATGGGAATACAGATATTTTGGAACGAGCTAACCCGACACACTGATTAAGTTTAATGAATTTTAATATCAGAATAAAATTCCTTCACAACACATAAAATTACATCGATCATATACAAATAGTCATAAAGTCAAGGAAATTTCTACAAGAATGATAGACCCATTGGTATGATCCTTCCCCTCGATGAATAGCCCACAGTCCTGTTAGAAGAAAAGTGATAGCCCCAAAGAGCCACGGATACATATGATTTAGTCTAAGTCTTCCCTTTAAAGGTATGAACAGACTTGGATACTCTGATCTATCCTAAGGAAAAATATTTGTTAGCAACAAAACTTGCATAAAGAAATTTAAGACAGCAAAAAAAAATGGGTGCCAAAATACCACAATAAAAGAATCGCTCAGACCTGCATTCACTCTATTCAGTCATCAGGGATCCCTGTCATACATTCTTACCTACAATCGTGCTGTAGTTCGCCGTCTGGCGCAAACTTTAGGACACTTCTCTACAGTGAATCTGTATTCTTTGGATAAAGAGAATCCCAGCTCTGCAGATACAGGTTTCTTCCAATGTTCCGGGCAGCATTCACTTCACCAGTTTATTTTAAGATTACTATTAAGGTCACTTGAATCAGTTTGGATAAGAAAGTTTAAACGGGCTCACAGTGTCAGAATCTCCAGGTTTCCACTACTTAGGGGGAAATGGCAGGTTTGTAACTTCGATCAAAGGTAAAATTCTTGGTCACACCACAAGGTTTCAAAAATATGTCGGAAAGTTAATGTTTGTAATATTTTACTTGCCACAAGGGCTGAAATGTACTTGAGAGTTTGTGAAGAAATATGTTCTGGCTCACTAGGCACAGTATAGGCATTTAGTCTTTTTTAAAGATAAAATGTTTCTTCTCTCAGTTGTACTAACACGCTGGCAAAGTTGGGTTACCCCAGTTTTCACTGAATGAAGAAAACAATATATAAAATACTTATACATACTATGTACTCGGTTATAACTTACATTATAAACTGCAAGCGGAGAGCTTGACTTATCGTTTAAACTTCCCGTGAAATAAGTCATATCTATAAAATCAAACACCATGAATTAGAAATACATGGGTATTTCGTCAATACTCAATGATGAATCAGTGCAGTTATCAGTTAGTTTTATGAAATGTTCTCGACTGAGTATTTAGCAGTTAAATTTAAATTTCATTAATAGCCGAATGAGTTTAAGCTAGAAATTATAATTATTCTGCTTTCCACTGAAACGCGTCAACTAGAGAATATAACAGACTTATAATTTAATCACTCTGCACAAAAAACTAGTGAAATATAATAAGCGATTTAACACTTAATCACTCACAAAATACTAGATATCAAATATATATTTACCTCAACACAGAACTACTAAGAACTAAACCACTTCTCAGAATAAACGCCAGGGGGTAGGACGAAACATGGGAGGTAATGACAGATAATAGCGCGGTCATTGTAATCTCTATTCTTCAGCTGCCAAAGGACCATGGGCCTTCAACAAAAATGCATGCTTAACCTCCCTGTTCTGTGTCATCCGTTCAAGATTTTACTGTACCTTTCATATCTCTCTCCAGTTTCCTTTCCCGTGTGTTTTATCAGTTTACTTCTTCTTCTCTTCCCCTGTGGGATTTCAGAATAAGAACTGCCTTGTAATGCTATCAGAAGATTTCCTCTATGCATGTCCTATCCAACAGCAGCGTCTGCATCTAACCTCGTATTCCACTGGCACTTGCTTGGTTCTTGTCATCAGTAACAGAATAGTAATCTTGTCATCAGTAACAGAATGGTAATCTTGTCATCAGTAACAGAATGGTAATCTTGTTATGCTATTTCAATCCATCTACTCTAGGAGCACGTTTTTGTGGTTCAGCATGTTTCAGAGCTATACTGTATTCCAGTGGTTCTCGATGAGGGCCATGGCATATTTCTAGGGGGCCAAAGTAAGTGCCATATTTCTGGTACCTTTTTTTCCAGCTAACAGCGATTATGAGGTTGCGGGAAAGGGTGCACAGAGGTAAAGAAAGCTCAGAAGGGAGCATTACTTATTTACTTACTTAGTCGTTCCTCTTCTACCGTGAGGTGTAGAGGTTTGGAAGAGAAAGCGCCATACTATCCTTCTGTCTTCCGCCTGGTCTGGTTTCATTCTAGTCTTCGGTCCTTCAAAAATTGTCTAATGTTATCCTCCCACCTGTCGTACATTTTTAGATAGGTATAGAGATTTATTTGGTCCAGTCTGAGAAGAGTTGAAGGTGGGGGTATATATGTATATGAGAAAAAAAAAGGTGTTAGAATAGATTCCACGAGTGAATAGTTTAAGGTGAAGATCCGTCTCTGGAATGAGTGGTGTCTCTAGTCCAGCCTATCTATACGACTATCTTTAGAAGAAGACGATCTGTCAAACCTCCCTGTAAGTACAATTATAAGTTTACTAATCACACACACCCACAACTATGTGACAACAAGACATACAAACTTGAAAACTATGGTAAATGGATATGGGTCTGACCAACACGCTAAATTAAGTTTTGTTTAGTTTATTATCACTTAAACTTTACAACATCAAACATATAGAACTCAATATAATCATGTTTACAGACATATGAAAATAACCCAATAAGTGCCTTCCCCCTGTTGAGAAAAGATCCCAAAAGAAGTTAATAACCCAAAAGGTCAAAGATTAACACTAGGGTATAGAATAGACAGTAAAGAAAAGAACAAAGTTCCCACTTCCAATAAAGTAATCAGGTTCGCGAATGTGGTGGTTTTGATGTTATTAAGTGTGGTTGCTATGTTACCTAGTGTACTGAATGAGGTCAGCTGTGAAGGTCCCTGAAGATAAAAATTTATGTGAGTTTTACCGGATACCTTTCTGCTACCACCTATTACCTCAAACAGACTTATTCTGCTATTATGTATGTTAGCTACGTTTATTGTCTAGAGTACTGAAATGTGGTGTGCAGGTAATTAAGTACACAGACACACACATATAAACACTAGGTCTAATACTAAGCTCTTCTATCAAGTAAATTAACACTGTGTTGAAATTTAAAATTTAAAATTTTTTTAAAATTTATTTAGTCCTGAACCAAGTTTTCTTCTGGTCAGGACGTGTGAATCAAGATGAATTTATATCAATAAAAGAGCATATAATTGAATAATCACATGAAAAGTTTGTACATCGATATATAAGTGAAATTTGTTAATATGGATACTAACTACAGAGTCTTTGGGAAAACTAGTACTGGATGACGGGTCGTGGTGGTATCATCATGCCCAGTTCTTGTTATACTGTTCATTGGTTTTTTAACAGGGTAACTGGTGGTAAAGTTCTTTATTCACAGTGTTTTTTTTAAATTTATTTATGGTTAGTGATGAATCAACAGCAGGCCAGGTCTTCAATACTTAACTGGCCTGTGTCGATGTAGTCAAGATGTTCACTTGGCCCACTCCTCACAGTTGCTGAGGTAAAATGATAGGCTACTCCTCACAGTTGCTGAGGTAAAATGATAGGCTACTCCTCACAGTTGCTGAGGTAAACTAATAGGCTTCTAGTCATCCACCGTTTGATCTCTTCAGAGCATCTGGCACTAGCACAGTGCCGGACAAAGAAACTCTGAAACCACAAAATTAGGCCATGTGTTAACACACTGCCTACTTCACCCTGTTTACATACAATAATATATAACACAACAAGACAAGATCAGATCTCTCTGACCGACCCAGCACCTCTCATCCAGGCTGTCATCAAGTAGCACCAGTTTCCCATTCCTCTATGACTGCACTGCATCTGAAATATGCTCATTAGTCTCTTTTTCCATCTAATAAGGTGGGTGATATGTTCCCACTGATCTCCTGAAATAAAGATCTGTCTTCTACATTCTTGGATATGGTTTCCCATATTATTCATTCGCCTCTAGGCCCTGGACTGTCGCTGGGGACCTAGAATAAGTACTCACTTGTCGTAATCATTTTTCATGACATGGCAGTATCAATCAATCAGAATTGTTAAATAAAATGGTTAATAATTTTTCCCTTACCACAATTCAAATGAAAACACACAGATACGTTGTAATAGCACAAACTCAGCTGGGCTGCTGGCTATACTATGGCGTCCCACTTTTAATATCATCTATCTTTACTGGGCGTCACAGTTCTAAGCATCAACGATCTGTTGCTGTGGACAGTCTTCAACAAATGGCACTTGCCGGCTAATTTTTGTCAACAATATTACTCGTTCGTCCAATCAGAGTACTTCCCCTCTACAGTTTAAATATTTAAACCTAAATGTCTAATTTGAGTCTAGTTTCGGTCTAGTGTGAAATGTACTTCTGTCGGTCTGTCCGTTCGAACTTGGGTTTTCCCAAAATTACACTTGGTTTTGGACACAACTACAAAAAAAAAAACTACACAAATTTTGTCTCACTTACGTATAAGATTTCTATGCTAAGTTATTTTTAGCTTCTACCCTCCTTGTCTGCCTCTTGTCCACATGTAGTTTGTTTTCCTGCGTTAGTCTCAAGGACGTGCCAAAAGTAACTTTAGTGAGAAGTATGCACAAATAACTGTCTGCTCGTCTGTATTGAACAATACAGTCTTTCGTCAATATCTTCCGTGTTATCTGTCCGTCTTTGTAATTAAAAGTATATTATTTCTCAGGGAAAGATGGGCTATCAAACTAGCAAATTTTTATTCTTCTAAACTTATTATTAAGAAAATACATAATTTTTTCCCTGTTAGTCTTGAAATTTGTTTTTACTACTCGTTCATGGCGTTTGCCGCTATATTCAAATTAAAACGACTATTTACCGTAGAACGTCTAAGATACGTCTGTTTCTGACAAGAGCTAAGGTCGTTTTTCGTGTTCAATTTCTTACATTGTGTCAACTAGTGGCGTAATTTTTTTCTTTAAAACTACAAATTGCGTCTTCTAGGCTTTAGATTCAAACACGTGTGCAGACCGCATCATTTTTTTCTTTTCTCTCCGTTTCTACACCGTCTAAAAGGATAGGCCGTTAGTCTTCATGTTATACTAGTTAGTTTTCAATGACACTAGAAAACGATGGCGTGGGCGAAGAAGTAGCAGCGTATGTTATCCAAATTTTATCCCTACATTTCATTTTACCTGTTATCTTTATAAAGGGAGGATTTTTAGCGTTGCATCACTGAATTTTCACCACAGCGAAATAAGAAAAGAGAAGTTAGTACAATGTTTGTAACAAAGGAAAATATTTTCTCTCTCTCTGTCTCTCACTCTGTCATCTGTGGCCACAAAACACTCTTGCTTACCTAATACATGGTGTAGGTATCCCTTGAAAAATTACAATATTATGAACCTATAGCGTCAGGTGGGTTGCCCAAATCTGGCCCCAGACCAGCCTTGGTATCTAATAATAATTTCAAGTTGGTCGCCAAAGCTGGTAGTTTAATTTTTCGGTACTGGTCTAGAAAGCGGGCCCCAGACTTTTTCCGAGAAACGAAACACAATTTACGAAATGGTAAACGAAATATGTATAGTATGAGGGGGAGATAACCCAACCGTCTTGCCGTTGTTTTGCAAAGGGGGAGATAACTGTGCATACTTAGTGATACTCAGTGATTGTTGATTGTTAACTTTGATAGATATTCAGGCCCTGAAAAGGACCGTAGCTGGCAGCCGTAGCTGGCATAAAAATGCAATATCTATTCTGGAGGCCACTGAGGTTGACTCATGGCTCCAGTAATAGATAAACGAGATAACGTTCACTAGGGATAGTTTCGTGGACTGCAAACACGTGCCACTACGTAGCTCTTTTCTCTCCTTATGCTTCCGTTCCCTGCAGATCCATCTTATTCTGCCAGCGGTGTAACAATGAAGTTTCATTTCATGGCCAAGAGTACAAATTCTTTCAGCCGGCAATATGCCACGCGCTTGTAAAAATTTGACAGCGTCATTTTCAGTGCGTGGCAAGATCGATAAATTGAACTCCATGTTGATACAAAGGCGGTCGGATCGTCGAATGGGCGGTTGATACAAAAGTCGGATCGGGAGTTGTTAAATAAAAAGTCGGATTCGCGTTTTCAAAAACCTGAACTTCCGGGGCCCGCTTTCTAGACCAGTACCAATTTTTCCTGGATGAGTCCTTCCCACCGCATATAGTTATTGAAGCAAGACGTTTTCGGGACGTTCACAGTTATAAAAAAGAGAAAAATAGCTCCTGTATTGTCTAGCCTCTGGGTGCTATTACAATTGTTACGGTATGACAAAAACTGATGATGATAAATCATATCGGCTATCTCTGGGGTAACTGCCGATTATGAAACAGGGTAATCTCCTGGATAAAATCCACCTGGGAAGACGACTGTCAAAAGTCGGGAAAAATGTTATGTATATTGCCACAGCGGGCTGATAAATTTAATAAAACAATCTGGGTATTTGTAAGTCCAGTTACTCAAATTTACAGTTAATAGGTTAGCTTGTCGCCTTTGGCAGTTCCTGATCGCACCTATACTGGGGCGGAAGCCAAGGAAAAACGACAAGTATTACTCCTTCAGTAACTGAGAAAAAGACCACAATAGAGAAAACACGCTGGCCGTTGGTTTTGACCAAGCACTATATTGGGAAGAAAACAAAACATTTAACTAAAATGACAATATCCAATGCTATCAAGCGTAAGGTATGATCTCTTATCCTCTCCGTCACCTAATTAAATTAAAAGGCACACGGTGTCTTAGCCTATCTTATCGCGCTTCGCTTAGCGGGTACCGGTTTGGTTTTAGGCATGCAGCTTCCCCCCCCCCCCTCCCCTTTCCGACCCGGAAAACACTCAGCGCACAATGTCAGTTCTAAATTAATTATGACTACGCGCCCTTAACAAATATCGCCTGTCATTACTAGCTAGTTGATTGTCGGCGACTACCGTTTTTGACACATGATATTAACACTAGTCACTTAAAAATTTACACACAAAGAGATATAATGCGCATACTACTCTGTCACTTTATCCGTCACTCATAGCATTATATTAAGTCAGCTGAACCGTCTCTTCTGGTGTAAAAAAATGGTTGATGGATTTTACATTACTGAACCACTGTTAAGAGAATATCTACGCGTTTGTTGTTTCGCTAGTCTTAACGCTAGGGAATAGCAGTGAATAAAATGGTAAAACTTTTAACACATTTAATACTTAAGCACAACTTATATTATTACCAGAAAAACAGAATAGTCCCCACGAAGGCTATTAACGCACTATTTCACATAGGCTCTAGCGTACGCGTTTAGACTATCCAAAATTTCCTGAGAGACTTGATAACTGACTTGGAGAGAAGGCGGTATATATACAGATTTTGTGGAATATCTCTAACAGATGTTACAATTCCCACCTTCGGCGTTGCAGGGAAACTCAACAAGCTTGGCTTCCGAGATAAAGGATTCTACTGTCCGATCTACCCGCGATGCCAAACGACATCAGAAGACAAAGCTGTGCGGACGGCCTTCTTAGATTTCCTCCCCCCTGCCGTAGATCAAATACTTAAGTCCCCTGAAAATGTCGGACATCAAAGGTGGTCGGGAAGTATTATTATCGCCCTTAAATTGATACCTAGTCTGATATCTTTCCTCACGTGCTTTCTGTCACTATCCGATGATTGATAGATCCGCTCGCGTGAGAACTCATGTAAACAGACCGGTTCGCTCCCTGTTATCTGGCATGTTGCGAAAATAGGTAAACAACTCGTTAGCTCAAGAAAACAGAAAAAATAGGCGTGGCTTCAAAATATGAGTCAGACAGACAGCGAAATTTGTGGTTTTTGCGTAGCAAAATTAAAGCACTAAATGGGGAAGCAAGGTGGTCGGATTTTTGTCGGATTACTGAGGCTATATTTACATTAATACGTCACACCACCGGACTCTGGGTCGTCCTGGAGGTCTGGATCACTGGCTCTTAGTTTTCCCTGCTTGTCGTGGTAGCCGATCTTCTCGCATTCTGCAGACATGGCAAAACCATCTTAGTTGGGACTGTTCTACTTGGGTCTGCAGGGGTTGGGTTTTTACGTCTTGACGTATCGTCTGGTTGCGGACCATGTCTCTTCTTGTAACTCCAATCACCGTCCTCAAATACCTCATTTCTAAGATTTGGACCTGGCTTTTGTGGGGTGTAATCATTGCTCATGACTCGCATCCATACGTCAAGACTGGGACCTAGGTGGAGCGGTATACAGCCATCTTCGTCTTCTTACCAACTTCTCTTTTGCTGAGGAATCCTCGATTTATGGCCTGAAAAAGTCTCCCAGCACCAGCTATTCGGGTAGCCATCTCTTCTGTAATGCCTCCGTTCCGGTCTATGACAGCTCCGATGTATTTAAAGTGGTCGACCTGCTCCAGGATCTGTTCTCCCAGCTTAATCTGGTGTCTTCTTTCCTCTCGTGATATCGCCATGGTTTTTGTTTTAGTTTTGCTGACGACAGCTCGTCCTTCCAGACTTGCAGGTTGGATTGAAGGTGGGCCTCTTATTTAGCAATCAGGGCAACATCATCATCAAATGCCAGCTCTAAATACAGACTTGTCTCATCTTCCAGTACCCCACTGAATACTCTCTTGTCCTTTCCCCACATGTCTTGATGACATCGTCCATGAGGAGTATGAAAAGATAAGGTGACAGGATATCATCTTGTCTTACACTAGTGGTGGTCCTGAACTCTTCTGACTTATGGTTTGCCGTCCTCACATAATTTCTGCAAGACGTAGAAGCTCTGTATAGCATGAATCAGAGGTGTTGGAATGTTCTTCCTTGCCAAACAGTCCCAAAGTTTGCTCCAGGGGGACCTTGTCAAACGCCTATTCCAGATCTAAGAAACAAAGATGCATTTCACTCTTATTCTCAAGGAATTTTCATTCAGTTTTCTGAGTGTGAAGATTAGGTCTTGAGTACTTCTGTTTGCTCGGAAGCCACATTGAATCTCATCCATGTGTGGCTCAGCTAGGAACCTAGGTCTCTGCTCTTGGATTGTAGAGTAGAATTTACCAGGACACTGAGAAGGGATATGTCTCTATGGTTTCCACATTGTCAGTTGTCACCCGTTTTGAAAATCGGTGTTATGATGGCAATCTCCCAATCCTTTGTTATGGTCTTGTTGCACCTAGCTGCCTGTAGGACCCTCAGGAGTAATGCGTCGCCTGCTGCACCAATGTACTTAACCATTTCTGGTATTTTACCATCATGCCCTGCTGCTTTGCCCATCTTGATTTTCTCCGGTGCTGCCTTAAGTTCTTCCATCTTTATGTCATCTTCACCACCATTGGTTTCCTCTTCTGTGTTAGTGGTTATCATTTCTGATGCTTGACCTTGCTCATCATCATGGAGCTCTGAGAAATATTCTTTCCATCTTTTCATTACTTCCTTTGGGACAGTAAGCAACTTGCCTTGCTTGTCCTTTATAAATTTAAGAGGGCACTGTTTTTCCTTCCTCATGTTCTTTAGGGTCTTGTAGAACAATTTATGGTTTTCTTGAGCATCTTTTTCTAGCTTTTCTCCAAATTCTTCCCAGGACTTATATTTTGCTGCTAGCACCTTGTTCTTTGCTTCAGTTCTGAGTATCACATATTCTCTATATTTCTCTGTTTTTCCTGCTTCTAAGTATTTTTCCTTCAACACCATTTCAACAATATATAAGGAAAGCAGCAAATCATGCTTGGGATTCCAGGAAAGGAAGAAGCAAGACTGGATAACACCAGAAACATTAAACACCATAACACCGAGAAAGGAAATGAAAAGAAAGAAAACAGAAGCGAAGTCCCCCAGGTTAAAGCAACTATATAGCGAACAGTACAGTCAGCTGGACAAGGAAGTTAAACGCCAAACCCGAGCCAACAAAAGGAATTTCCTAGACAATCTTGCAAGACAGGCAGAAGAGGCAGCACTGAGAAATGAACAAAGCACAGTAAACAAAATAACTAAATTCATCAGCGGAAAACGAGGTGCAAACAATATTACATTAGTCAGAGATAAGCAAGGAAATCTCATCACGACAGCAGAGGGACAGGAAACAAGATGGGCAGAGCACTTCAGAGGAACTCTGAACAGGGAACCACCAGAGACACAGTTGAATGTTCCTGAGGCTGAAAACGATCTAGATGTAAATACAGACATTCCACGAAAAGAAGAAGTCATCACAGCAATCAAAGGGTTAAAGAACGGAAAAGCTCCTGGCCATGATAACTTAAATGCAGAGCTATTTAAGACAGACCCTGAGCTAGCAGCAGAACTATTAGAACCACTATTTGCACAAGTGTGGAAAACGGGAACAACACCATCAGTGTGGAACAAAGGAATAATTGTCAAACTGCCCAAGAAGGGAGATCTTGCAGACTGCAATAATGAGAGAGGAATCACTCTTCTCTCAGTTCCCAGCAAAATACTAGGCAGGATAATTATACAGAGAATTTCAAAAGCAGTAGACCACAAAATGAGGAAAGAACAAGCAGGATTTAGAAAGAACAGAAGATGTGTAGATCATATATTCACTCTCAGGAACATTATAGAGCAGTGCTCAGAATGGCAAAGACAGCTGTACATTAACTTCGTTGATTTTGAAAAGGCCTTTGACAGCATACATAGGGACAGTTTATGGAAAATACTGAGGGCTTATGGAATTCCAAGCTGCATAGTGTCAATCATAAAAAGCCTCTATGCCAACTTTACGTGTAGTGTTGGGCAGAGCAACCTAACCTTTGAGGTGAAGACAGGAGTACGACAGAGATGCCCCTTATCAACCACTCTATTTTTAACAGTCATAGACTGGGTGATGCGCCAGACAACAGAGGGCAATCCAAGAGGAATAAGATGGACTACATTTTCTACATTGGAAGATCTGGAATATGCAGATGACATTGCACTACTAGCACATTCACATCAACACATCCAGGAAAAAAACGGATAGACTTAATAAGTTTAGCCAGCAGGTGGGCTTGAACATCAATTTAAAGAAGTCTGAGGTCATGACGCTCAATGTGAACAACCCTGAGCCCATATCAGTAAGGAATCAGCAACTGGTAAAGACAGACACCTTCACATACCTAGGATGCATAGTAACACCAGACGGCGGGGCAGGCAAAGACATCAACATCTGAATGAATAAGGCAAGAACAGCCTTTTTTAGCCTAAACAACATCTGGAAGTCCTCTCAATACAGCACAAGCACAAAATTAAGATTATATCAGAGCTGTGTGCTTTCTGTGCTTCTCTATGGTGCAGAATGCTGGAGAGTTACAGAGAAGGAAATGTCGAAATTGTCCTCTTTTCACACAACATGCCTAAGAAAAATTCACCGAATCTTTTGGCCGAATACCATCACCAACCAAGATCTGCTTACTCGGAGCAAGCAAGAGGACATGCAAACCATCATAGCTGGCAGACGCTGGAGCTGGGTTGGCCATGTCCTCAGAAGAGACCCCGATGCCATCACAAGAACAGCTATGCTTTGGACCCCTGAAGGAAAACGAAAGAGAGGCCGATCTAAAACAACCTGGCGGAGGACTGTGGAGGCTGAGATGCAAAGAATGAACCAGAGTTGGGGCACTGTACGAAGGATGGCCGCCGACCGAGCAAAGTGGTATCAATTTGTTGTTGCCCTACAAGACGCCACTAGGCGTGATGGTCACTGACTGCTTTGACGGCCGGAGGCTAAGGATCAAAGAAGAAGAGAAGTATTTTTCCATGCTTTTTTCTTCTCTCGTATTTTCTCTTTAACTTCCTCTGTCCACCAAGGTGTCCTCTTTCTCTTATTTCCAAGTCGGAATTTACCACATGCTTCTGCAGCAGCTGTCTTTTATGATTTCCTTGAATTTAAGCCAGAGGGTTTCCAGGTCATCGTGTTGTTCTTCTGTGTTTCTCACCGCTGTAGCACTAAGCCCCTGATGTCTGGTCTTAACTTCTGGCGCTCTCAGCTTGTAGGTCTTAATGCTCATTTCTCCTGTTCGTTTACTTAGCTTCTTGCGTGATGTTGGGCAGTTCCTAGGCTGAGAAACTCTTTCAGTAGTTCGTTTAACTGTTAGCAGGTAGTGATCACTTCCAATCTCCTGCCCCCTCCACACTCTAACATCCCAGACATACTTGAAGGAGCTCTTCCTAACGATGGCATAGTCGATCACTGATTTCTCATTCTTTGTTGGTTCACATCTAGTGTATGCATATATGCGTTTATGGGGGGGGGGGGCTTTTTGTTTGTAATGATCTAGCATGGTCATTTCCAACTCTGGCATTGAAATCTCCGAGCATGATAATTTCATCTAGGCAGTCATCTACTGTACTTTGAAGTAGCTCGAAGAATTCCTCCTTGACCTCTGCTCGCTCATCCTCATTTGGCCCATACACAATGACCAGGTTGACTATGGTTTCTCCTTCTTTTAGTTTTAGCACCATAATGCGCTCCGAGACAAAGTTCTATCCCTTGATATTATCTTTTTTTTTTTTTTTTTTTTGCTACAATACAACCCACGCCCCCTTTAGCTCTTTCAGATGTGAGGACACCACTGTACAGCAGCATGTCGCCATCGAGATCCATAACGCCTTGTCCCTTTTTCTTCGTTTCCGTTAAAGCCAGGATTTCTAGTTTTGCTTTCCTCATCTCTTCCACTAGCTCCTCTTCCTTGCCCTTTATACACTTTGTTCCAGTTAGTCGCCTTCAGAATCAGTCCGGTTTCTCTCTTGCATTTCGTGTAATCATGTTTTAAGGCAAAAGGTAATTGGCCTGTTGTACCTGTGCGTGATGGAGGGGCTGCCCCCTTACGGCCTCCATGCAGGCCGCCCTGCTCCTTTTTCAGCCGGGCTTGGGACCGACTATGGCGGAGTTCAGAAGGGAGCCATGAGCAAAATAGGTTGTGAACCCCCTACTGTATTCCATTCCGTATCAAAACACCCGTACATATCATTGAATGTACGGGACCCAAAGATGCAGCAATAGAGAATGCAGTCAGCGACCCATAGCTTGACTGCTTGCGTCAGGGTCAGCGAACCAGAGCTGACCAAGTCCCTACTCCAACTCCACGTAGTGCTCATGGAAACAGGCTGCATCACTGCAGTCTGGCTGAGAGAGTAGGGATCGAAGAGGGAAGGCAAACCCTGTCCCAAAAAATGTCATGCTGAAGTCGGATGTTTCGGCCGAACGGCGCAGATATCGCAGCTCCGGTGTAAACAGACACAACGCAACCAACGTCCTTTTCAGGACGAACAAGGAAGAAGGAATAAGAATTTAATGTACAGGGAGACTTAAAAGTCACTTCTTATCTTTAAATTGTTCTTTATTCATTTCTTATACAACAAATTTAGATGAAAACAAAGTTAAAATAAAGACAATTAGTTGCCATCTTATTACATATAATTCTATGACACATTGACATTTCTGCTCAGCATGAGATCGCTGTGTTTAACACAAGATTTCTAAGCGGGCAGCAAATCTCGCTAGCTCGCGTAGTGTCAGTTCATATGCCATTTTAGATGTTATTTTGCTTCTGGGAATAAAAAGAAACAGAACAAAAACAAACAAACATCAACCTTATTTGTCAAATGCCAATTATTGCTTATTATTTTCACGTTTGTTCCACGTACATCCTTTGGATACAGGTGAGGATATACCATCTTAAAAGTAGGACGGGACTTTTCAATCAAGCAGAAGTGAACCAGTGGTAATCTTCAGGCTTCGCACAGGCCACACCAGATTAAGATACCATCTATTCAACAAGCTGAAGATATGAACTACTGATGAGTGCAACTGTGACACCGATAAAATGACTGCTGAATATCTACTTCGGATGTGTCCAACATATGAGGAACAGGGAAAACGCATATGGCTGTCACTGGTACCATTCCTGGAAAAAACTGCACGGAGATGCCTACAGCATCAGGCTGACCACTGCTTTCTTTGAACAAATTGAAGTCGACGTCTGAGATTGCACGAAGAATAGGACATTCACCCTGTATCCCATTGACCCTCTACGTCAGTTTTTGCACTACACATGTTTAGCCTTTTATCTCATTACGTTATCTCACTATTGTTGTGTGTGTGTGTGTAGTGTAGCTATTTGTACATTATCCCGGGAACCACAAGGATAACTAATAATCCTCTGTCTAGGGAACCACACGAAGTACTGTAGCTATTAGTACACTGTCCCAGCAACCACAAGAGATACTGCAGCTATTAGTACTTCTCTCCATAAACCAGACTATATATTGCAGCTATTTATACACTGTTTCATGAACCACACTGTCTCGGGAACGACACAGCGTGCTGTAGCTATCGGTACACTGTCACAGAAACTACACGGGGTACTGTAGCCCTTAGTGCTGTGGAGCAGGAACCACGCGAGATAATGTAACCTATTAGTACACTATTCCGGGAACCATGCGGAGTACTGTAGCTATTAGTACATTGCCTTAGGAGCCAAACGAGCTACTGCATCTATTAGTACTCTGTCCTAGAAACTAAACGAGCTACTGTAGCTATTAGTACTCTGTCCCAGGAACTAAACAAACTACATCACCTATTAGTACTCTGTCACAGAAACTAAACGACCTACTGCACCTATTAGTACTCTGTCACAGGAACTAAACGACCTACTGCACCTATTAGTACTCTGTCATAGGAACTAAAAAAACTACTGCACCTATTAGTACTCTGTCCCAGGAACTAAACAAACTACTGCACCTATTAGTACTCTGTCATAGGAACTAAACAAACTACTGCACCTATTAGTACTCTGTCCCAGGAGCTAAACGACCTACTGTAGCTATTAGTACTCTGTCCTAGGAACCAAACGAGCTACTGTAGCAATTAATACATAGTTATTCAGATAAGACAGAATGTTGCATCTACATAAAATGGTGACTAATGGATTTTCAGTATTTTCATTTTTAATTATTTATCTTTTATTTATTTTTCCTCAAGGTTCCAATCTGAAAAACTTTCTTTGTCTATCGCCTGATGTTTCTCTCCACACTTACATCGTTTTTGCTCTCTTATCCTTTATCCTCAGCGTGTCTCTCCAAAGATCTAGTTCAGATGTAGGCAAACATTAGAAACCAGGGTTGTAGAGCTGCCAAAACATGTTACAACTCCGACTCCTGAAATATTAAATGTCCGGCTCCGACAACAGTTTTCGGATTTTCCCCCAAAGTAGCCCAGAAACCGTCTAAAGTAGCCAAAGTCTCCAAAAAGTAGCCCAAAATTCAAACTAGGTGTCATCTCATCTCATCTCAACCCATAACCCGTCATGGGTCGTAGGGGTGCCATGGTGGAAGCATCAGCAGACAGGGTCCTCCACTGCTCTCTATTCTCAGCAATGCGTACAAGTGTGGAGAAACCGTGTCCTGCCCATTCTTTGATGTTATCAGCCCAGGATTTTCTTTGCCTTCCTCTTCTCCGTTTACCTTCGACTGTTCCCTGGAGGATCGTTTTCGAAAGGGAGTCATGACGAGTTACATGCCCAAACCAGGCAAGCTTTCGACGTTTCACTATTGACAAAAGTGGTTCTTGATGGCCTGCATAGGTGTTTATCTTCTCTCTAACATAGACATTTGTTTTGTGCTCTTTATAGCAAATGCGCAAAATTCTTATGTAACATTTATGCTCGAAAGCCTGAATCCTTCGCTCCGTATCTGCAGTGAGTGTCCAGCCCTCACACCCATACAAGAGAATAGATAATACAAGTGATTTGTATAATTTGATCTTCACAGGAAAACTGATGTTACTTTTCCAGATCACATTCAACCTTGTCATGGCAGCTGAGGCCATCTCAAGTCTTGTCTTGATTTCTTTATTTGATCTTCCATCACTACATATAGTGGACCCGAGATATTTAAAGGTGTTAACTTCTTCTAACGTTTGCCCATTTAACGTAATGTTGGTCGGAACATGTTTCTTATGGCTATTCACCAATATCTTGCTTTTTTCTATATTAATTTCCATCCCATATGTTCTTGTTACTTTCTCCAGTCTAGAGGTAAGGTCTTGAAGTTCTGATTCTGTTCCAGCTATCAGATCAATATCATCAGCAAAACGTAGATTACACAGAGGTCGGCCTCCAATCGATATGGTTGATTTATAATCGTAGAGAGCCTCCTGCATAATATGTTCTAGATAAATGTTAAAGAGCACTGGTGACAGGATACATCCCTGGCGAACTCCTACAGTTGTTTTGAAAAATTCTCCAATGTCATTGCTTGCAAAAACAGCACTGCTTGCGTCCTTGTATAGTGCTTCAATGATATCTATGATGTTGGTATCAAAATTGAATTTTCTCATTATTTGCCATAAACCTTCATGCCAGACTCGATCGAAGGCTTTTGTGAAATCGATGAAGTTATGGTATAAATCATGTTGATGGTGTATTTAACTAGGTGTATTTAAGTGTTTTTGAAGGTACCGTCTAGGTTTTTGTTTTCAAAACTCAGCGTGGCAACACTGGTTTGAATTTTCTACCGCTATGTTGGTAGAAGGAAAGATCTTTACTGGAATGGAAACCCATCAACAACAGACTGATAAGAGCAAGACTGAGAGGGAGGTTCACCAACACCACAATTATACAATGCTATGCACCAACAAAAGACAGTGATGAAGAGATCAAGGATGAGTTCTATCAACAGGTACAAAAAGAAATGGAAACTACACCCAGGTACGATCTCATTATAGTAATGGGAGACCTAAGTGCGAAAGTAGGAGCACACAATAATTATAACGAAAGAGTAATGTGGAAATGCGGCAGTGGAACAGCAAATGAGAATGGGGACAAATTAATAAGCTTCTGCAGTATTAACAACCTGGTCATTGGAGGAACACTTTTTCCACAGAAGGAAGTGCACAAGTTAACATGGCAATCACCAAACGGACGAGACAGAAACCAGATAGATCACATAATGATCAATGGCAGATGGAGACATGCACTACAAGATGTGAAAGTAAGAAGAGGCGCAGATGTGGGAAGTGATCATCACCTAGTAGTAGCAAGACTAAAAGTGAAACTCAGAGCTGCTGGACCAGTTGCAGCCAAACAGAAAAGATACAACATCACGAAACTGAAGGATCCCCTCACCAGAAAATCTTTCGTGGTCGACGTAAAGAGAAGATATGAGATTATCAAAAGCCAGGAAAGAACACAGACTGATGATGTTGACCAGAGATTCAACACCATCTCAACAATATACAAGGAAAGTAGCAAGTCATGCTTGGGATTCCAGGAAAGAAAGAGCCAAGACTGGATAACACCAGATACGCTAAACACCATAGCGAAGAGAAAGGAAATGAAAAGAAAGAAAACAGAAGCTAAGTCTCCCAGGTTAAAGGCAATATATAGTGAACATTATGTTTAATACTTTTCCCGGCACTGATAGTAACATTATTACTCTACAATTTGTGCATTCTTGTAAATTTCCCTTCTTAGGCAACTTTACCAGATAACCTTCCTTCCATTCTGCTTGTATTTTCTCTCTCTCTCAGCTGGACAAGGAAGTTAAACGTCAAACCCGTGCTAACAAAAGGACATTTCTGGATGACCTTGCAAGACAAGCAGACGAGGCAGCACTGAGAAATGAACAAAGCACAGTATACAAAATAACTAAAATCATCAGTGGAAAACGAGGTGCAAACAATATTACATTAGTAAGAGATAAGCAAGGAAATCTCATCACGACAGTAGAGGGACAGGAAACAAGATGGGCAGAGCATTTCAGAGAAACTCTGAATAAGGAACCACCAGAGACACAATTGAATGTTCCTGAGGCTGAAAATGATCTAGATGTTAATACAAACATCCCACGAAAAGAAGAAATCATCACAGCAATCAAAGGGTTAAAGAATGGAAAAGCTCCTGGCCATGATAACTTAAATGCAGAGCTATTTAAGACAGACCCTGAGCTAGCTGCAGAACTATTAGAACCACTATTTGCACAAGTCTGGAAAACAGGGACAACACCAACAGAGTGGAGAAAAGGAATAATTGTCAAATTGCCCAAGAAGGGAGATCTTGCAGACTGCAATAATTGGAGAGGAATAACTCTTCTCTCAGTTCCCAGCAAAATCCTAGGCAGGATAATTATACAGAGAATCTCAAAAGCAGTAGACCACAAACTGAGGAAAGAACAAGCAGGATTTAGAAAGAACAGAAGATGTGTAGATCATATATTTACCCTCAGGAACATTAAAGAGCAGTGCTCAGAATGGCAAAGACAGCTGTACATTAATTTCGTTGATTTTGAAAAGGCTTTTGACAGTATACATAGGGACAGTTTATGGAAAATACTGAGGGTGTGATGTGGCACTGTAATTCTGACTTTCAACCGGCCCGATCCTGTTCTTTTATTTTGAATTTTCACCAGTTTTATTTTCTTCTGATCACGCGATTTTCCGTTGTTTACGGAAATCGCTATTTTCGGGCCCGCTTTTCCACCATTTTATTTCTTCTCATTTGAATATATATCGTGGTTGGTATTTTTTTTTTTTGAGTAGATAAATTAAATGGGTTCGTTTATGATGGTAGGTTTATTTTATTCTAGCATCAGTTTTACTTTCTTATGATTTTTCGCGATTCCCGTAGATTTCGTTGTTTACGAAAAACATCGCCATTTCCGGCACGCGATATGACGAGACCGGAAGCACGCGGGATTTTGCGTGTGTTGATAGTATTGATTTTTCTAGCGCTCCCATTGGTCCGGGATTTGCGTAGGACGGGAATTCGCGTGGGTGTTTTCTCTTGTATATAATGAGACAGAAAACGGGGATTCGGTCTCTATGAAAAATAATTGCCTGGCCGTCAGACTACGTGATTTATCGTTCTCCATTGCGGGAAGAAAAAAACGATAATCGCGAGTCTCGGCGAAACAGTGGGGAGCATAATTTTGTCAAATAAAATTATCCACGGCAAAAGACATATCTCAGGGTCAGTGTACTCGAGTATCGTCAGGAGCAAAAGAAAATTACCCTATGGTCTCTGGCAGTGAAGTCCCTATGCTTCAGCTGGACCGAGGTTTATTTATCATACAGCCGAGAGCATCGCTATTATAGTCTCTAGCAACGGCAGGTGGCCGGGAGACTAGTTTCATTTTGTACAGCCTGAAATCAAGGCTGTGTTTTTTCCTCTAACTCCGGAGCGGGTTAAAAGAGGGAAGCTATTCAGCAGCAGAGAAGTTTTGTCTACAGTTAATCAAGTCCCTCATGCTTGATATCCGAACATCGTCATCACCAAAATCAGGAACAGGTGACAGGGTTACCATACCTAGGTCCTGATAGAAATCAAGAGAAGAGCGTAACGGAGACGCCGCATCATCAGCCCTCGAGTGTTAGAGAGACACTGAGATCAAGAGAGAAAGGTAGAGAAGGAGGGAGAAAATAGACAGGACCAGTAGGGTCTGTTCAGTATCCATTTGACGGATAGACACTGAGTCTGCGTTCGAAAAACCAAGTCTATTATTTTTAGCATTTCTTGTGGTGTAGTTATAGGCGCCTATCGCCTAACTAGTAGAAAGCTGTGTAGCCGTTCGTTGAGGAAGAAGTCACCAGGACTAAGACAGTAGAAATTTATTAGTGTTAGAGAGTGGAGGCTAAAAGTTGACAGCCCCACCAAATTAGATTTGGTTTAAATCACTAACCATTTTTATTGTTCCTCAGCAGGGTGACAGAAAGAGTGAATGTGATTTGGGGTTTTTCTTGTCTCTCGTGTCTCTCAATTTAATTGTTACTTTGGTTTTTCCAGGCCGTGCAACAGTGCACGCTATCGACTGACTTGATGACGTATGATGCCATTTTATGTTTTTCTTGTATGTAAATAAATATATACATATATTATTTACTGGATCAGCTTCTATTCTTTACTATACTTACTCCATGTTGTCTTTATAGTGGTGTTTGTGGTCGTATTTATACACCTTATCTCCTTGTATTTAAAGGAAGTCAGAGGAGGGCGAGACTATAGCCATTCAAAAGTCACGAAGCGGCAAGGGGAGATTCAAATCCTGGTTCTATCCCTTGAGCCAATAGTCTCACCTGTCCACAGGCATGTCATTTTCCATCTAAATTCTATCTTCTCAGACTTTCTCATACTAGGGTCTTGCTTTCATTCAGGCACACTCTATAAAATTAAAACCACTTCGTGACAGAGGGCTTATGGAAGTCCAAGCTGCAAAGTGTCAATTATAAAAAGCCTCTATGCCAACTTTACGTTTAGCATTGGGCAGAGCAACCTAACCTTTGAAGTGAAGACAGGAGTACGACAGGATGCCCCTTATCAACCACTCTATTTTTAACAGTCATAGACTGAGTGATGCGCCAGACAACAGAAGGCAATCCAAGAGGAATAAGATGGACTACATTTTCTACATTGGAAGATCTGGAATATGCAGATGACATTGCGCTGCTGGCACATTCACATCAACACATCCAGGAAAAAACGGATAGACTTAGTAAGTATAGCCAGCAGGTGGGCTTGAACATCAATTTAAAGAAGTCTGAGGTCATGACGCTCAATGTGAACAACCCTGAGCCCATATCAGTAAGGAATCAGCAACTGGTAAAGACAGACACCTTCACATACCTAGGATGCATAGTAACACCAGACGGCGGGGCAGGCAAAGACATCAACATCTGAATGAACAAAGCAAGAACAGCCTTTTTTAGTCTAAACAACATCTGGAAGTCCTCTCAGTACAGCACAAGCACAAAATTAAGATTATATCAGAGCTGTGTGCTTTCTGTGCTTCTCTATGGCGCGGAGAGCTGGAGAGTTACAGAGAAGGAAATGTCGAAATTGTCCTCTTTTCACACAACATGCCTAAGAAAATTTCTCCGAATCTTTTGGCCGAATACCATCACCAACCAAGATCTGCTTACTCGGAGCAAGCAAGAGGACATGCACACCATCATAGTTGGCAGACGCTGGAGCTGGGTTGGCCATGTCCTCAGAAGAGACCCCGATGCCATCACAAGAACAGCTACGCTATGAACCCCTTAAGGAAAACGAAAGAGAGGCCGACCAAAAACAACTTGGCGGAGGACTGTGGAGGCTGAGATGCAAAGAATGAAGCAGAGTTGGGGCACTGTACGAAGGATGGCCGCCGACCGAGCAAAGTGGAATCAATTTGTTGTTGCCCTACAAGACGCCACCAGGCGTAATGGCCACTGACTGCTTTGACGGTCGGCGACTAATGATCAAAGAAGAAGAAAAAGATGTTGGTAGAATAGCAAGAAGTAGATCGTCTGGCAGTGTTAAAAGTTAGATATTGGCTGCATTTAACACAAATACTTTTAAACCTGAAAATAGATATGATTGTATCAAAGTAGATCTGTAGAGATCTCAGTGCTTCTATAGATTTTCAGAGATGCTGGGTTACCTGTCACTCATCTAGGTTATGAGATGGAAATTTTATCTTAGAATATTTTTTTTTCTTAACCAGTGGCACTTTGGCTTTCAGCCCTTCGGCTGAATGACATGTCATTGCAAGGCTGGGGAGTCTGTGGACTTTTCTTCCAACCCGGTCAGGAGCTTCGCTCTTACCCATCCACAGAGGATTTATCTCAGGAGCCGTTCAGGTTATTCAGTCAAAATCCCGGTCGATGACACTGCTTCAAAAGCCCACGCCCGGGCTTGAACCTTGAACACCTGATAGCGAGCGCAATGTGGTAACCATTACACCAGCGCGGCTCCCATCTTAGAATATAAAAACCCTTCACTCCCATTCCGTGGTAATGGTAATTTCTATACCGCACTCAAGGTCGGCCTCAGGCCCAATCGGGTGCCCACGCTCATGGGAGTCGCACTCAGGTTCCCACCTGAAGCTTTTAAAAAAAAAGGAACAAAGATCACTTCAAATTTGATATCAGGAATGTATGCTGGAAAACAAAATATTTATTAGCTGTATTTTGACAAAGAACGTGTTACACCAAAACTATAATCTTAAGTCCAGGGGGACCCCAAAAGAATGGTCCTAATCGGACCCCATAATTACTAAAGCCGACCCTGACCCCACTCACGAAACACGTTTATTTAATGTTGTTTCCATGTTCACCGGTCGTGTGTGTTTATCTGGTACTGAAGGCATTAAACTATTTACGTTTGACATAGCTTTTCTGTTTCTTCCTTGTTCGCTCTCAGACTTCCCCCATTAATGACCGTAATAAAGGTAGTAGTCAGCTCGAGGTTCCTGACACCTCCAAACACTTTTTGTCGGGAGCAGTGGGTTGTTGCCATAGCAACATTCCAGGCAACGAAGATGCAGACAAACTTGCTGCAGAAGGGGGAGCGCTACAAAATAATGTAGGGACAACTTATGAGGCCTGGCTGAAGGAGGGCGGCATGCATGGAGACCGTAAGGAAGCAGCCCCTCCAGTTTGCAAAGGCACAGCAGGCCAATCACCTTTTTGCCTAAAAACCTGATTACAGGTAATGCAAGAGGGAAAACTGGACTGACCTTAAAGGCGACGAACTGATACGGACTACGACTTATGTTATGGATCATGGAATGTTACAAGCATAAACGGGAAAGAAGAGGAGTTGGTGGAGGCGAAGAGGAAAGCAAAATTAGAAATCCTAACTATGACGGAAATCATGAAAAATGGACAAGAAGTTATGGATCTTAATGGTTAAACGCTGCTCTATAGTGTCCCCACAACCGAAAGAGCTAAAGGGGGTGAGGGTTGTTTTTTTTTTTTCTAAAAAACTAAAAGGATAACATCAAGGGATGGAACTTTGGTCTCGGAGCGCATTATGGCGTTAAAGCTAAAACAAGGAGAAATCATAGTCAACATAAAGCTAAAACAAGGAGAAATCATAGTTAACTTTGTCATTGTGCATGAGCCAAATGAAGATCAGCGAGCATAAATCAAAAAATAATTCTTCGGGCTGCTTCAAAGGGCAATGGGCGACTGCCTGGATAATATTATCCTCCTCGGAGATTTCAATGCCAGATTTGGAAATGACTATGCTAGATGAGGTGGAGTTATCGAAAAGTATGCAGCAGATACACAAAATGACAATAGAAAGCGACCCCTTAGATTCTATACTGAGCAAAACCTTGTCATTCAGAACACAAAGTTCCCTCATAGGCACAGACATGCATACACCAGATGTGAACCTACAAAGAATGAGAAATCAGTGATCAAATGTTAGGAAGAGCTCATTCAAGTATGTGTGGCTGTGACGATACGGTTGTGCGATCTCAAGTCCACTCCGGCAGGATTGCATTACATTCCCGTGCACGTGATATTTTCTTATTTTTCTCTCCCCCGTCATTATTATGTGGCATATTTTATGCACCATTATTTACTCTACTAAATCTAGTAAGGAGAAGTCTCTAACACTCCACTCAGCTACAAAAGTATTTGCTATGAGACTGTCTTTATCTTGTTGTGTGGTGTCGATGTTTTCATAACCCAATCTATTGCTAGTAAGAAAAGAAATGGAGACAAGAGGCATCCCTGTCTCACTCCCGTCCTAATGATAAACGGTTCTGTAAGTTGTCCTTCATGAAGAACTCTGCATGTCATGTCTTCATAGGTCTTCTTTATTAAGTTAATGATCTTCATGGGAACTCCATAATGCCTCATCAATGTCCAAAGTGATTACACAGCCCTACACACACATATGTGATTATTCATTTAATTCCTTATGAACAGGTAATTAAATCCCTTTTTTGGCTGAGTAACTTTATCGCCATCTCGTGATGTTGACTTTTGCTTAGCCTGCCTTATTCTAAAGTCTACGATATGACTAGTTTGCTCAGCTCACGATCCACTTAGATTGTCACGCATCGATTGATGCCTGTCCTACGGACTATTTGCTTCCTGAACTATGTTGATGGATCTAGGTTTGATACCTTTGCTGTTTGCTGGACAATAGAGGACGATAACGTGGCGCTCAAAAGACATGCCTGTCTTGTTGAGGTCAAATCGAGGAGACCATCTTTAATCTCCTAGTTGATATCTTCTAGCTCTTATGGAAAGGGGGAAGTTTACTACCTGACTACATGTACAGCGGGTTTACGATATCCTAAAAGGCAGATGATGCACATTATTTTGATGCTGTCTGCTGTGCCAGTTGAATTGTCTACATATGTAATAATGACTGTTTGATCGTACCTATGATGTACCTGCTTGTTTATGTCTACACACTTCGTCATTGTGGCGTTTATAATAAATTATACAAAACCGTCACTAGCTGTTGCAAGCATCATTGACTTTTCACATCGTGAGTTAACGTGACGTCATTGTGTGGATTGCCTTGGTCGTAATGCTCACTGTCTGTATACACATCTACATCACACTTAAACCAGACTACAGACACCAAGTTACTACGCCTCATCATCCCTGGTGTCTGAGGGTGGCACACTACTCTGCAAAGGCCAGGATCATCATACCTTGAGAGAAGCAGATGAATTACAACACCCTCAACGTTGTGTGGCAAATGTGACATCCTCCACAGAACATTTATCAACACATATAATACCTACGCAACATTTGCTACGCTACATTTGGTGGCCAATGTGGGATAAGTAATTGCACTGCCTAATATGAGGCTAAACTGACACATAAAGTGTCTGGTGAGAATATTTCTCAACAGATAGAAAATCTGATTTAAAAAATATATCGGGGAGGTGCCACCAACACACACTACGCTTGCATGAAAATACAATATAAATATGCAAGTTCATATCATTATAATCAAATAGCAGTGTCATAATCTAATATCGCTTAGAATGGATGTACACATCTGATATTGAATGTTAAATATTACATTATCTAAATGTTTAATATTACCATTACACAATGAAATTAAATATAAATGAAGATCGAGGACACATCTCCTGTCGTTCCAAAGAAACTGTACAATGTGGAACTCTCCATGTTTGACAATAGAAAGGTAGCTTCTCAGATCAACAATAACGTGCTGAGAAAAAACAAACAATATAATTCTATTTAATAGCTATTAAGTTTCATACTATACAATACATTATTATTAATAATTGTGGCCTTTGGAACTTTCGGCCCTTATATTAACTACTCAGTCTTCCTCTTATATTAAAGATGGTCATCGTGAGCTGAGCAAACTAGTCATATCGTAGACTTTAGAATAAGGCAGGCTAAGCAAAAGTCAACATCACGAGATGGCGATAAAGTTACTCAGCCAAAAACGGGATTTAATTACCTGTTCATAAGGAATTAAATGAATAATCACATATGCCTCCAGGCATTAGGAATAACACAGAGATATATCATCTCAAGATAGGAACAACAATCATGAGGACTCCTTCCTGAATAAACTAAGCGAAGACTAGCACATAGCTACGTCTCGCCTTCACAGCTTCTCAGCCCAGACTGCACTGGGCGGAAATCGTTTTACCAACGCCACAAAAAGGGACATGCGCAGAACACGCGAATCGAATACAACTCAGGCCAATTTACGAAACGAAGAATGTTCTACGATGTTCGACTTAAGACCTATTACCTTAAAAGGAAATGAATCTTGAAACATTGCGATTGCCAACTGTTTTCAAAGAACTGACGATCTGAGCGCTCCATATATGGTCGTGACTCAAAATCGTTCACACAGCTATCGGCAACCCTAGCTATCAAGATAAGACAACTTCTTAACGATAGCTATCAAGATTAGACGACTGTAGAAATAAAAGTGACTACAATTTCATGAGTTCCTTCCCATGCATTAAAAAAAATTAACTATAGTCAGAATGCATTGTCAGAATAAGTTGCGACAAGTTTTTAGCAGCAACATTACCGCCACCTCCCGATAAAAAAAAATGTGCAACATTTTTTTTTTTTTAATGTGCAAGAGTAAAACCAAAAAACGGTTTAACAACGCACGAATTATGCGGGGATATGCGCAGAACACGCGAATCGAATACAACTCAGGCCAATTTACGAAACGAAGAATGTTCTACGATGTTCGACTTAAGACCTATTACCTTAAAAGGAAATGAATCTTGAAACATTGCGATTGCCAACTGTTTTCAAAGAACTGACGATCTGAGCGCTCCATATATGGTCGTGACTCAAAATCGTTCACACAGCTATCGGCAACCCTAGCTATCAAGATAAGACAACTTCTTAACGATAGCTATCAAGATTAGACGACTGTAGAAATAAAAGTGACTACAATTTCATGAGTTCCTTCCCATGCATTAAAAAAATTAACTATAGTCAGAATGCATTGTCAGAATAAGTTGCGACAAGTTTTTAGCAGCAACATGGTGCCAAACATTTTACTCATGATTGTACATAAATGAGGCTTGCTCAATCCAAATATCACATTTACTTGTCTGTAGCAGCTCTAGTTTTTGAGATACAGACATTTTTGTATTTCATTAATACAGGGTTACCCAAAAAAAACGGGCCCGCGCCCACGCGCACTTTTTGTGCGCGCGCGGGCCCGTTTTTTTTTTTGGGTCACCCTGTATTATTACAATATTTTCTATATAAGGCTATGTAAAAAAAACTATTCCTGTCTAGTCCTTTACAACAGAAAACTGCTTGTTTACTCTCAGTTTCAGTTTTCCAAGAATTTTCCCAGAATTGCCTTTTTTAGATTTTAAGCCACTGCATGCATGTTAGTATGCTACTTATTTTATTACACTTCTAACAGAGAATGGCATCATCTTCAAGAAGAGCATGTTTTCTTTCACCACATTTATTTTGTTATATTTGTGGAGAGTACACTTTCAAAAAAGAACATAGGAAGCATATTACTGTTTTTGTGAAAAAGGCATACTTTGCTTACTTTAAAGTAAAACTAGGTGACCAGGACAAGTCTTGGGCTCCTCATATTGTTTGCAAAACATGTGTTGAACACCTGCAACAGTGGACTTGTGGGAAAAGAAAATGTTTAAAATTTGGAATTCCAATGGTTTGGAGAGAGCCCAAGAACCACTATGATGACTGTTATTTCTGTGTTGTGACCGGGAATTAATGGAAAAAATCACAAAAATTGGAAATATCCAGATTTAGATTCTGCTAGGCGACCTGTTCCACACGGAGATGACATACCAATTCCAACTTTCAGTCAGATTTCTGATTCCCTGCTAGAAGATGAGACAGCAGTGGCATGTGGAACGACAAGTGACAGTGATAGTGATTTCGAAGATGATTTTTCAGATGCTCAACGCTTCGACCAGCTTGAACTAAATGATCTAATCCGAGATCTATATCTCTCCAAGGAATCTTCAGAACTTTTGGCTTCAAGATTGAAAGAAAAAAAAATTACTGACTGCTGAAACAAAGGTTACATTTTATCGCAGCAGAGAGCAAGGTTTTATTCCATTCTTTTGTAAAGAAAACAACCTTGTGTTTTGTACTAATGTAGGAGGTCTTGTTAACAAAATGGGTGTAAGTTATACACCAGATGAGTGGCGACTTTTCATTGACCGATCTAAAAGAAGTTTGAAGGGTGTTCTCTTACACAATGGTAACAAATACGGCTCAATTCCAATTGCTCATTCTACTACAATGAAGCAGGAGTATGCTACAATAAGCACAGTTCTGGAAAAATTGAAGTATTTAGAACATAACTGGATGGTTTGTGTAGATCTTAAAATGATGAACTTCTTGCTTGGCCAGCAAATGGGATACACCAAATATCCATGCTTTATATGTTTGTAGGATAGCAGGGCAAAAGATATGCACTGGACAAAGAAACAGTGGCCGTTGAGGGATGAATTTAAAGTTGGAGAAAAAATATTGTCAATGTGATGAATTTACCGTGATACAACGTTAAAATATCTCCAAGTATAAAGAGAACATTGTAGGGATAAAAATAATGCGTAAGATACTAGGAGACATGCTCGCCTATACCCGCATTTCCTACCGCCATTCAAACTAACTAGTTAAACATGCAGACGAAACGGTTTACCCTTTGTGGACGGGAGGATAACGGAGATAGAAAAAGGAAAAATATGACTGAACACGTGTTTGAACCTAAAGGGCAAAAAGACGCAATTGGTAATAAAAGAGAAAAAAATTCATGCCACTAGTTAACACAATGTAAGGAAATGGACAGAAAAGACCTTAGCTCTTATTCGAAACAGTCATTTCTTGGACGTTTTACGATACTTGGTTGTTTTATTTGAATTCAGCGGCAAACGCCGTGGAGAAGGTTCGAGAACAAATTTCAAAAAAACTAACCTTGAGAAAAAATATGTTTTTTCTTAATAATAAAGTTATTAAAATAAAACCTAGCTAGTTTGATAGCCCATCTTAAGCAGAGGAATAATACACTTTCATTTATACAGACGGACAGATAACATGGAAGATATTGACGAAAGACTGTATTGTTCACATCAGACTAGCGACAGTATTGTTGTGCACACTTTCACTAAAGCCTCAAATATGCGTCCTTGAGACACGGAAATGCAAAAATCAAGCTGTAATGAACGAGAGGGGGAAGGTTGGAGAATTGTGGCTAAAAATAACTTAGGAGGCAGATTTGTGTAGGGTGTTGCGTGTAGTTGGTCCAAGTAAAAAGTGTGTTTTTGTGAAAAACCAAGTAGAGACGGACGGACCAACAGACAATAATACATACTTGACTGAGATCTGACTGAAATTTGACTTTTGGTTTGAAGATTTGAAAAAGTTAGGGGGGAAGTCTGTGATTGGACAAATGTATTCATATTAGCGGGATAGAGACGCGCATTGTTGCCATTTGACATAAGTCTGTCCAGTAACACAGTCAGTTATTTCCAGTGGTGTTTTTCCCAGAAGATATTACATACAATTAGTGGGACGCCATACTATAGCCAGCAGCTCAGCTGAGTTTTGCTAGCATTAACTGTGTTCTCAATTCTGAATTCTGGTAAGAATGAAAGCATTTATCTTGTATATTTTAATATTTTGAGTGATTGATACTGCCATATCATATAAAATGATTACGACAAGTAAGTGCTCGCTCTAGGTCCCCAGCCCAAGTTCAGGGCCTAGAGACAAACAAAAAATATATGGACGCCTAACTAAGACTATGGAAGGCGGATCTATTATTGAGATCAGTGGGAACATATCACCTATCTTATTGAGGGAAAGAGGAAACTATTGAACATATCTCAGATGCAATGCAGTCTTGGGGAACTGATACTATATGAAAACAACTGGGTAAGATGTTCTATGTTGGTCAGAGAGATCTGACCCATTCTGTGTAATGTTGATGTGTTATGCTGTGTCTAAGAGTGGTGCAGTAGATAGAGTACTGACACATGGCACAAATTTTGTTTCAGAATTGTGAGTTTCTGTTGTGGCACTAAAGGTAGTGCCACATACTTAAGCAAGAATACACAAGCAGATGTGTGTGCCGCCTAACGTTTGTGTCGGTGCAGCCTAGCATTGTATTACAGCTACAGAGAGGAGTGGGCCACAGAAATCCAGTATCGGATCTTCACAGACAAGATGAGTGAATACGTGGCCTGCTGAAGATTCACCAGTATTCACAACTATTCACGAATATTTCCCCATCAAAAATATACTTAATTCTTGGGAAATATAACAGTTAACTACAGTTTATAAGTCAATGGACAAAGCTCGTTGTAGTCACAGAGTGGGAGTGATGACACCACCCCAACAGCACATGCAGTAATAGTTTCCCAGAGACAGTAGACATATTATTAAGATTAACCAGTCTTATAAAATACCTATGTACACAAATTCCATTTTATTATGCCATATATTTATGCATTCCATTTATAACTGTTGCGTGCATATTTTGACGCACATATTACAAAAATCGATATGGCTATTTAATATGGAAAAAATATAGACATTCATTCATTTGTGTATGAAAATGCTGTCTATGGGAAAAGCGAGAGAATCCATGTTTGATTCACACTTTTGATTATAGGAGTAATCGTTCTTGATATTGATCCGGCGCATGGATTGCTCTTACGTTTGTACTTATTTTTTAGGGCCAGAAAATATATTAATTTGCTTATTATGTTTATGGCCTGAATTCATATGTATTACATATTATTAGTACAAGTAGAATCAGTCCTATATTGTATATTTTGGATGGGTAGGCGGGACTAGATTCTTATTATTCCGGTCTAGCGGAAGTATGAGTTGTCTTGACAAGTCGTGATGAGTTCCGATGTACCGTGATAATGGCGGGTACGCATTTTTCAAAGGGCTGGTAGATTCTTTAGGAAATATAATCCATGAAGTGGTTTTCTTCTAAAGGAGATGGTATCTCTACTATAGTTTATGTTAGAGACTCTCCTAAGGTACGGTACAATGTATAATTCGGACTCCATGTATTGCCAGACCCTATTTTGATGATCTCATGTCGATTCGACCTAGATGGAACATTGTGCTTCGTATCGCTAGGGTCGTGTTTTGTATCGACGAAGATGACAGACTTTCCTGCAGCGGTTATGGCTACGTGAATTAACCTGATCACCGTAGAGCTGTATGGAAACATTTATGAAATCATTTATATACCCATTATAAATTAACTCTGGCTTATATTCTCCTTCCTATGAATGAGTGAACGACAACTCAGGGAGGCGGCCATGTTAGATTTCGGTCATCATATGTTTTGATCACTGCCAAGAGAACAGATTATTTATCCTATTATCGGACAGTGACAGGGAGATCTCAATCTTGCTAGAAACCCCTCTTTCGTGGTTTCATAATATATGCTACAAACTATGGACGTCAAATAACTTTAGTTATTTACCGATCTGCCTTCACTGACGCGTTTAGTCAGATAGGGGGATGCGGCCATAATATATCATGACATTGAACTTTTGATGTACTGCCCATTATTTCTGAATGTGTCATGACTTCAGATCTGCTATGTATACCTACAAATTGATATGTCAACATACCATGATGTACTCGTATGTCCCAGTGTGTACGTCTGAATAAATTGAGTAAACAAAGATTCCAGCAGTCTGCATTGGTGCCTTGTAGACACATGTGTATGAGTGGTTATATTGGTCAGCACACGAACAGTACACCATTCGCGGTAATCACACTCTACACTTCTACTTCATACATACACCATCCTGCGTCGGTTGGAGTGACCAAGTTTAGGGCCTGCTTCCCCTGGAGCCTTTGCCTTCCCTAACTCAGGACTAGGGTGAGTTACCCATTTACAGCTGGGTAGACTGGAGCATGCCTGATCTCAACAACACACCACTCTTCCTTACAGAGAACACCGACTGACACTTTACAGAGTGGAAAGAAGAAAAGAAACTTTACAATAACTCCATAACATTTCATATGTTCTGACCAAAATAAAACATTGGTTCAGAACTAATAAATTTAGAAAAAATTGTTAAAATCAAAACTAAAACAGTCTGAGTTAGTTCAGTGTGTTATAGATTTTTATTAATATTATTAGACTTATTAATTACCTGTGTGTGTTTGTATATTCTATTACAACACATTACATTTCAGTACCCTAGACCTTTTAACGTAGCTACATTCATGATAGTAAAAGAGATCTGTTTGAGGTCGTAGTGGTAGTAAGAAGGGCCTTCTGTAATTCACATAAACTTTTATCTCAGGAGCCTTCACAGCTGACCTCATACAGCACCCTAGGTAACATAACAACCATACAATACCATCAAAACCACTACAGTCAATAAGCCTCTCATTGATCGAAAAAGAGTTCTACTGCCACCATTACATATAAAGCTTGGCTTGATGAAGCAATTTGTTAAGGCACTGAACAAAGATGGTACCTGTTTTAATTACTTATGCAGAAAGTTTCCAGAATTGAGCATAGACAAACTTAAAGCTGGAATTTTTGATGGACCTCAAATTAGAAAGTTAATAAACGATCCAAATTTTATTGATTCCATGAACAAAACAGAGTCCACAGCCTGGTCATCATTTGTTTTAGTTGTGCAAAACTTTCTGGGTAACTTTAAAGCAGACAATTATTCTGAATTAGTTGGAAACATGCTGTCGAGTTTTTGTGAACTTAGATGCAACATGAGCATAAAATTGCACTACATCCATAACCATTTACATTTATTTCCGGAGAATTTTGGCGATTTAGTGAGGAGCAAGGCGAAAGATTTCACCAAGATATAAAAACAAGGAGGAGAGATACCAGGGACTTTGGGATGCCCACGTGATGGCAGATTACTGTTGGACCCTTAAGCGTGACTGTCCGGGCATATCACATTCCAGGAAGTCCTCGAAAAGATCCTTTTTGCGTGTTGACTAAACAAGTGCTAGTGATAAAGTTTTATTACATTTTTGGTAATATATGCACAGTAATTACATATAATATGAATGCAGACTAAAGTCAAAATGCCACTGATAGCACCTAGCTCTGGGATTGTACATAACAATTGCCCTACTAATATGGTCATTCTTAGTTATCTCAAAACTAGAGCTGATAGAAAAAATCTGATTACATTTTTGGAATCAGCAACCCAAAATTACTCAAGAACAGCTATAAAATTTAAGGCACCAAAATGTGTGTATACCAGTGTTATCTGTCTACACTTTCAAATGCCTTTTCATAGTCCACGAATCCGATGTATAGCAGTGAATTCCATTCCAGGCTTTGTTCCACTATTATCCTCAGTGTGGTTATCTGGTCTGTACAGGATCTGTTTTGTCGAATACCTGCCTGTTCATCTCTCAGTTGCTTGTCTATGTACTCTTTTAATCTCTCAACGATCATTATGTTTAATACTTTTCCCGGCACTGATAGTAACATTATTCCTCTATAATTTGTGCATTCTTGTAAATTTCCCTTCTTAGGCAACTTGACCAGATAACCTTCCTTCCATTCTGCTTGTATTTTCTCTCTCTCTCCCAGACTTTGCCAAGTAGTTTGTATAATATCTCTGTAGAGGTATCAATATCTGTTTTGATGGCCTCTGATGGAATGCCATCTGGACTAGCTGCTTTTCCAACTTTCAAAAGATTTATGACTTTCTGTATTTCTTCTCTATTTGGTCGTTCACAGCTGATGTGTAGCTCCTCTTCTGCTGGCTGGATGTCTGGGGGATTAGTTGGAGCTGGTCTATTGAGAAGTTCCTCAAAATGTTCTGTCCATCTCTTCATTTGTTCTTGTATATTACTAAGCAATTTTCCATTCTTGTCTTTGATGAGGCCATGTTCTTGCTTATATTTCCCTGTTATCTTCTTTGTGTTGTTGAACATGTCCCTCATATTTCATTTAGCTGCAGCTTCCTCTGCTTCCCTTGCCAACTCTTTAATATACTTCCTCTTGTCTCTTTTGATGTTTCTTCTTACTTCTTTGTTTGCTTCTATGTACACTTCATGAGCCTTGGCTTTGGAGCTTCTGGTTTTGCTTCTGTTTAAATCTGCTTTCTTATTTTTCCTGTCTTTATTTTTCCTGTCTTCTATCTTGTTTATGGTTTCTGTTGTTATCAATGCTTTGTGCTGATGTTCTCTTTTTCTCAGTACTTTTCCACATGTCTTGTTTCATTTACTTGTATATTTACTTGTTGCCAGTGGTCTACCGTATCTGCTTCATCTTCCAGCTGTTGGAGTACTTGGTATTTGTTGGATACTGTGATTGAACATTTTTCTCTTATTTCCTGATTTCTTAGATATCCCACATTATACTGTTGTCTATAGCTTTGTGCTTTTGCAAATTTCTTGAGTTTTAACTTTGTTGTCGCCAACAGAAGATGGTGATTTAATACCACATCTGCTCCTCTATATACTTTTACAGCATGCAGTGATGACCTAAACTTCTTATTTATGCACATGTAATCAATTTGAGTCTCAGTTCTATGGTCTGGTGATATCCATGCTGCCTTTTGTATTCTTTTATGTGGAAATATGCTACCTCCTATCGCTAGTTGATTTGAAGCACAGAAGTTAGTTAATAGTTCCTCATTCATACCTAATCTTTGCCTTCCCATGATTTCTTCAAAGCTGGTGTTGTCTATTCCTACTTTTGCATCAAAATTGTGATGTTCTTTCTTTTATTTTTATCCAAGACATTTTGTACTCTGGCGTAAAATTCTTCTTTCACTTTTTCTTCCTTATCGTTTGTTTGTGCATAGCACTGGGGGATGTTTATATGTACTGTACGTATATTCTTTTTGGCTGCTTTAAACATTGCTGTTAAAATTCGGGGTCCCATTGCTTCCCATTCTATAAGTGCCTTCTGTGCTTCTCCGGACAGCATTACATCCACCCCTTCACTTTTGGGGCACTTTCCTGTTCATGTCCTGAGGACAACACCATTTCTCCTGTGGTCAATTTCTTCCTCTCCAAGCCCTTCCACCGTGTCTCGCAGAGACCCAGGAAATCAATCCTGTTATTTGTCATTTCTGCTGCTACCTATGGAGTTTTCCCTTGTTCATATAGAGTACGAATATTCCAGGTGCCAATTCTGGGGATTTTCCTAGATGAAAAAAGGTTAGTCGGCAATCCAGACTCCTTTTGGCTTTCTCTGGGTTGCTTCATGCGCCTCCTTTCAAGAGGACATTCTGTCTTGGGCGGCTGAGTTGATTTATATTCTATATATGACTTGTCCATAGTTTGTTGAATTATTTTTGGTAAACCATTTTTTACAGGATGGGGTAAACAGCACAATGCCCAACCCTCCTCAGTCGCTTTTTACGACGTGCCTGGTAGAGTACAGTGTTACTATTCTTTGCTCCCCTTTCGGGTCCCGATAACACACGGGTGATAGACTGAAACGGAGGCATCAAAGAAGAGTTGGCTACCCGAGAGCAGTAGCTGGGAGACTTTTTCAGGCCATAAATTGAGGATTCCTTAGTAAAAGAGAAGTTGGCAAGAAGATGAAGATGGCTGTACGCCGTTCCCGCTGTGTTCCAGTCTTGACTTCTGGATGCGAGTTATGGGCAATGACTACAACTCACAAAAGGCAGCTCTGAACCTCAGAAATGAGGTATCTGAGGAAGGTGGTTGAAGTAACAAGAAGGCACATGGTTCGCACATACAGCAAGGCCTCAAAAGCAAGCCCCTGTAGGTCCAAGTAAAGCAGTCCCAACTACGGTCGTTCGGCCATGTCTGTAGAATGGGAGAAGATCGGCTACCACGACAAGTATGGGAAACTAAAAGCCAGGGATCCAGACCTCCAGGACAACCCAGAGTTACTTGGAAGGACAACATTAGACAATCTCTGAAGGATCGAGGACTAGATTGGAACCAGGCCAGGAGGTAGATAAGCGACAGGATAGTACATAACGATTAAGTAAGCAAGACGTATTGTAAAATAGCTAAAACAACACTAAAAGGCACATTCCAGTCCAAAAAGGAAAAAGATCACCCAGGCCTTATAAAAAAAATGATGCCTGTCACCAGCTATCTAGGCGAGACCAGGTCATTATTTTCCACTTTCGCACTTGACACAACAGGTTGTGGTACCATCTATACCACAAGTACAGGATTTAAAAAAAAAACAGATCTCTGCACCTGTGGCACCAGCACCGTGCCACATTCCTGCCAACAAACAGCAGTAAACAAAGCTTTCAAATCCGATATTGTATAGTGCGTTTCACAATGTTTGCCGCTGTTTAATATTCAATATCTCTGCAACCACTTGATCGTAATTGTTGCAACTTTGCATATGACCTAATGATTGCAATGTCCCGAGGGGGACATTTTTTTTCTCGTTAACAAACTTATGGTTTTGAATTTTCTTTATTTAAAGTATACAAAATCGACCACCTCCTAGTCCAACCGTGTATTGACAGGGCTTACCCCTTCATATTTGTGAGCTATTTCGATTTAACATCTTGAACGTATTTCACGTGATTTTCCCCGTGTTTCAGCTCACTACCGCACTGTTTTGAACATTACATTGATCCTTCCGGTGTGTTCAGTTACCGTTCTACTGATTGTGTATTTCAGTGCACAGGCGTATCTTGCGGTATTCTAGGTCTGTAATACAATGGGTATGAAAGTCAAGTTCCTTACACTGCATACAATGGCAGTGAAGATGTATAAATATTTCTGCAGAGAAGCTAAGCGTGGTAAACTGTATTGGAGTCTCTCAAATATTTCGAAGAAATAAAAAAGGACCTCACGTAGTAATCAATTAACAAATCCCTCTAACATTCGAATTGTATAGACGCCTATGCCGAAAATATGCAACTTCCTTCATTTACGGTAAATTATTTTCTTCCAGGACAAAATAATTACTTCGTTAAAAAAGATCAAAGGAATTAGCCGTTGCAAGAAAAGAACACTACCTGCAACATTGAATTTTATAAAAACTTTGGGACATTGAAAATATAAGACCACATGCAAAAAATCATGTTTATCAGTGCAAGGAATATGGAGATATTTGAAGTCAATCGTCGACCGATCTTTTTGAAACGCACTATAGTCTTATTTTTCCAGTTTTACCTCGCTGTCTTCAAAACCTTGCAGCGTCACGCTCCAGTCTACCCAGCTGTAAATGGGCACTTGATTCTTGAGTTAGGAACTGCAAAGGCAGATAGGAAGGGAACTGGTCAACCCAACTCAGAAAACTAGACCTAGTATAATGAAGTCTCTAATGTCTCACTCCACTACGGCAGTATGTAATATGGGATTTCATTTGCCTTTGCCTACCTCGCTGCGTAGACTGGTAATGAAAACAACAACAGAAAGATTCCGTATCCAGCTTCCACAGTTGGAACAGCAACGTTTTATTGATGCTTGATTTACATATAATCGCATTTGACATTTGCTAACCTTAACTTTTTCTCTTTACTTGTCTTTCGACATTTATATCAGCGCTAGCGTTGCTTTGTTGTTTTTTACGCCATTGAATTAGGTTTCTGTTTGCGTGACTTAATTTCCTGTTTGCTGGTGTCGCTTATCAGCCTCTTTTTTTTTTTTTTTTTTTTTAATGGCACTGTTTTATTTCTGTTTTATTTCTGTTTTTCTTAGACATTCGTTCATTCCTTTTCATTTTCGCTGCTAGTGGAACACGGATCCGCCACTACAGCTGGTCTGCGTGAAGGAAGCCTGCAACGACGCACTGATGTTCATTTGCAGCGGTGATTTCTGTAGCAATATTTTTACATAATGACGTTGTTAGCCCCGTGCACAACCTAATATTAGTCGCCTCTTGCGATATACCTGATAGAGTAGACGCTCTATACTTTTTCTCCTCAGAGACCGCCGGGAACGACGCGGGGGGACGGAGTGGGGGGTGGTTCCCCCTTTTAAAGAATTGCCTTAGTGGTAACGTCGTGTCCAATCATTTCCTACCAAACTTTCAATATTTTCATAAAGCATTAATCGGGACATTACAGCCTGGAATCTAAGTTGCGCGCCTATTGGTATAATGCGCAATTTATTCCAATCCTTATCAATAGCGGATGTTTAGAAACATTCACACCGTTTATTTATTTATTTACTTTTAACATAATTTCTGGAATTTCCTGCTGTTGTATTTCGGGTGAATGTCACGGAGTGTTTTGGGGCTATTTTGTATGTGTGAATGTTCCCATGCTCCAGCGGGAGTTTATTAGTCATGTGAGTTGTTGTGAGCTGGGAATGCGTGCATTGTAATAATTTAGCTACAGGGTTGTGAGCATTGCTTGAGACAAGCTGTTAGCTTTTGTGATGCGTGAATGAAGATCAGTGGTGCGTGGAAGGGTTTCACGGGTTTTAGTAAATACGCATGAAAGGGGGAGTCAGAGAGAGTAGTGTGTTGGTTTAGATGTGTGTTGAGTTAGTAGAGAGTTGAGTCAGTAGACAGCGAAGAGCGTACAGAAGAGAAGGGTGGATGTTGCAGTAGTTGTTTATGAAGAATCTAAGTTGCTGTGTGTAGTGATTCCGAGAAGCAGAGTGCTTACAGAATTGTGACAGGGGCGCTAGGTGTACCTCACACCCAAGACCCGTGCACTAAGAAAATTTATAAAGGATCGTTTGACAGGGGTTGCAATTATTGGTTGCTTGCAACCCTCTCAGCAGCAGACTTAACAATTCAAGCAACCCAAAGCCTTATGCAGATCAACATTTAATTCTACCGAACACCAAACAAACAATCCAACAAACAATCAAACGAACACCCAGTCAGTGTTCATAGACTGTCTGAAAAACAATAAATAAAACAATGTCTAAGTGAACATCAATAGCATGGATAATAACACTTACCATACAGAAAACATGCGCCCACCTGATATCATCAACTATCTCACACACTCATGCGTGTCGTCCAATGCGACTAGTATGGTGTTGTGCATGAGGCTGGCAATCGCACCGGGTAACATAGGTTGCTACCGAAACCACTACTGCAAGAGCATCTGAATGCTTCATGCTGAGACAAACCACACCGGTGGCCCCATGCTCCCTCAGGAGCGGAGGAGAGAAATATACAACTCTAAGTACGCCCACGTGCTCTCACAAACCATGTTCACATAACAATAATAATCAACTGGACATAAAATCATATTCTTCAATACATGTACAACAAATAATCTCAATAATGAGAATTAACTACTACCTCTCAACCGACCCACATCAATACTCGTTCCCGCACTCTGAACATGTCGTAAGTGACGACTGGTGCGCCAGGCCACAAACGTGTCATATGTGACCCCTGACGAGATCGGGAACTCATCACATGAAACACATAATTACAGGAACAACCACTGTAACAGCATAAAAATGCTTCTGTTGACTTGTGGTGGACACCAGCCGCATTGGTGTTTCCATGCTCCACCGGGAGCAAACAGAGAAACACCTGTCTCAACTTGCCTTACGCACCAGAAATCTAAATGACTATTCTCCCTTCTAAGTAACCACTAAAGATAAACAGTAGAATAATCAATAATCGTGAAATACACTTAATTACTTTCACATTAAAGGATAAAATAAAATTACTCTTACATTAAAGAATAATATTCTTGGCTTTAACCAAAAACTGGAACTAAATACACCGCGTGTCGCTCGGCATAACATATTATAGGTTTAACACGCGGAGCGTGTTTGCTCAGACTCGCTATCACCGCCTTTTATCACCACGAGGTTGCTATCTTGCGATTGTTAATCTTATCTAAATTTCGCAGTGAAATAGCCTCACACTATGTCTGCCTTTCTGAAGAATGAAATAATCGCTCTTAAACTCTCACATCTATCTACCTATCTGTCCCATTAAACATTAAAATAGCCACATCGATATAATTTCAGAATCCTAGAAAACTAATGCTAATTTAAATTAACTCACGTGCTCAAGGCATTTACAGCTTGGCTCTTGTGTGTCTTCTTAGTCTGTTCTCACTGGGCGGCTCTCTCAAACATAGACCGGTTTCGCAGCTTGCTACCCCTTTTTATAAGCCCTGGCCTAACCACTCAATTTACTGCGCGCTTACGCGCATTAATCTGCGCCACACAGATTTACACAACTAGAGCAAAAACACAACTAATTCGTAGGCTTATTATGGCCTTGTAATAAATCTGCTTGAAGATAACGTGATCAAAAGGCACTAAACCACATAGACAATATGACTGTCCAGATGGGGCCATCGCCGAGAACGACAGACCTCAAGATGGCGCTGTCACAGAATACTCTGGATTGATGATGTCTACATTATTTGTAATGGCCCTGCGTCCATTGTGATTTATTGTTCATATAATATATTGTGGAGATTGACATAGCTGTTGGAGTTGTTTCTTAGACAGTGAGCTGGGACGAGTGGTGTATAAGTGTTTAACCTTCCTACATCCACCCACATACACCCTACCTGTCACAGTGAATATATATAAGTATCATATATTTATATTTAGCGGTGGATAATGAATGGCGTTCGTTACATTGGCAGTAACTTGGTCGATTCGTGCGCTCAAAACGATACACCCTTAAATAATGATTCGGAGATTGTTTATTTTGATTTTTTGTTGTGTTTTTTCAATAGGCACCAAGGCAAGATTTTAAAAGATATCCGTACATTTACAAAACATGTTGTGATAAAGCAGCTGTTAATTAATTAGTCGACTTTCAGTTCAATGACTATTTTTACACTTCTCTCCAAATCAATTTTTTTTTTTGGGTGACGGGTTGCTCTATAGCTTCATAACTAATGCATCCAGTTAAATGACCAGAGGGGAATTAGTACTGTCTTCAGGGCATACAGCAAAAAAAGCATGACATAATTATATCCCGACATGTTTTGACGGGTGACTTACTAGTCTTAGACTTATTTGTCTTATGATTCCACTTGTGTTTTTCAGAGCATATCTCCGTCTGCATGTTAGTTGTCTCTCCTTTTATAGACGTTCCGCATACTGTTAGCTTTTCCTGATTGAGAGCTGTCCCTTGTCGTAGATTTTGGATAGGAGAATTAAGACTTGGGTTAGGTCCCTTCTGAATAGGTTGGAATGAGTGATAGTCACAATGAGAGCTGGGGAAAAGCAATAGAATTTCCACACGTGAGATGATAGAATGTGATAAAGAGGCTGTCTTTGAGAATCGAGATAATCTTCTCTCTCTCACCTATCTTCTACGACCGTTTTTAAAGTGTCAGACAGTCTAAACCACAGATATATATTACCTAAATCTCTATCTACTCACGGGCACGCACATATACGTGACGACAGTTAAACACACAGACGTGGGAAATCTATAAGAATGATTATATATATTATTTGAACGAGCTGACCAACAATTTAGTTCAAGAGAGATTTTTATTATTATCATCTAAAAAAATCTTCTCACAACACCAAAAATTACATCAAGGAAAAACATATACAAATAGTCATAAAATTTAAGAAAATGCTACAAGGATGATAGCCCGTTAGAATCTTACTCTAGGTTTAGCCCACAGCCCCGTTAAGAGAACAGATGATGGCCCAAAGAGTTATAGATACGTAGGGTTGAGGCTAAGAGGTTTCTTTCTTTCTCGTAAATGTATGGACAGAGTTGAATAATCTGATTTAGCCTAAGAAAAAAAGAGAAACTCTAGCCTTTGTAACAAATTCTGCAGATTAAAAAAAGTTAAGACAGCAAATGGGTGACAATAATACCCCGGTAAAACAACACTCTGACCTGTGTACCCTCATTCATTCAGCCATGGCCTTGCTCTCACATACATATACTCACAACTTTGCTCGTTGCCTCTGGGAACATAATAATTCTAGGACCTTCACACAGACCCGAAAATGCAGTCCTTGACCAAGAAATCCCCCCCATTCCAAAAGACGTACTAAACTCTCAGGGAACGATTCCTTGGGTGTTCTAATTTTTCGAATGTCTGATTAAGTCACATAAAATATTGTCCAGGCACGAAAGTTAGCAGAGCACAATGTCATTAGCTTTGGTTTCTAGAATTTAAGGAATGTCAGATCGGTGTCTACTTTCAGGAAGTTACTATATTTGGTCACCACAGTACTAGTCAAAACTCTGTCGGAATGTTTCTGATCTTTGCTTGCCACAACGGGCTGAATTGTACTGAAGAGTTATTCTGGAAGAATTAATTCTGGCGCGAAGGCCTCTTACTTCATTTAACTGTTACAGTTCAGGTAATGAAAGTGATTTGTTTCTTCCCAAATAATGTTCACGTACTAGAACGCTGGTAAAGTTGGGTACCACCGTTTCACTATATAAAAATGAAAGAACACATATCAAGTAATTTTACAATATGTACCCACTATAACTTACATTATTAAACCGCAAGTGTACTGCTTGACTTATCATTTAAATTTTCCGGTGAAATAAGTTATAAAATCAATCATCACGAATTCAGGAATATCTGCGTATTCCGTCACTATTCACTGATGTCGCATCTAGCATTTATAAGTTTGATATAAAATCTTCTCGACTGAGTATTTAGCAGTTAAATTAACTTCATTATAGCTACATTATTGTTTAGTAAGCTAAGATATAATTTATTATGTATTTCCACTGTAACTCGTCGACTTAGAGAATATAACAAACTATAAATTAAGCACTCTGTTCAAAAGAAACTAGTTAAAAATGAAATCGGCGATTTAACACTTAATCACTTCACAAAATTCTAGAGAACTACTATATAATATTTACCTCAAACACAGCACTACAGGATATCGCACAATTAAGAATTTTACGCTTATATTTATGGAAGTCTAGAAGTTCGACAAATTGTCGCAACAAACTAAGAAACTTCGCTTATACAGCTCTACTCTTCGCGAACCACCTGTCTACTGCGACTTATTGAGACAAGAATGAAAATAAAGTTTCAACTAGGTTTAATATCTATGAAACGGACAAAGAATCCCACTGTTTCGAAACCACGAAACAGCGCCCGTCTCTCCCTTTCTCTAACACCCTACGTCAGCTTCCCTCATGTCGTAACAGCCATCAGTGACCGAGAAATGCGCGTGACAGTTGCAAATCTCAGACAACCGTCTACAACTGCGTCGTACAGATGCCGGGTTTGACACCTTAAGCTAGTGACAGGTGAAAAAAAATGGTAGACCAAAAGTCTGCTCTATGTCCAGCGAAACAAATTTCTCACACCCCAGGCCCAGAAATCTGGTCGGGCCGCGCTCTGACCGGGGAAACTGCAGACGTATGTCTGGCGAGAACCGTATATTCACAGCTATCTGCGCGACTGACATCTGATGCAATAAGGTTACTGTCACGTGGGTTTTTGATCATTAAATTACCTACATCTTCTTCCTATTCTCTCACCCGCATCCTTTTATTTTATTATTTTTCCGTACTTGTTTTTCCTGTATTTTTCGCATCATTCGTTGCGAAAAATATATTTCCTTTCCATCATCGTTTTTCTTTCTCATACTGACTAGTAACCTTATTGCATCAGATGTCAGTCGCGCAGATAGCTGTGAATATACAGTTCTCGCCAGACATACGTCTGCAGTTTGCCCGGGTCAGAGCGCTGCCCGACCAGATTTCTAGGCCTGGGGTGTGAGAAATTCGTTTCGCTGGACATAGAGCAGACTTTTGGTCTACCATTTTTCACCTGTCACTCGCTTAAGGTGTCAAACCCGGCATCTGTACGACGCAGTTGTAGACGGTTGTCTGAGATTTGCAACTGACACGCGCTTTTCCCGGTCAGTTTGTCAACGCAGGTGCGTAATCGCCCGGTGGCAGTTACGACACGCCTCTAAGTATAACGTAGCTGTTATGAGAAGGGGGAGAGATCGGGGCGGGGGAGATAGTTCATCCTTTGTCTGGTTTAAAATATTAACCCACGTTTGAAACTATTTCATTTCACTCAGTAACTTTGCAGTTAGACTAGAACAACCTTCGTTCGATTTCTAAATAATCTCTGTAAATAGAGATGGCCTTAGTTTGGTCGAAGTGGTTTAACGTTCTTAGTAATTCTGTGGTTGAGGTATATTAATATTATATATAATAGTTATCTAGTTTTGTGAAGTGATTTAGTGTTAAAATCGCCGATTCCATTTTAAACTAGTTCTGTGTGCAGAGTGAATATTTTGATAGTTTGTTATTTCTTTAATCGTCGAGTTGCAGTGGAAATACAAAATAAATTATATTTTTAGCTTACTAAACTAGTAGCTGAAATAAGTTTAATTTAACTGTTAAATACTCAGTCGAAACTGTTTTAATAACTAACTTATAAATGCTAGATGCTACATCAGTGAATAGTGACGGAATACGAAGATATTCCTAAATTCCTGATGATTGATTTTTATATAACCTACTTTATGGGAAGTTTTAATTATAAGTCAAGCGGTCGGCTTGCTATTTAAAATGTAAGTTATATTGAGTACATATATGTAAATTATTTGATATGTGTTCTTTCTTTTATATATAGTGAAACGGTGGTACCCGAACTTTACCAGCATTTAGTAAAGAGACATATTTGTGTGAAGCATAGACAGTTCCTATCTTTAACCACGTGGGGTTTTTTTTTGTTTCAAGTAACCCTAATCTGACAGTGCATATGCCATCAGAGAGAGAGAGAGACAGTAATAGCAATCCCACTAACGGTTTCTAAAGACTAGAAATATATATTGGGCTTTTGAGCCAGTTCAAATTGCTCCACAAATTTAAATGTACATGCTGCCTGGCGGCGAGAATATTACAAGAAACATTAAACATTTCGACAGAGATTGTGACTAGTATTGTGGTGACCAAATATAGTACCTTCCGGGAAGTAGACACCGATCTGACATTCCTTAAATCCTAGAATCCAAAGCTAATGACATTGTGCTCTGCTAACTTTCGTGCCTGGACAAATTTTATGTGACTTAATCAGACATTCGAGAAAAATTAGAACACCCAAGGAATCGGTTCCCTGAGACAGAGAGTTCAGTACGTCTTTTGGAACTGGGGGTTTCTTGGTCGCTGACTGCATTTTTCGGGTCTGTGTGAAGGTCCTGGAATTATTACGTTCCCAGAGGCAGCGAGCAAAGTTGAGTATATATGTGTGAGAAAGGCCATGGCTGGATGAATGAGAGTACACAGGTCTGAGTGTTATTTTACCGGTGTATTATTGTCACACATTTGCTGTCTTAAATTTTTTTAATCTGCAGAATTTGTTACTATTTGCTAGAGTTTCTTTACTTCTTAGGCTTAATCAGATTATTCAACTCTGTGCATACATTTACGAGAAAAGAAGAAAAACTCTTAGCCTAAACCCTACGTATCTATAACTCTTTGGGCCATCATCTGTTCTCTTAACGGGGCTGTGGGCTAAACCTAGAGCTAAGATCATAACGGGGCTATCATCCTTGTAGCATTTTCTTAAATTTTATGACTATTTGTATATGTTTTTCCTTGATGTAATTTTTGGTGTTGTGAGAAGGTTTTACATGATAAATAAAATCTCTCTTGAACTAAATCAGTGCGTTGGTCAGCTCGTTCAGATAATATATATATACATGGTTATAGATTTCCCACGTCTGTGCGTTTAACTGTCGTCACGTGTATGTGCGTGCCTGTGAGTAGATAGAGATTTATGTAATATATATCTGTGTTTAGACTGTCTGTCGCCTTTAAAAGCGGTCGTAGAAGATAGGTGAGATGGAAAGCAGCCAACAAGAATACTATGATCTGTTGAAGAAAGCGTTACTGGAGCGCTTCGAAATGAATGCTCGCAAATTTCTGCAACTGTTTCGCAACAGCCGGAAAGAGAATTCTGAAACTTTTCAGCAGTTCTCGTCTCGTTTGAAGGGTTATCTGACAAAGTGCCTAGAGCTTTCGCAGCTCCCCTCAACCTACGAAGGTCTTGAGGAATTTGTTTTAACAGAACAAATAAAGAACACATTGTCTGCGGATACCCGGAGATTTCTCGCTGAGCAGGGGGCAGAAAAACTTGAAGACATTTTGGAAAAGTTTGAGCGTTATCACAATGCGCTGGCTGAACTACCGGCCACAAAGCGGAAACCGACAGAGGAGCATTTTCGAAAACATAACCTAGAGCAATCTTCTCAGGCTTCTAACCAAGATAACCACAGAGAAACTGGACCTCAAAACCCCCCTCCTGAAAAATCCAAGTTCTACAAGAACAAGTACCCCAACCACCCCAAACAGTCTGATCAACCCGACCGCCCTACATGGCAGCGTAGCCAGAAAGGACAAGGTGGCAAAGGGAGAACCCCTGAACACGGGACATATGATCAGACCGAGCACACCGAGCCGAAACGCATCGGATGTTTATTAACAGTCTCGCAAGGTGGAATTATTGACAGTGATTCCCAACCGGTTGGGGATGGACCCTCAACGCGAGGTACTGTTACTTTGAACTGTTCTCAAACTTCTTGCTTATTTGACTCGGGGCTTTCTTATGATTGCATTGTTGCCAGAAACCTGGTTAAACCCGGTCAAGAGACAGGAGAGACCGTCAAACTTTGTGGAGTTCGTAAGAGTGATGCACCTACAGCGCTTCCCATCGCATTGGTGGAGATACACTCTGACTTTGTCAGAGGCGTGATCAAATCGGCTGTTATGGCTGATCCCATCTACCCAGTCATACTTGGCGGGAGATACGTGTGTATTGGGAAACCGGAAGAGCCGATTGTGGCAACAGTAACTACAAGAGGGCAAACCAAGAAGGAACGGGAGCCTGCGCCTAATTTGTTACCCATGGAACTTAAAGAAGCGCAATACAAGGACCCTACTTTGGCACCCTGCTTTAGGAAACTGCCCATGGCTAAGGAACCCAAACAGCACGGGGACATTTTTTCTGAGGATGGCGTACTTTATCGGAGAACGGGCAAGCCTGACCAAGGTTACAACCAGCTCCTAGTACCGAAACAGTACAGAAGCCAGATCCTAGAAATGGGGCACTCTCTTCCCTTCAGCGGACATATGGGACAGAACGCCACAAACCAACGTATAACCACTCATTATTGGTGGCCAGGAGTAAATACTGATATTATCAGGTATGTCAAATCCTGTGCCCAGTGCCAACGTGTGCCACCCAAGCAACGAGCACCCCCAGTCTCTTTGGGTGAAATGCCAATAATGGGAACACCATTCGAACGGGTTGTGATCGACATTTTAGGGCCTTTCGAAAGGACTAAAAGAAGGAACAGGTTCATCCTGACTTTAGTCGATACATGCACTTTATGGGCAGAAGCTATCCCTCTAACATGCGCAGATGCCAAGCATGTCGCAGAAGCCCTCGTGCAGATTTTCACTCGGTTGGGATTCCCGCAGCAAGTGTTGACGGATAACGGATCTCCATACCGAAACCTGTTGATGGATGAGATCGTTAAGATCTTGAGGACCCAGCACATCCACACTAAGCCATATACTCCGGCCGGAAATGGGCTCGTGGAACGTGCTAATGGAAACCTCACCATGATGCTAAGTAAGCTGGCACAAGTGAAACCTGAAGATTGGGATCTCTGTATTCCTGCAGCATTATTTGGCTACAGAGAATCTCCTCATACTTCCACAGGATTTCCGCCAGCTACACTCTTATCCGGCAGACCCATTAAGGGCCCGCTTGAAGCCTTACTTCAGTCTCTGACAGACGAGAAGGCTGATGAGACAGTTGTCTCAGCCAGTAAATATGTGTCGGTTTTAAAGGAACGGTTGAAACTAGGGTGGGACCTAGCAACGACTAACTTTAAGCGAGCACGCACAAAGCACGCTAACCGATACAGGAAAGTCGCGGAAGAGAGAGAACTGGAAGCAGGAGAGAAAGTTTTGGTGTTACTCCCTACTGAGAACAACCAACTGAAGATCGGATGGCAAGGGCCGTTTACCGTCCTGAAAAAGATTTCTAAGGCTAACTACCAGATCTCTATTGAAGGAAAGGAGAAGGTTTTCCATTTAAATCTCTTAAAGAGATACTTGGAAAAACCAGTGCCAACCTCCGACCATCTCCTGACGATCGCCAGAGCTGACGAAGATGATGATAGTGGCAGGGATATTCCACCGCTATCACAGGAAATCTTTCAAAAATGTCAGAAGCGGCGACGCTCTTTCAAGCGCGCATGGGAGACATTCCAGAGGAAGGAAACTTGGGAGTAGACTTGAGTGGGAATTGGAGAGAGATGGAGGGGAAAGATGAGAGGGAAGAAGACAGACACCCCGAAGCTACGGTTATAGGAAATTTAATTCCATAACGTAGACATGGAGTGCTTCCATATCTTAAGGGGGGACGTCCTGTCACGTGGGTTTTTGATCATTAAATTACCTACATCTTCTTCCTATTCTCTCACCCGCATCCTTTTATTTTATTATTTTTCCGTACTTGTTTTTCCTGTATTTTTCGCATCATTCGTTGCGAAAAATATATTTCCTTTCCATCATCGTTTTTCTTTCTCATACTGACTAGTAACCTTATTGCATCAGATGTCAGTCGCGCAGATAGCTGTGAATATACAGTTCTCGCCACACATACGTCTGCAGTTTGCCCGGGTCAGAGCGCTGCCCGACCAGATTTCTAGGCCTGGGGTGTGAGAAATTCGTTTCGCTGGACATAGAGCAGACTTTTGGTCTACCATTTTTCACCTGTCACTCGCTTAAGGTGTCAAACCCGGCATCTGTACGACGCAGTTGTAGACGGTTGTCTGAGATTTGCAACTGACACGCGCTTTTCCCGGTCAGTTTGTCAACGCAGGTGCGTAATCGCCCGGTGGCAGTTACGACACGCCTCTAAGTATAACGTAGCTGTTATGAGAAGGGGGAGAGATCGGGGCGGGGGAGATAGTTCATCCTTTGTCTGGTTTAAAATATTAACCCACGTTTGAAACTATTTCATTTCACTCAGTAACTTTGCAGTTAGACTAGAACAACCTTCGTTCGATTTCTAAATAATCTCTGTAAATAGAGATGGCCTTAGTTTGGTCGAAGTGGTTTAACGTTCTTAGTAATTCTGTGGTTGAGGTATATTAATATTATATATAATAGTTATCTAGTTTTGTGAAGTGATTTAGTGTTAAAATCGCCGATTCCATTTTAAACTAGTTCTGTGTGCAGAGTGAATATTTTGATAGTTTGTTATTTCTTTAATCGTCGAGTTGCAGTGGAAATACAAAATAAATTATATTTTTAGCTTACTAAACTAGTAGCTAAAATAAGTTTAATTTAACTGTTAAATACTCAGTCGAAACTGTTTTAATAACTAACTTATAAATGCTAGATGCTACATCAGTGAATAGTGACGGAATACGAAGATATTCCTAAATTCCTGATGATTGATTTTTATATAACTTACTTTATGGGAAGTTTTAATTATAAGTCAAGCGGTCGGCTTGCTATTTAAAATGTAAGTTATATTGAGTACATATATGTAAATTATTTGATATGTGTTCTTTCTTTTATATATAGTGAAACGGTGGTACCCGAACTTTACCAGCATTTAGTAAAGATACATATTTGTGTGAAGCATAGACAGTTCCTATCTTTAACCACGTGGGGTTTTTTTTTGTTTCAAGTAACCCTAATCTGACAGTGCATATGCCATCAGAGAGAGAGAGACAGTAATAGCAATCCCACTAACGGTTTCTAAAGACTAGAAATATATATTGGGCTTTTGAGCCAGTTCAAATTGCTCCACAAATTTAAATGTACATGCTGCCTGGCGGCGAGAATATTACAAGAAACATTAAACATTTCGACAGAGATTGTGACTAGTATTGTGGTGACCAAATATAGTACCTTCCGGGAAGTAGACACCGATCTGACATTCCTTAAATCCTAGAATCCAAAGCTAATGACATTGTGCTCTGCTAACTTTCGTGCCTGGACAAATTTTATGTGACTTAATCAGACATTCGAGAAAAATTAGAACACCCAAGGAATCGGTTCCCTGAGACAGAGAGTTCAGTACGTCTTTTGGAACTGGGGGTTTCTTGGTCGCTGACTGCATTTTTCGGGTCTGTGTGAAGGTCCTGGAATTATTACGTTCCCAGAGGCAGCGAGCAAAGTTGAGTATATATGTGTGAGAAAGGCCATGGCTGGATGAATGAGAGTACACAGGTCTGAGTGTTATTTTACCGGTGTATTATTGTCACACATTTGCTGTCTTAAATTTTTTTAATCTGCAGAATTTGTTACTATTTGCTAGAGTTTCTTTACTTCTTAGGCTAAATCAGATTATTCAACTCTGTGCATACATTTACGAGAAAAGAAGAAAAACTCTTAGCCTAAACCCTACGTATCTATAACTCTTTGGGCCATCATCTGTTCTCTTAACGGGGCTGTGGGCTAAACCTAGAGCTAAGATCATAACGGGGCTATCATCCTTGTAGCATTTTCTTAAATTTTATGACTATTTGTATATGTTTTTCCTTGATGTAATTTTTGGTGTTGTGAGAAGGTTTTACATGATAAATAAAATCTCTCTTGAACTAAATCAGTGCGTTGGTCAGCTCGTTCAGATAATATATATATACATGGTTATAGATTTCCCACGTCTGTGTGTTTAACTGTCGTCACGTGTATGTGCGTGCCTGTGAGTAGATAGAGATTTATGTAATATATATCTGTGTTTAGACTGTCTGACGCCTTTAAAAGCGGTCGTAGAAGATAGGTGAGAGAGAGAAGATTATCTCGATTCTCAAAGACAGCCTCTATATCACATTCTATCATCTCACGTGGGGGAAATTCTATTGTTTTTTCACCAGCTCTCACTGTATCTATCACTCATTCCAACCTATTCAGAAAGGACCCACCCCTAGTCTTAATACTCCTATCTAAAATATACGACAGTTACTAGTCAGTATGAGAAAGAAAAACGATGATGGGAAAGAAATATATTTTTCGCAACGAGTGATGCGAAAAAAATACAGGAAAAACAAGTACGGAAAGATAATAAAATAAAAGGATGCGGGTGAGAGAATAGGAAGAAGATGTAGGCAATTTAATGATCAAAACCCACGTGACAGGACGTCCCCCCTTAAGATATGGAAGCACTCCATGTCTACGTTATGGAATTAAATTTCCTATAACCGTAGCTTCGGGGTGTCTGTCTTCTTCCTTCTCATCTTCCCCCTCCATCTCTGTGCAATTCCTACTCAAGTCTCCTCCCAAAGTTTCCTTCCTCTGGAATGTCTCCCATGCGCGCTTGAAAGAGCGTCGCCGCTTCTGACATTTTTGAAAGATTTCTTGTGATAGCGGTGGAATATCCCTGCCACTATCATCATCTTCGTCAGCTCTGGCGATCGTCAGGAGATGGTCGGAGGTTGGCACTGGTCTTTCTAAGTATCTCTTTAAGAGATTTAAATGGAAAACCTTCTCCTTTCCTTGAATAGAGGAAATCTGGTAGTTAGCCTTAGAAATCTTTTTCAGGACGGTAAACGGCCCTTGCCATCCGATCCTCAGTTGGTTGTTCTCGGTAGGGAGTAACACCAAAACTTTCTCTCCTGCTTCCAGTTCTCTCTCTTTCGCGACTTTCCTGTATCGGTTAGCGTGCTTTGTGCGTGCTCGCTTAAAGTTAGTCGTTGCTAGGTCCCACCCTAGTTTCAACCTTTCCTTTAAAACCGACACATATTTACTTGCTGAGACAACTGTCTCATCCGCCTTCTCGTCTGTCAGAGACTGAAGTAGGGCTTCAAGCGGGCCCTTAATATGTCTGCCGAATAGAAGCGTAGCTGGCGGAAATCCTGTGGAAGTATGAGTGTAAAGTATCAGTCTGTCTGCTCTGTAAGGAAGAGTGGTGTGTTGTTGAGATCAGGCATGCTCCAGTCTACCCAGCTGTAAATGGGTAACTCACCCTAGTCCTGAGTTAGGGAAGGCAAAGGCTCCAGGGGAAGCAGGCCCTAAACTTGGTCACTTCAGCCGACGCAGGATGGTGTATGTATGAAGTAGAAGTGTAGAGTGTGATTACCGCGAATGGTGTACTGTTCGTGTGCTGACCAATATAACCACTCACACTTGTGTCTACAAGGCACCAATGCAGACTGCTGGAATCTTAGTTTACTCAATTTATTCAGACGTACACACTGGGACATACGAGTACATCATGGTTCGTTGACATATCAATTTGTAGGTATACATAGCAGATCTGAAGTCATGACACATTCAGTAATAATGGGCAGTACATCAAAAGTTCAATGTCATGATACATTATGGCCACATCCCCCTATCTGACTAAACGCGTCAGTGAAGGGCGGATTGATAAATAACCAAAGTTACTTGACGTCCATAGTTTGTAGTATAAATTATGAAACCACGAAAGGGGGTTTCTAGCAAGATTGAGATCTCCCTGTCACTGTCCGATAATAAGATAAATAATCTGTTCTCTTGGCAGTGATCAAAACATATGATGACCGAAATCCAACATGGCTACCTCCCTGAGTTGTCGTTCACTCATTCATAGGAAGGAGAATATAAGCCAGAGTTAATTTATAATGGGTATATAAAGGATTTCATAAATGTTTCCATACAGCTCTACGGTGATCAGGTTAATTCATGTAGCCATAACCGCTGCAGGAAAATCTGTCATCTTCGTCGATACAAAACACGACACTAGCATAGCGAAGCACAAAAGTCAAGCTAGGCCTAACCGACGAGAGATCATCAAAAATAGGAGCTGGGTTTACCTGGAGTCCGAATCATCTATATACTGACATAAGGAGAGTCTCTAACACAAACTATCGTAGAGACACCATCTCCTTCAGAAGAAAAACCACTTCGTGAGACATTTTTTTCTGACGAAAGGACCAGCTCTAGAAAAACGTACCCCGCCATTTGTAAGCAGTACATCGGAACTCATCACGACTTGTCAAGACAACTCATACTTCCGCTAGCAAGAATCTAGTCCCTCCTACCCATCCAAAATATACAATATAGGACTGATTCTACTTGTACTAATAATATGTAATACATATGAATTCAGGCCATAAACACAATAAGCAAATTAATATATTTTCTGGCCCTAAAAAATAAGTACAAACGCAAGCGCAATATCCTTGCGCTGGATCAATATCCAGAACGATTACTCCTATAATCAAAAGTGTGAATCAAACATGGATTATCTCGCTTTTACCATAAACAGCATTTTCATACACAAATGAATGCATGTCTATATTTTTCCCATATTAAATAGCCATATCGATTTTTGTAAAATGTGCGTCAAATATGCACGCAACAGATTACCACACCCCTCGGGAAAAAAAAAAATGGTACATTTTTTTTTTTGAAATACATCTAGGAGCAACATACAATAGGCTCACAACGCACCAATAACAATGCGCAGATGATAAGCATAAGTTTTATGACCTTAGAGAAAGTACTTCTCTAAGTATAAATATTTCCAGAGAGGTGTCACCAACGCATACTACAATATTAGCAATGACACAATTTCCACATTAGTTTATACATAAATTCCATCTAAGATATCTTAACATCATGATCATCAAAGACGAAAAACATTGAAAGATCAGCGGTGAATACATATCAATGAACCGCTAAGTAGTGTTACAATCAATATATGATATATTACATATGTGTACACATTTCAACATAGAAACAACTGTATCAAAGTTGTATAACAGTTATGAATCATGTGGGCATCTAGACAAAATATCTGCCATCACATTTTCTGACCCACGGATAGCTCGCACCGAAAAATGAAATGGCTGTAGAGCAATCGCGTATCGCGTTGATCTCGCGCTCTTCAGATTTTTACTCTGAATAGCCGTAAGAGCTTTCTGGTCAGTTTCCACAATGAAATGCGCGCCCAGAAGAAATCTTTGCAGTTTAAGGATTGACCAAACCATAGCCAATAATTCACGGTCTAGGACCGAGTAATTCTTCTCTGCGGCATTTAATTTCCGAGAAATATACATCACAGGATGCAGAGTTCCAGAGTACTCTTGCATTAGTGCAGCTCCAATCCCGGTGGATGAAGCGTCACTACGAAGAATAAATGTCTTATCCTTAGAAGGTAATACTAGGATAGGTGAAGTAGAAAACATAGTTTTAACCTTATCCAAAGAGGATTGACATTCTTGAGTCCAATGGACTACATTAGGAGACCCTTTCTTTAGCAAGGAAGAAAGAGGTGACATAATGGAGGACAGATTCGGGATGAATCGTCCATAAAATTGTATTAGACCTAAGAGACTTCGTACTTGCTTTTTAGTCTTAGGAATAGAAATGTTAAGTATCTTACTTGTATTATGGTCTTCTGTTTTTAGGAACCCATGACCAACACGGTATCCTAAGAAAGATATTTCGCTAAAACCAATACATGCTTTCGATGGTTTCGCTGTCAGGTTATGCTCGCGTAAGATAGACAATAGTTCATTTATACCATTATAGTGATCGTTCCAAGTATCACTGAAAAGACAGATGTCATCAAGATACGCAATGACATCTGAGCGATGAGATAGGATTCGACGCATCATGCGTACAAATGTAGCAGGGGCGTTCATAAGACCGAAAGGCATGAAATTCCATTGGAATAGACCCCTAGGCGTCGAAAAAGCAGTAAACGGTTTGGCGTGTTCGGATAGTGGAACTTGCCAATATCCCTTAGACAAATCGAGTTTAGTAAAGAAGTGAGAATTCGATAGTCTCGTAAGTAGCTCTTCTAGTAAAGGCATAGGTTCAGCATCGAATTTAGTCACTTGATTCAATTTGCGATAATCCACGCAAAGACGTATGTTATTGTCTTTTTTTCGTACTATAACCATTGGCGAAGAATATGCTGATGTGGATGGTTCAATAATTTTTAACTCTATCATCTCATCTAACTCTTTCTCTACCTGTGCTTGAAAATGTATCGGGATAGGATACGGTCTGACTCTTATAGGACTATGGTCAGTAAGAATAATGTCATGTTGAATGACATCCGTTTGACCAGGAATGTCAGTAAGGACATCCTGAAATTGTTCTAACATAGTAGAAACTTGTTTCTGCTCTCCTGGAGATAATTCTGGAGAAATTGCAACATCTTTCCATGATTCATTAGAGTGAAGAGGAATCAGTGGAAAAGGTAAATTTACATCCGAGAAACTCGTTTCCTCATCCTGTATTACTGACAGAGATGAGTACTGTCCATGTTGGACTGGAAAATCGTCCGTTGCCTGGAAAACAGGTTGTAAATAATCAGGACGTTCATGGAATTCCGTGAGCATGTTGATGTGGAAGGTTTTACGCTTCCCGTCAATATCGACGATATAGTCAACATCGGAAACCTTGATATTATATCGTACGGACCTTTCCAAGAAATGAGAAGTCTATTTTCCCTACAAGGTAGCAAGACAAATGCTTTGTCACCTGGACAAAGTTGACGCAAACATCTCTTTTTATTGGCAAATTCCCTTGCCTTCTGTTTCGCAAATTCAGAAGAAGCAGTTGCCAATTTGCATGCTTCAATAATCTTGTGTCTAAGTGCGATGACATATTCATAAGAGGATTTTGTGTCATCGACAATATTATCAGCAGTTATAAGATCATGCAGTAAGGACATAGGACCTCGCGGTTTCGCGCCAAAGACAAGTTCAAAGGGAGAAAATCCTGTATGTTCGTTGGCGACCTCTCTATATGCAAAGAGAGCCGCGGGTAAAACCCTATCCCAATCCTGAGGATGATCTTCTGTTATCTTACCTAGTAGGTTTTTCAGAGTTCTATTCAAACGTTCCACCATCCCATTGGACATAGGATGATAAATACTACTCAGCGATCTCTCTATCTTTAGAGTCGACATTACTTGAGACATGGTATCCGATATGAGTTGGGTACCATGGTCGGATAATATTTCTGCTGGAAATCCCAGACGAGAAAATATTAACCAAAGAGCATCTGCGACATCAGCAGTAGTTATGCTCTTTAGAGGAACAGCCTCCGGCCAACGTGTGCACATATCAACACACGTCAAAATAAATTGGTGTCCTCTAGCAGACTTTATCTTAAATGGACCAATGATGTCTATCGCCATTTTTTGAAATGGCCGAATGGGAATGTCTGCAGCCTGAATAGGTGCATCATGGCGTGGACCTCTGGATTTAATCTCTTGACATACTTTACAAGATCGACAATAGATTCGTATGTCCTTATTCACAGCAGGCCAAAAGAAAGATTGAAGAACTCTAGCTTTAGTACGGGAAAAACCCATATGTCCAGCACACTGCGAATCATGAGCGTGCTGTAAGATTTTAACTCTCATATTTTTAGGCACAAGGATTTGAGAATGAATGGACTTAGCGGAGTCTTGTACCATACGTACAAGTACGCCATTCTTCATCGTAATCCAAGATTTACGATTTGTATCCTTATTCGGATCACCTTTTGTTGCCAGAGTAAAGAATTTCTTTAGAGTAGGATCATCTTCCTGCTGTTTGATAAAGGAATCGTGGGAAATCTCCAAGGGATCATCTTGGATCTGCGCATCATTATCTTCAGAATGTGAAGATTGTGGCATATTAAGAGCTTGAGCCCTAGTGATTACTGCATTAGCCGATTGCATATTAACATTTTCCCAATTAGAAATTTGCTGTGGAGTGCATTCTTTCACTCCATGAATGCGACCGATGATAAGATCAGCGATCGGATTCGGCAAGAGACATGCTTGCACCTCTCCTGTAAAGAAAGGCGTAGCAATATTGATAATGGCAGTGGAGTACTTCTCCAATGTGCCACCAAATGTTACACATTTGACTATATTGCCTGTAGCTCGAGAAGGATTTACGAGTGATTGCCTCACTCCAATTGTAGTGCACCCCGAGTCGAAAAGAATTGATACCGGAGTACCATCTATTAGGCCCCTATTAAAGACAAGAGCACCCCTTCCATTATGCGCGATTGACGCATGAAGAGCGGGAAGTGGGTGACCGCAGCTTAAAGTAGACACTGTGGTTGGATCGAATAATGTTTTGCATTGCGAACACTCAGATGCTCTAGCAAAATCGAAAGCGGAATTTGCTACACTATTGGAGTCTTTTTTATCATTATTCTGATTATCGGTGTCGTGGAACTCCTGTTGTGCAGAGTTAGCCTGGTAATAAGATTTACCATGTCTTTTGTGTTGTGATCTACCTCGGTTATAATTGTCTCTATAATTATTATTGCCTCTGTTATAACCCCTATTTGGGTTTGAATCATAATATTCATGATCATAATCATCATGCTCATTATATTGAGTATCCCTGTAATATTGTTTCTTTTGTCTCCATGAAGCACTTGGGTAGTTCCTATAGCTACTCCCTTTCCGAGAATTTCTAACATTATGGGAACCCCTCGCGTGTCGAGGACTATCAGACCGATTCCAGTTCTTCAAAGAAGAACTCTGATTTGAGCGGTTATCTTGGTTTTGATACTTATCCCAATTAACCTTTTTATCAAATTTATTTTTAGCTCCTTGGAATTTGTGTGAGTAATTCTGATTATATTCTGTTGCCGAAGCAACTGGCATACTCTCTTTAATGTTAGAGTTACCAAGAATCATGTCAGGGTGTGCCGTGGCATACTGGTCACAATATTCTTCCATTTGCTTTATTGTACCAGGTTTACGCTCATGTAAGAACTCTAGGAATGATTTATTTACAGAAGACATGACCTTGTCTCTTAGCAATAAATCCGTAAGACCATCAAATGTTTTCTCTGTTTTGGATAATTCAATCCATCGTGAAAGTGTAATTCGTGCTTTTGAGATGAAATCTGAGAATTCTACACCTACCTCAGGTCTCATTGTTTTTAAACAAAAGACGGTAACCTTCCTCAGACAGCTGATATCTCTTTATCAAAGCTGCCCTAACAGCATCATAATTGTCTTTGTCGGCCTCTTCAACAAAATATAACTTACTCAGAGACTCCCCTTTTAGATTTTCAGACAACTGATTCACATACTGTGATTTGTCAACATTATGAGATCGACAAGCCCGTTCAAATCTAGAAAGCCAAAATGTTATGTCATCACTGGTAGGGTTAAACGCTGGTACCTTGACCTTGTATACAAAGGGTTTACCATTACCACCAGATGCCTGATTAACATTACTCATACATGTCAATTTTAATTTCTCTAATTCAAACTCATGTTCTCTTATTGCTTTTCTCTCTTCAGCTTCTCTATCTAATTTTTTTTTGTTCTGCAGCAGCAGCAGCTTCTAATTTTTTCTGTTCTGCAGCAGCAGCAACTTCTAGTTTTTTTCTGTTCTGCAGCAGCAGCAACTTCTAGTTTTTTCTGTTCTGCAGCAGCTTCTAATTTCTTCTGTTCTGCAGCAACTTCTAATTTTTTCTGTTCTGCAGCAACTTCTAATTTTTTCTGTTCTGCAGCAACTTCTAATTTTTTCTGCTCTGCATCAGCTTCTAATTTCTTCTGTTCTGCCTCAAATCTCCTTTCCTCCACTTGCATCTGCAATTTCTTAAGTTCAGCAGCAGTATCAGCTTCTTTTTCTAATCTTTTTTCTTCAGCTAAGGCTTTCCTTTCTTCTGCAGCAGCTTTTTTTTTCTTCTATTTGAAGTTTTCTCTCCTCAGCCGCAGCTTTTTTTTCTTCAACAGCAGCAGCAATTTTTTTTCTCTTCTGCAGCTAATGCTTTGTCATATTGAGCAACAGCCCATTGTTCTAAGTCTTTTCCAGTCTTATCAAGAGATTTTCCTTGTGTAATGAAATAATCTAATGTAGACATATTGTCTTCTTAAATCAGAAACCTGAAAAAGTAAATAAATTACCCTCTTTCAAGTTAATGGGAGACAAGTCTATACCATAGACTTAGTCTTAGTCCAAACTTGTATGGTTTATAATAACCAATGATAACTTGAGTACCTGTGGACAACAATAATTGTATCTCAAATACTGTGGGGACAAGCCTTACAAAGGTCTTGTATACCTCACTGTAATCAAAGATCACTTGAGTACCTGTGGAAAAAAATATTTCCCTTTACCAATCACTTTGGGAGACAAGCCTTACAAAGGTCTTGTATACCTCAATGTAATCAAAGATCACTTGAGTACCTGTAGAAAAAATATTTCCCTTTACCAATCACTTTGGGAGACAAGCCTTACAAAGGTCTTGTACATTTTGTTTTATAACAATAACAATCAGAAAGTACTGATCTGTACTATACTATCAGTGTATACCACTATACGTCATATGTCAACTAAAGACATTACAAAGGACAAACAAGAAAAGACAATATGAAAACATTTGCAGAGATCAAATTAAATTAAATAGGAGAAATGAAAAAAATGATCACAGAAACCGTGATGATAACTGCCATAAGATAACAAGACAAATAACGCCACAGTGTATAAACATAAGGGTGTAAAAAACTGAAATGAAAGAAAAGATGAGACCTACAATTATACAAACAAATCAAACAAAACTAAGGAACACAAAAAATGTTACAAATACAAATATGAAACAGTCGTCACAACTAACCAAATATTTGCAAACTATGTTGCATGCAAATTTCAATTAAGAAATTGCTCCCTATCGAACGCCAGAACAAGACCAATATTATTCGGTATTTCCTGTTCTAGTCACCACCCATCCAGGCCCGCAACATATAAACACCTACACATATAAACAAATAACATGTAAGCATAAATAGCATATAGCATACAATATCATTTATGTCATGAATGGAATGTGTTGCAGGTATAGTGTTGTAAAGCAGGCACAGTTTATTTTAATACTAATAACTTGCCACTTTATTCAGTAATAGATTTAATTTTAAACTATTACACTGTCAATTTTTCTCTGTTGAGCATCTGAAGAACCAACGATGAACTATGCACTTTATGTTCAGCAACACTGTGATTCTTCTGTACGTTGAGAAATGTCAACAATATTGCTCCAGATATTTTCTACACTTGATACCACTGTCCTGTGTAATACTGTCTGTACAGCGAAAAACTGTCAACAAGCGCTGACCTAGATACAGCATCCTATCGGTAATACAGGTCAAGCTGACATCGACTGTAAAACTGTCCTACTGGTGTTGATGTGTTCAAACAAATGTTCTTTCAGCTGTAAACTGTGATTCTCAACACAAAACTGCGTAAGCTGGACCCAGGAATCTGGCTCGCCACTGTAAAGTATCAGTCTGTCTGCTCTGTAAGGAAGAGTGGTGTGTTGTTGAGATCAGGCATGCTCCAGTCTACCCAGCTGTAAATGGGTAACTCACCCTAGTCCTGAGTTAGGGAAGGCAAAGGCTCCAGGGGAAGCAGGCCCTAAACTTGGTCACTTCAGCCGACGCAGGATGGTGTATGTATGAAGTAGAAGTGTAGAGTGTGATTACCGCGAATGGTGTACTGTTCGTGTGCTGACCAATATAACCACTCACACTTGTGTCTACAAGGCACCAATGCAGACTGCTGGAATCTTAGTTTACTCAATTTATTCAGACGTACACACTGGGACATACGAGTACATCATGGTTCGTTGACATATCAATTTGTAGGTATACATAGCAGATCTGAAGTCATGACACATTCAGTAATAATGGGCAGTACATCAAAAGTTCAATGTCATGATACATTATGGCCACATCCCCCTATCTGACTAAACGCGTCAGTGAAGGGCGGATCGATAAATAACCAAAGTTACTTGACGTCCATAGTTTGTAGTATAAATTATGAAACCACGAAAGGGGGTTTCTAGCAAGATTGAGATCTCCCTGTCACTGTCCGATAATAAGATAAATAATCTGTTCTCTTGGCAGTGATCAAAACATATGATGACCGAAATCCAACATGGCTACCTCCCTGAGTTGTCGTTCACTCATTCATAGGAAGGAGAATATAAGCCAGAGTTAATTTATAATGGGTATATAAAGGATTTCATAAATGTTTCCATACAGCTCTACGGTGATCAGGTTAATTCATGTAGCCATAACCGCTGCAGGAAAATCTGTCATCTTCGTCGATACAAAACACGACACTAGCATAGCGAAGCACAAAAGTCAAGCTAGGCCTAACCGACGAGAGATCATCAAAAATAGGAGCTGGGTTTACCTGGAGTCCGAATCATCTATATACTGACATAAGGAGAGTCTCTAACACAAACTATCGTAGAGACACCATCTCCTTCAGAAGAAAAACCACTTCGTGAGACATTTTTTTCTGACGAAAGGACCAGCTCTAGAAAAACGTACCCCGCCATTTGTAAGCAGTACATCGGAACTCATCACGACTTGTCAAGACAACTCATACTTCCGCTAGCAAGAATCTAGTCCCTCCTACCCATCCAAAATATACAATATAGGACTGATTCTACTTGTACTAATAATATGTAATACATATGAATTCAGGCCATAAACACAATAAGCAAATTAATATATTTTCTGGCCCTAAAAAATAAGTACAAACGCAAGCGCAATATCCTTGCGCTGGATCAATATCCAGAACGATTACTCCTATAATCAAAAGTGTGAATCAAACATGGATTATCTCGCTTTTACCATAAACAGCATTTTCATACACAAATGAATGCATGTCTATATTTTTCCCATATTAAATAGCCATATCGATTTTTGTAAAATGTGCGTCAAATATGCACGCAACAATGAGGAGATTCTCTGTAGCCAAATAATGCTGCAGGAATGCAGAGATCCCAATCTTCAGGTTTCACTTGTGCCAGCTTACTTAGCATCATGTTGAGGTTTCCATTAGCACGTTCCACGAGCCCATTTCCGGCCGGAGTATATGGCTTAGTGTGGATGTGTTGGGTCCTCAAGATCTTAACGATCTCATCCATCAACAGGTTTCGGTATGGAGATCCGTTATCCGTCAACACTTGCTGAGGGAATCCCAACCGAGTAAAAATCTGCACGAGGGCTTCTGCGACATGCTTGGCATCTGCGCATGTTAGCGGTATAGCTTCTGCCCATTTTTTTTTTCTTAACCAGCGGCACTTGGGCTTTCAGCCCTTCGGCCCAATGACATATCATTGCGAGGCTGGGGAACCTGAGGACTTTCCTTCCAACCCGGTCAGGAGCTTCGCTCCTTCCCTTCCACAGAGGGTTTATCACAGGAGCCGTTCAGGCTATTCAGTCAAATTTCCGGCCGTAAACATTTCTTCAAACGCCGACGCCCGGGTTTGAACCATGAACACCTGGTCGCCAGTACAACGCCGAAGCCATTACACCAGCGCGGCTCCCATAAAGTGCATGTATCGACTAAGGTCAGGATAAACCTGTTCCTTCTTTTAGTCCTTTCTAAGGGTCCTAAAATGTCGATCACAACCCGTTCGAATGGTGTTCCCACTATTGGCATTTCACCCAAAGAGACTGGGGGTGTCCGTTGCTTGGGTGGTACACGTTGGCACTTGGCACAGGATTTGACGTACCTGATAATATCAGTGTTTACTCCTGGCCACCAATAATGAGTGGTTATACGTTGGTTTGTGGCGTTCTGTCCCATATGTCCGCTGAAGGGAAGAGAGTGCCCCATTTCTAGGATTTGGCTTCTGTACTGTTTCGGTACTAGGAGCTGGTTGTAACCTTGGTCAGGCTTGCCCGTTCTCCGATAAAGTACGCCATCCTCAAAAAAAAATGTCCCCGTGCTGTCTGGGTTCCTTAGCCATGGGCAGTTTCCTAAAGCAAGGTGCCAAAGTAGGGTCCTTGTATTGCGCTTCTTTAAGTTCCATAGGTAACAAATTAGGCGCAGGCTCCCGTTCCTTGTTGGTTTGCCCTCTTGTAGTCACTGTTGCCACAATCGGCTCTTCCGGTTTCCCAATACACACGTATCTCCCGCCAAGTATGACTGGGTAGATGGGATCATCCATAACAGCCGCTTTGATCACACCTCTGATGAAATCAGAGTGAATCTCCACCAATGCGATGGGAAGCGCTGTAGGTGCATCACTCTTACGAACTCCACAAAGTTTGACGGTCTCTGCTGTCTCTTGACCGGGTTTAACCAGGTTTCTGGCAACAATGCAATCATAAGAAAGCCCCGTGTCAAATAAGCAAGAAGTTTGAGAACCGTTCAAAGTAACAATACCTCGCGTTGAGGGTCTATCCCCAACAGGTTGGGAAACACTGTCAATAATTCCACCTTGCGAGACTGTTAATAAGCATCCGATGCGTTTAGGCTCGGTGTGCTCGATCTGATCATATGTCCCGTGCTCAGGGGTTCTCCCTTTGCCACCTTGTCCTTTCTGGCTACGCTGCCATGTAGGGCGGTCGGGTTGATCAGACTGTTTGGGGTGGTTGGGGTACTTGTTTTTGTAGAACTTGGATTTTTCAGGAGGGGGGTTTTGAGGTCCAGTTTCTCTGTGGTTATTTTGGTTAGAAGCCTGAGAAGATTGCTCTAGGTTATGTTTTCGAAAATGCTCCTCTGTCGGTTTCCGCTTTGTGGCCGGTAGTTCAGCCAGCGCATTGTGGTAACGCTCAGACTTCTCTAAGATGTCTTCAAGTTTTTCTGCCCCCTGCTGAGCTAGACATCTCCGGGTATCAGCAGACAAAGTGTTCTTTATTTGTTCTGTTAAAACAAATTCCTCAAGACCTTCATAGGTAGAAGGGAGCTGCGAAAGCTCAAGGCACTTTGTTAGATATCCCTTTAGACGAGATGAGAACTGGTGAAAAGTTTCAGAATTCTCTTTCCGGCTGTTGCGAAACAGTTGCAAAAATTTGCGAGCGTTCATTTCAAAGCGCTCCAGTAACGCTTTCTTCAACAGATCATAGTTGTCTTGTTATCTGCTTTCCAGCTTAGAATAGACATCATAAGCAGAACCTTTTAGGGCCTGGGAAAGTTTCATATTCCAACGCGACCTCTCTAACCCGTACAGAGTTGCAATTTTCTCAAATTTTTCTAACCATGTGTCAATCTTCTCATTTGGACAAGGGAAAGACTCAAGAGTGAAAGACATAGCGTTGAGATGAAGAGATTGAGTGTTAGAAGGATCAGTTAGGGAAGAATGTGGAGAAGACTCTCCACTGCTGGAGGTAGAGGCAGCGCCACGACTTTGGAACTCTAGAGTTTTAAGCGCCAACTCGTGCTGTCTCTGTTCCCTCTCCTTCTCATGTTGTCTCTCCTCCCTCTCCCTCTCATGCTGTCTCTCCTTCTCTTTTTCTCTCTCCCTGCGGATTTCCACTTCCTCGTCCATCTTCTTCTGCTGTAATAGGCGGTCTTCCGCTTCTTTCCTCCTAGCTTCTTCTTCTTTCCTCTCGGCATCCTATCTCTCAAGTTCGTCTCTGACAAATGCTTTCGCTTCCTCTCCTTCCAGTCCCTCCTCTCTTGCTTCCTCTCTGAGGAGTTGTCTCAGTTTCGCCCTTTCTGCCATATTAAATCAGTGGCTGAGACGTAGACGAGAAAAAGATAAGAATAAGGAATACACTGGTTCCTACCACTTGCGAGAAAAAAAATACCAAAAATCAAAAGATGATATATTTAACACTGGGATACCTCCTCCAAAAATAAAAATCTAACTATCGCTGCTATTAATCGGCAATAAAGCACCTAATGCAAAACACGATTACGCCAACTAAATGGTAGTTAAGATTACTTCTGAAAAATAAGTTGCTACAGTGGAAAACACAATGATTATAGCAAAAATTTTCGGAGAGAAAAAAAAAATCCCCTTTATTTTTAATCCACTATCAAGTTCACCCCCTGAAGACAGTTAGGGTAAGGGAGGCAATTAATCTGGACAAAAGTCCGAAACGCACTCCTTAGCTTTTGCTCAAACACCTACTTCTTCAAAACCCAGTGAATGTTATACACTCACAAAACTTTACCAGCGTTTAGTATTACAAAATCATTAATTAACATGATCTCCGACAAATCAACCTGTAAACCAAATGTATAATGTTCAAATGCTGTGGAAAAAAACTTATCAGTTTGTGTGGTCAGCACGCTCGTAAACAGATCGTTAGTCTAGGGGATAAATTATTTTTAAAAGATACAAAACTCACAAGACATCACACTCTTACTCTATATCAGAATAAAGAATCTTAAGTTCAAAATCCAGATAGACGAGACCACATTTGTCGTACTCGTCTTCCTATTCTAAGTTCAAAAATCCGTCGGGCGAGACCATATTTGTCGTATCGTCTTAGGATTTTGGGTTCAATTCCCGGTAACGAGCGACCATTTGTCGTATCGCCTAGGATTTTGGGTTCAATTCCCGGTAACGAGCGACCATTTGTCGTATCGCCTAGGATTTTGGGTTCAATTCCCGGTAACGAGCGACCATTTGTCGTAGATTTTGGATAGGAGAATTAAGACTTGGGTTAGGTCCCTTCTGAATAGGTTGGAATGAGTGATAGTCACAATGAGAGCTGGGGAAAAGCAATAGAATTTCCACACGTGAGATGATAGAATGTGATATAGAGGCTGTCTTTGAGAATCGAGATAATCTTCTCTCTCTCACCTATCTTCTACGACCGTTTTTAAAGTGTCAGACAGTCTAAACCACAGATATATATTACCTAAATCTCTATCTACTCACGGGCACGCACATATACGTGACGACAGTTAAACACACAGACGTGGGAAATCTATAAGAATGATTATATATATTATTTGAACGAGCTGACCAACGCACTGATTTAGTTCAAGAGAGATTTTTATTATTATCATCTAAAAAAATCTTCTCACAACACCAAAAATTACATCAAGGAAAAACATATACAAATAGTCATAAAATTTAAGAAAATGCTACAAGGATGATAGCCCATTAGAATCTTACTCTAGGTTTAGCCCACAGCCCCGTTAAGAGAACAGATGATGGCCCAAAGAGTTATAGATACGTAGGGTTGAGGCTAAGAGGTTTCTTTCTTTCTCGTAAATGTATGGACAGAGTTGAATAATCTGATTTAGCCTAAGAAAAAAAGAGAAACTCTAGCCTTTGTAACAAATTCTGCAGATTAAAAAAAGTTAAGACAGCAAATGGGTGACAATAATACCCCGGTAAAACAACACTCTGACCTGTGTACCCTCATTCATTCAGCCATGGCCTTGCTCTCACATACATATACTCACAACTTTGCTCGTTGCCTCTGGGAACATAATAATTCTAGGACCTTCACACAGACCCGAAAATGCAGTCCTTGACCAAGAAATCCCCAGTTCCAAAAGACGTACTAAACTCTCAGGGAACGATTCCTTGGGTGTTCTAATTTTTCGAATGTCTGATTAAGTCACATAAAATATTGTCCAGGCACGAAAGTTAGCAGAGCACAATGTCATTAGCTTTGGTTTCTAGAATTTAAGGAATGTCAGATCGGTGTCTACTTTCAGGAAGTTACTATATTTGGTCACCACAGTACTAGTCAAAACTCTGTCGGAATGTTTCTGATCTTTGCTTGCCACAACGGGCTGAATTGTACTGAAGAGTTATTCTGGAAGAATTAATTCTGGCGCGAAGGCCTCTTACTTCATTTAACTGTTACAGTTCAGGTAATGAAAGTGATTTGTTTCTTCCCAAATAATGTTCACGTACTAGAACGCTGGTAAAGTTGGGTACCACCGTTTCACTATATAAAAGAAAGAACACATATCAAATAATTTTACAATATGTACCCACTATAACTTACATTATTAAACCGCAAGTGTACTGCTTGACTTATCATTTAAATTTTCCGGTGAAATAAGTTATAAAATCAATCATCACGAATTCAGGAATATCTGCGTATTCCGTCACTATTCACTGATGTCGCATCTAGCATTTATAAGTTTGATATAAAATCTTCTCGACTGAGTATTTAGCAGTTAAATTAACTTCATTATAGCTACATTATTGTTTAGTAAGCTAAGATATAATTTATTATGTATTTCCACTGTAACTCGTCGACTTAGAGAATATAACAAACTATAAATTAAGCACTCTGTTCAAAAGAAACTAGTTAAAAATGAAATCGGCGATTTAACACTTAATCACTTCACAAAATTCTAGAGAACTACTATATAATATTTACCTCAAACACAGCACTACAGGATATCGCACAATTAAGAATTTTACGCTTATATTTATGGAAGTCTAGAAGTTCGACAAATTGTCGCAACAAACTAAGAAACTTCGCTTATACAGCTCTACTCTTCGCGAACCACCTGTCTACTGCGATTTATTGAGACAAGAATGAAAATAAAGTTTCAACTAGGTTTAATATCTATGAAACGGACAAAGAATCCCACTGTTTCGAAACCACGAAACAGCGCCCGTCTCTCCCCTTCTCTAACACCCTACGTCAGCTTCCCTCATGTCGTAACAGCCATCAGTGACCGAGAAATGCGCGTGACAGTTGCAAATCTCAGACAACCGTCTACAACGGCGTCGTACAGATGCCGGGTTTGGCACCTTAAGCTAGTGACAGGTGAAAAAAAATGGTAGACCAAAAGTCTGCTCTATGTCCAGCGAAACGAATTTCTCACACCCCAGGCCCAGAAATCTGGTCCGGCCGCGCTCTGACCGGGGAAACTGCAGACGTATGTCTGGCGAGAACCGTATATTCACAGCTATCTGCGCGACTGACATCTGATGCAATAAGGTTACTAGTCAGTATGAGAAAGAAAAACGATGATGGGAAAGAAATATATTTTTCGCAACGAGTGATGCGAAAAAAATACAGGAAAAACAAGTACGGAAAGATAATAAAATAAAAGGATGCGGGTGAGAGAATAGGAAGAAGATGTAGGCAATTTAATGATCAAAAGCCACGTGACATCCCTACGCTTCTGTGTTCGCCAGCGTCTTCACTATTCTAAAGTATCCGGTTCCCTCCTCTTCTTTTTAAAGAAAAATATCCATTTCAACCTCTGATGGGTTATCACTCGGATACACAGTGTAACTATTTTGAGATAATAATTATAATTATAATTTACAATATCTAAATATTATATAATTTCATCTCTACACTCAGTCTAAATAGAGTATATATGGGTCCTAGTTTTTTTATTTACTAGTATTTTCAGTTCATCTTTTATGTGGCATTTTTTACTTCTTTTTATTTTAAACAAGCCGTTTATTTGCATGTCTTCCTTGTGTGATCTGGTTCCATGCATCTCTCCGTTCTTCAGCTATTATCTTTGCTGTTTGACTCTTGATTTCAAATCTCCATAATTCTGCATTAGTTTTTAACGCAAGTTCTTCTCCGCTTGGCTTCCATGTCGGCAAGTTCATTTCCCGCTAATCCCACATGTGCTGATGTCCATGCCAGAGTGACTATGTATCCTAGTGTGTTTATCTATAATAGGCCTACTTCCTCTACAATATCTTCTTCAATTTATGCCGCTTTCTTGCGTCTTGTTCCGCGACGAAGATTTATAATCGCAAGGTCGGCAACTTTGTTCTTGTGATTTAGTCTACTCGTAACTATTATTATTATATTTTTAAATTGTTAATCTATTCATCATCCCATTTGTTCCATGTCAACAGGAGAAAGTGCCTTGCATATAGCAACAGTCATAGGAGACTTTGAGTTGGTAAAGCTACTGGTGGAGGCAGGAGCCAATGTAAACCAGAGAGCAACCGGACGATTCTTTTTGCCTGAGGATCAGAAAAAGGGTTACACTGGGAACACTGATTATGAAGGTACCTTTTCTAATTTGGTTGAAATGAACAACACAGGGGCGTGGTCTTCGATGAGATAAGTTTGCTGTTAGGGATCCTTAAGATTAAGGTTAGGGACAGGTTCAAAAATGTCCTAAACCTTACCCTTTATTACTGCGTCTCTGAATTCAATGTTATTGCCGTATGAAACTCACATCCTACAGTTTTTTCTTTGTTTTTTTTTTTTTAATTTCAACCTGAAGACAATAATTGTGATTGATAAGCGCGAAATCATCATTAGCTTTAAAAAAAAAACATTAGAAACCTACCCACCACAAAAACATTTATAGAATGTGTGATTCCTTTATACATACATTGGGATTCTCGCAGGTGCTACGGAGTTCGTGCACTGTGCTGAGATCCTCCTTGTGTGATCTAAAGGAGGAGATCGGAGCACTGATGGTGTTGTCTGTGTGCAATGAAGATAGTCCTTCCAAATCAAACCAAAACAAACCAAACCAAACCAAATCAAACCAAAACAAACCAAACCAAAACAAACCAAACCAAAACAAACCAAACCAAACCAAACCAAAACAAATCAAACCAAAACAAACCAAACCAAACCAAAACAAACCAAAACAAACCAAACCAAAACAAACCAAACCAAAACAAACCAAACCAAACCAAAACAAACCAAACCAAACCAAAACAAATCAAACCAAACCAAAACAAACCAAACCAAACCATCATTTGCTCATGGATCCTGCTTTAGATGCACTGGGTCACAGTTTAGTTGTTCAACCAACCAGAGCAGGGTTTCTTAACCTTTTTTAAGACATGGACAAATTGATTGTCCGGTGAAAGCTACGGCCCCTTTCTTAGAAAAAATAAAAAATGACATGAACGCATTATTAAAAATTCTACATTTTAAATTCTTGTTTACGTACGGACCTTATAGAACCCATTCACCATGGACTTCAGGTTAAGAAACCCTGAACTAGGGGAACAGAGTTGCTGGAACAGTTAACAATTATGCTCGGTGTAGCTCGTAGGGGTCAATGAGGAAAGAACGAAATGGCCGGTTGAATCATAGAAAGCAGGACACATTCTACCATGTCACCTCGCGATCGATAAGTCGCCAGAGTTGATTTGCGTTTGCGTGCACTTTGTCGTCTGCAATCGTTTTTGTAGGCGAAAATGCTGACACCCCATTTTAAGCTTTTTTAAAACACGATCTAGAGTGTGAGTTTGTTTGTTTGGAAACATGGACCTGAATGCCAGTTCATTTTTTTTAAAAAGATAGAAACAGGGTTATAGTTAAGGTTAGCGTTATAAAATATTTTTCGAACTCCGCATTATAAAACCAAGCGTAACCCTTACTTCCAGAGTTGCCTTCAAGTCTTTCTTAACAAGTCTCAAGTCTTAGCTCAAGTATCTTAGTACACGTCTTAAGTCGTCTCAAGTCTGTAGGAGTAACTTTCAAATCGAGTCTTATGCTTTATTTAAAACTCTCTATATTCACAATTGATTCAATCAATTTTATCAATCACTATAAATAGTAATAGCCTGTGACATTCTTTTTTTACTTCTTTTTTTTTTAAAGTAGTTTTTATTTAAATATTATTTTATTTAATTACTGCTTTTATTTTATCAATTTAAACAAAAGACTTTTGCTGTCTCCGTATGATTGCCTTAAAATGAGGATGGCAAGTCCCGACTTGAGTTGCTAATAAAAAGAACCTGAGTCAAGTCTTGAGTCGAGTCGTTGTGGTAACATAAGTCCGACTAGAGTCAACACCATTGCTAACTTCTAACACTAAACCGCTAACCATAATCCTGTTTCCAGTGTTTTCTTTTCTTTTTGTCAATGATAAGCTGCTACAAATCTCAGAGCAATAACCACTAATGCTATATCAGCCATAACCGGCTTGGGCAACTTATTGATCGCAAGTTTGGCAACAGGGCAGCAGTTGTCCCCCTTTTCTCTGATTCAGCTCCCTGTTTCTATAGACAAGCCAACAGACATCTATGCCGAGGTTGCGCATGGCGCTAGCAACCTTGCTGTGTAAAACAAATTGCTATAGACATCACCAAATCAGGAGCAAGGTAACCAGCTGCAATAGTTGCTCCATATCATATAAGAAGCATAAAGGGAAATGTACCTCTTCTAGCAGTGATGTTATGTCGCTATTTGTTTTACACTATGAGGTTGTTAGCCACATGCACAATTAATTGCCTTGTACAACATGCCTAAGGGTTCAGTATACCTATTCTTTCTACATCTCTTGGGAACCACACTAGGCAAAACATAGACTTGCCTGCAGTGACAAAAATAGACGTGCCCGCAGTAACAAAAATAGACTTGCCCGCAGTAACAAAAATAGACTTGTCTGTAGTAACAAACAAAGACAGTGTGCAGTAAAAAAGATAGACTTGTCTACAGTAACAAATATAGGCGTACCTGCAGCAACAAAAATAAACTTGCCTGCAGTAGCAAAAATAGACTTGCCTGCAGTAACAAAAATAGACTTGCCTGAAGTAACAAAAATAGATTTGTCTGCGGTAACAATTATAGACTTGCCAGCCGTAATAATGAAAAAAAAATGTTTAAAAAAATATTTTTACACACAGGCTTTTAATGCACTAAAAGCCACAAATAATTTTTCTAGGAGTTTATAGCTTGCATTAAAACTGATTCCGTACGCAAGATCTAATAATAGATGCAAAGGCCGAACGCTGTAGACGTAAGATCTTTTAAAAGACGCTGATTTATTTCATTGTTTCTTTCTATTCTGATATTTTATACTGCCCGGAATTTATCTCGAACGGAAGTAAACACAAAACTGGGCAAATTTCAACAAGCTTCAACGTCTTTTATTTGCGTTTGAACGGATTTTTTCACATTTATCTTCATCTTTAATCGTGTTTTGTCGTATCGCCATAATGGCCGAAAAACACACAGGATATGTTACTAATATGTGAACAGTGAACAAACTGTGTGATCAACCATAACTTTCTTACTTTTTCTGTGTTTCTAAATGGATTACCTGCACAAAGAGAGCAGTGAAACTGTATTGTGATAACAATTTATGTTACAAGCCTTACGTAAGTCGAAAATTTTTGTTCAAAATTTCAAGTTATCTTTTTTTCCGTGTACATGTTATCTTTTATAACATAAACATAAAATTAGCTAGAAAGGCATATGGATTTATATTGTTCATCCAATGTACTTTAATTTGATATATAATATGTTATACTTAACTCATGATTAGACACACATTGTCAGTAAACGTAAATTATATTTTTAAAAATATGTTATACTTAAACTCATGATTAACACACATTGTCAAATAGTTGGAAAAAAAATTCTTGTAAATTATGTCTGAAAAGTGGTGTGAAATTTTTGGGCTTGTTTAGTTAAAATTGGCAACATTCACCATTAAGGTTGTCATTTAGAGCAATTTGGCAAATATAAACTATGTTTTTACGTCTAACAACATCTATTTCACCTTTTTTTTACTCCCTACCTACATTTAATATTTAAACAGTAAATAGCAGACAACAAAATTTGTGAAACTTCATGAAGTTAAGTGTAATTTATACAGAAAATGCCACACATACAATGAAACATATAGTTACTGAAAAAAAAAAAATCTTCTGTCTCGTGACTCAATCACAGCTCCACACTCATGTTTCATGAAATACTTTGAAACAGTTTGAATGTTTATTGAGGCACAAGTGTAGGTTACACTTCTCACAGACAGTTCTGGAGTACCCCTTGCATCCAGGAAGTTTGCATCTCCCTTTGTTGGTGACGGAATTGGGGCTGTGGCCAACATTGTCAGTTCTGACATGAAAAGGAGGTACATTTGCTGTTTGCCCTCTCTTCTTTTTAGCCACCAGCTGTGTCTCAGTGCTTCCTGATGGCCTTCCCCTTTTATTATTTTCACTTTTTCCTGCTTTTAGGAGACACAAAGCAATCTGCAACTTGAAATCAACTAATGGTAGTCTGTCCTTTTTTTCCATACCATCCTTACACACATCTGAACAATAAGTTAGCCAAGCTTGCACCACAGAAACATCCAGGAAATGAAACAATATTCTGTGGTACCATTTCTTGGATCTAATAGGTATACGATAGAGTGCCAGCAAGGAGTCCAGCAAATCTACCCCTCCCATGAACATGTTATATTCTTTCACAGCTGCAGGGCAAGAAATGTGTATTTCCTTCTTGGCTTTTCTGTCCCATCTTCTGACTACATATTCTGGTTCAACTGCTGCATAGGTGCTTAGCAGTGTGACTGCTTTATTGTCATACCATTTGATAGCTTTCAATGTGGCTCCGTTTGTTGCTGCAGTACAAACAACAGATGACCCTCTTCCTTTCGTTTTCAGTTCCTTATCGGAACACAGATTACACCCTTTCAGCCGGTTTGCGCGGACAGTGCCAAGACATGCAATGCCTTGTTTCCAGAGGCATGCCTGCAATGCTGGCGAATTAAACCAGTTGTCAAAATATACTTTATGCCACACATTTTTAGGGATACGTTGAAGAAGTCTCAGCACGATATTAGCTGATGCTCCTAAATCAGGTTGGCCAGGACACACGTCAATTTTTCCAGTGTAAATTTCAAAATCATGAATCAAACCAGAAATGCTTGAACAAACGAAGACTTTATAGCCCCACTTTTTGGGTTTCTTTGGGTTGTACTGACGCAGAGATGATTGACCTTTGAATGGGATAACTTGCTCATCAATGCTCAGCCTTTCTGCTGGTTTGATTGAATTGAATTTCACTTTCAGAGCGTCAACTAAAGGTCTTAATTTGAACAATTTGTCGCCTTCATTGTCTTGCTGCTTGTTGTTGTCATTGCAGTGAATGTTACTTTTGATTTCTTTAAACCTCTTGTTCGTCATAGTATCAGCAACAAGTCCATAGCGCGTTGTAGAGTCCCAGTACAATTTACAACTGGGCATTCTAACAATACTCATCATAAACGCATTTCCAAAAAACTGTTCCAGTTCTGGCTGGCTCAATCTGAGAGGCTTCATGATGTTTTTCTGGATGCTGTACTTGTTTGATTCAGTGACCATATGTGCCATTGTATCATCATCAATGAATCTGCGGAAGTATTCTATTGGTTCTGAGGTAACTGATACGTGTGCCGAATCACCAGAGAAGGGCGGAGCTTCAGAAGATACATCTGAGGCTTCACGGTGTCTCCATAGCATCCGACGACGATCAAAGGTTACATCTGTGTCCTCCAGCTCTGATGCAGATGATTCTGAAAAAAAAAGAAAACAAAGATATTAATTATCTGGCAACATAAACAATCATTTATTGGTATACTGGTGTACATGTTATTATTCTGATAATAGTAATAATGATAAAAATTATTCTAATCCACATTATGGTATAAAGCGTTCCACAAGTAAGTCTCCGTCAGCCGATATTTAGTACCTGATGGACTAGGCTGAAACTGTACATAGGTTGTACACTGATGGACAAGGCTACAACTGCAGTCTGAAATAAAGTGGCCACATTAAAAAAAAAAAACATCAATTAAATTCAACAAACCTGAATCGGTTGTGTCCGAGGAAGGGCCGGGTTGCCACGTGTTATCCAGGATGTCTTCAGCCTCACTGTCTGACAGCTCATTATCGCTAGAAGCCTCAGGTATTGGTCTATAGATTGTAGTCTTTTGGCTGTAAAACTTTTGAGGATCCATTGTGTTTAACTGTAAAAAAAAATTTAAAAAAAATGACAACATATACATTTTGTAATTCAAAAGTTTTTCATCACAAAATTGTTTAATCTCATCTGATGATACATTATGTTTTGTGATTACTGGCAATTTTAGTGGTTATCATGTGTAGTTTAGTTCTAAAAGTCAAGTCTAGATGAAGTAAATATGTTTTATTCATTTACAATATTATTAGTAATTTATACTGGTAATTCTACTATTTACATTGACCTTTTTAGGATACATAAAATTGCAAATAACAACTTTTTTTTAAATGATGAAGTTTAATCAATTATAATGAGAATAAAATACTAATGTTGTTGATTACAGAGAAATACAACATTAAATATCATTTATTAGGTAAAAAGCAACTGTTGCCAATTGGCAACATGAAGTGGTTTTTATTCCTTAATCGACTTTTGTTGCCAAATGGCAACATACCTAAAATGTAAAATAAGAGTAACTTATTTTATTTATTTATAACTATTAAAACATTTGTTACAAAGATAAGTGGTTTAAGTTACTCAACATATTTTTTATACACCGTTTTCATAAGGAATTTTAAAAAATAATGTGAAGTAAACTCACCTCTCAATTCGATCTTGCTAACCAGCTACCATGCCTTGACAAAAGAGTGCGTGAAAAAAAAGTATTTCTACGACAAATGAGTTACCCGGTAATTTAAAATTGGGAATGTTTCTAGAACACAATAAAACAAAAAAAATTATTAATTTGAACGCCGGATAGTGAAATAGATGACTTTAAACGGTATGTTGCCAAATGGCAACAAGGCCCAATAGAGGGTTAAGCGCTTATCATATATTTTATCCATAAGTGTGTAATGAAGTATAAAGCAGAAGTTAATTTCTTGTAGAATCAGCGCCCCAGGCTTTTAGTCAATTTGATGTTACATTTTTTTACTGCAAGCTATAAACTCCTTGAAAAATATTTGCGGATTTTTGTGCATTAAAAGCCTGTGTTTAAAATTTATTTTTTCTTCCTTTTAGTGTTTTTGTTGTTGTTGTTGTTTTTAAATTTAAGTCAAATGTGATCGATCCGCTAATGAAATCATCAGTTTGCGATAAACGTGTCCAGAGCACAGGAGGCGAATTTCATTATTCAGTATATTACACGGAAAGTTAAAATTTTTTTATTTTTTTTTAAAGTTTTGATAAGAGTTGTAAATTACATTTTTTTAAATGTAGTTGTCCGTTGTGTGTATGTCTGTTGCACGCGCGTGCGATAGTGTGTGTGTGTGAAAATGGGGGGGGGGGGGGGGGGGATGGGGGGGGGGGGGTGGGGGGGGGGGGGAAGTTTCAATATTTCTCTCAAGAGAGACAATCTTGGAAAGAATACACCTGGATTATTTGCAGTTATCGCCCATTCACTGATGATACAATACAAACAAACAAAATTAATACTAATTTTAATGTTATTAATTTTATTATTTTTACGACTGATTATTGTAAAGTCATGGGGAATACAAAGCTATGCCAAGTTTCAGAGCTATTGCTCATCTAGAAGTGATTGAAAAATCGATTGCAAGATTTGAAGGTGACACGGAAGTGACATACGCTGCAAGTTAAAGAAAAGCCTGTAAAAATACACTTGTCTGCAATAACAAAAATAGACATGCCTGCAGGAACAAAAAATAGACTTGCCTGCAGGAACAAAAATACATTTGTCTACCAGTTTAAAAAAAAAAAGACTAGGCATTAAACAAAAATAGAGCACAGCTCAAAACATTGTCAAATTTCAGCCTAAACTTTTCTGATGTCTTTTTGTATAAAGGTTATGCCTATTATGGTGAATATCCACTTGCCTTTGCTGCATGCCTTGGAAAGTCAGACATTTATGACTACCTCCTAGACCATGGTGCTAACCCAGACTTTCAGGATATGTTTGGTAACACTATTCTTCACATGATGGTCATTGCTAATGAGTCTGTAAGTAAAAATGTTGATTAATTTGTAATCCATACGTTGGCTATTTATTTTGAGGCTAGAAATCTAGATTTATGTTTTTGTACAAAAGAGAAATGGGCAAGAAAGTGAAGATGGCTGTATACCACCGCTCCACCAATGTTACAGTCTTGATTTATGGATGTGAGTCATGGGCAATGACTACAACCCACAAAATGCAGCCCCAAACCTCAGAAATGAAGTACCTGAGGAAGGTGGTTGAAGTAACAAGAAGAGATATGATCCGTAACCAGCCCCTGCAGATCCAAGTAGAGCAGTCCAGTTACGATGGTTTGGCCATGGTTGCAGAATGGGAGATCGGCTACCACGACAAATATGGGAAACTAAGAGCCAGGGATCCAGATTTCCAGGACGACCTAGAGTTTGCTGGGAGGACAAAATTAGACAATCTCTAAAGGACTAGATAGGAACTAGGCCAGGAGGAAGACAGCCGATAGGATAGTATGGCGCTCTCTCTGGTAAACCTCTACACCCCAGGGTAGAAGAGAAACAACTAAATAAGTAGGTGATACATTGATGTTAATGTGTTCAACGTGGCTGTTTGCAGCAGCTGATTGGGTGTGGTATTCTGAGCAGAATAATACCGGACCATATAGTAGCCTTGGATTAAAGACTCGTGTAGGAATAAGTGGGATCTTGAACAGGAAAGCATTTGATAGGATATACTGCACAGCACAAGGGAAAATACTGAGACATTATGGAATCCTTGAGAAATTTATTAAAATCATTCAACATTTCAATCAGGAGACCACCTGCATAATTTTCCACAAACTCTCGGAACATTTTGTAGTGTAAAGTAATTTCAGACATCTTCTTGATCATCAGGTGATGTAACAAAAAATAGAATGAAGGAAACAGCAATGGACATTTAAACATCTTATCCACCCTTCAGTTCCCCAAGGAGCATAGGCCTTATGCCAAGTCTTCCTGTCACGTGCCATCAGCTCCAGTTCTTTCCATGTCATCCTAGTCATTTTCACTTCTGTCTCCAGTTCTCTTCTCCGTGTGTTTTTGGTCTACGCTGCTTCATTTACCCTGGAGGATTCCAGAACAAGGACTACCTTGTAATGTTATCTGCATGCTTCCTCATTAGTACTTGTCTGGTTCTTGTCATGAGTTCCACATGTACACTAGTGATCTTGTCGTGAGTTCCACACGTATACTAGTGATCTTGTCATGAGTTCCACACGTACACTAGTGATCTTGTCATGAGTTCCACACGTACATTAGTGATCTTGTCATGAGTTCCACACGTACACTAGTGATCTTGTCATGAGTTCCACACGTGCACTAGTGATCTTGTCATGAGTTCCACACGTACACTAGTGATCTTGTCATGAGTTCCACACGTACACTAGTGATCTTGTCATGAGTTCCACACGTACACTAGTGATCTTGTCATGAGTTCCACACGTACACTAGTGATCTTGTCATGAGTTCCACACGTACACTAGTGATCTTGTCATGAATTCCACACGTGCACTAGTGATCTTGTCATGAGTTCCACACGTACACTAGTGATCATGTCATGAGTTCCACACGTACACTAGTGATCTTATCATGAGTTCCACACGTACACTGGTGATCTTGTCTTGAGTTCCACACGTACACTAGTGATCTTGTCATACACTTCAATCCTTCTATTCTACGAATGAGGTAACGGTAGTCCCATAGCAGATACTGCTAGAGGGAAAAGAAGTGTTAGAGACTTCACTACACTAGGTCCAGCTCATTTAAAAAAAATGATGTGGGGTGACTAGTTCTCTTCCTTGCTACTTTTGCCATCCCTAATTCAAGAGCAGAGATATTTAACCATTTACAGCTGGGTAGACTGCAGCATAATGTTATCAGGTTCCGATCCCAGAACCTCTCAGCCAATCAGACACTTTTTAAATCTTGAATAATATAGTCATTTTTTAGTTTGACCTCCCACTTGGGTCTCTTCACATAGTCTCTGATCCTGCAAGTGAAGGTCTCTTTGTGCCTCGTTATATTCTTATAATTCTGTTCTTTGTTTGTCGTTTTAAACGTTTATATTAAAATGTCTTACTCCTATTTTGACTGATGCTTTTCTCGTGTGTTAAATACCTGGTGTCACATACTTTCAGGTCATGTACAGGTACGCAGTACGTCATCACAAAATACCAGCCAGCACCAGTATTAAGAACAATCAAAATCTGACACCTCTTGCTCTGGCTTGCAAACTGGGAAGACATTCTATCTTCAAGGAGATGATTGATTTAGATAGTATTGTAAGTTTATTTAGCGTTTGTTAAATAGTTAGCATGATACTTGAAGATAGACGGAGGAGGAGGCGTAGGAGAAGAAGGAGGAAGATGAAGAAGAAGGAAGAAAAAAGGAAGAAGAAAAAGAAGGAAGATGAAGGAGGAGGTTGAGAAGAGGAAGAAGAAGAAGGAAGATGAAGAAGGAAGGAAAAAATAAGAAGAAAAAGGGAAGAAGAAAAAGAAGGAAGGAGGAGGAAGTCGAGAAGAGGAAGAAGAAGAAGGAAAAAAAATAAAAAGAAGGAAGAAAACGGAGGAGGTCGAGAAGAGGAAGAAGAAGAAGGAAGATGAAGAAGAAGGAAGAACAAAGAAGAAGAAAGGAAGATGAAAAAGAAAAAAAAGAAGGAAGAAGAGGAAGAAAAAGAAGGACGAAGAAGTAGAAGGAAGGAACAAAGAAGAAGACAAAGAAGGAAGAATACGGGAGAAGAAAAGAAGAAAAGGAAGAAGAAAGTACAGTATGAGTAAAAGAGCGGTTACAAATATGTAGAAACCTGTTTGATAGCATTACCAGGCAGTCCATGCTCTAGAGAGTAGAAAGACTTTGCATAAGTTCGTTGAAGGCCTATGCTTCCTTTGAGAGATAAAGCGTGGTGGTTATGATGATGATGAGATAGTTAGAATTGTTTAATATAGTGTAGCTTCTGGAAGCCACTGAAGAGTCATAGAATGGGACGTGATCCTTTAGGCATCTCATACAAGAAGACTAATATGAGCTTATGTATCAAACTGGCAACCTCGTCATATAAAACATATTGCTACAGAAATCATCATTGCAAGAGCATTTGAATACTTAGCGCAGGCTTCCTGCAATGGACCAGCTATAGCTGTGGCTCCACCCTCCAAAAGAAGTACAAAGGATGATAGGAAACTCTTTACAGAGCGATACAACAGGAAGCAATCTGATCATCAGAAGTAGTCCCCCCGTCCGACAAGTGTTTCGGTCCTATATACTCCTTTACACTCTAAGGGGGGCGGGCCCACTTGGGTCATGACTCCCAAGCGTCTCAGCTTCCTGTTGTCTTGCATCGAAAATGAACCCATTTCACTTATGGTAGCAACTTTAAATTCCACAACTCCGCCAGCCGTGGAGGCAATTGTGAAAGTAACAAGGAGAAGACAAATTATTCCGTTCGTTCCGTCGCACACACTGAGACACCAGCGCGAAGTCAACGAGTCGCCACTGCGCGTTCCCCACTGGACTTTTTGATACTGACACCCCTTATAGTATACACCGCTTGTCGCCCCTGAGTCGCAGCCCGTTCACTAGTCCACCACAAACCTCAGCGTATTGTGGACTTAGAAAAATTCCTGGTGTTTTCTGTACCGCAGCGTTTATTGTTACGATCTCCATTCCCCATTGCGGTTGTTCCACAGCCAGCCTGATGCCTTTTCGGCAGTTTCACTAAGCCTCTTCAGGGCCCTTGTTCTCGACTGTCCCCCTCAGCCCCAACAGTTTCAATAGATCATACACTGATGCAGCCACAAGCCCTCTTGCGCCCACTTCAACAGCCATGACCCTTGCAGTGAACCCATCGTGTCTCAGATCCGCGGCCAGATCACTATACTTGGCCGCTTTGAACGAATGTTGCTCATCTAATCTGGATTCAAATGGCACTGTCAGTTCAATCAGTATGACCTGAAGCGTTGCTGCAGAATGAAGCACTATATCCGGCCGTCTCCGCGATTTTCTGATACTCTCTGGATATGCCCCTCGTCCAGGTAGGTCTACCGCCATCTCCCAATCATTTGCACAATCAAGAAGAGATGGTAAACTGCTACCAGGTTTATTCGGTTTGGGGTGTGCTGACTTTCCTGCCCTCAGAAAGTATGTGTTTGCGGTGTCTGGCCGGACTTTGCTATTCGCCTTCATTCTTGCCAGATCTATTGTCGCAGCAAGCTCATTTAGCACTTTGTTATGGCGCCAAGTGTATCGCCCTTGCCCTAATGACACCTTACACGCTGAGAGCACGTGTTCAAGTGTCTGCCTCCCCTGGCACAGGGGGCACTGCTCATCATCCGACTTTCCCCATTTCACAAGGTTGGTGGCCGACGGCAGCAGGTCATACAGTGATCTGACAACGAAGCTGAGCCTAAGAGGTGCCATATGCCATATATCATTCCATGTCAAGGACCTCTGCAGGGCTCCTTCCCATGTAGTCCATTGGCCTTGTTGGACCTGCTGCACTGCTTTTTGCAACCTCTTATCATTCTCAGCTTCTCGTATCTCCTGAACTACCATGTCTCTGCGCTCCCTGCTTGATGCCTTGGACCACCAGCGGATGTCTCCATGACCAAATCCCCGTCTATTCGTTTGTGTGTATCCGATTACCTCCCTCAGTTTTGAGTGACTCTTGGGCAGCATCAACAGCTTCTTCCACTTTCCACTTCCTTCCCGTTTTCAGTGTGGGCTGAATGGACTTAACCACGTCATCAGCTGACTCGCGTAGCATCATTGCAAGCCTTGCCTTTCCAACTTTGTACTCTTCAACAACTGACTTGAAAGGAAGCAGAAGTTTTGACTTTTTGCAGTACAGTGCTACATCTGACATACCTGGTGGTACTCCTAGCCATTTGCTCATGAACTTGTTGACCTTCTTCTCTATGGCTTCCACTGTACTTGTGCTTATTTCATATATAAGCAGTGGCCACAGCAACTTTGGTATCAACATGAACTGGAGGCACCACAGTTTGAACTTCCCCAGGAGTCTGCTTTGGTCTATGATCTGTAGCCCTCTGTCTGCCATTTCTATTGTCTGTTGCACTGCCTTTGAGTCTTTTAATGAGGCATCGTACACCCTGCCAAGACTTTTAACAGGTTCATCAATGACAGTAGGGATTCTTTGGTTGGAAACCGTGAATATGACCTCTGCTATCTTCCCTTTCCTGACTGATAGGCTTCTCGACTTCTTGGGTTTGAAGCTCATTCTGCACCAGCTGACTAGTTCATCCAGGCGTGCTAACATCCTCCGGGCCTGATGTTCATCTGATGTCAGATGATTGTGAAGTATAGAATATTACTTACTTACTTAGTCGTTCCCCTTCTACCGTGAGGTGTAGAGGTTTGGAAGAGAGAGCGCCAGACCATTCTATCAGCTGTCTTCTTCCTGGCCTGGTTCCATTCTAGTCCTCGGTCCTTCAAAGATTGTCTAATGTTGTCCTCCCAGCGGACTCTGGGTCGTCCTGGAGGTCTGGATCCCTGGCTCTTTGTTTCCCATGCTTGTCGTGGTAGCCGATCTTCTCCCATTCTGCAGACATGGCCAAACCATCTTAGTTGGGACTGTTCTATTTGGGTCTGCAGCGGATGGGATTTTAGGCCTTGATGGATCGTCTGGTTGCGGACCATGTCTCTTCTTGTTACTTCAACCACTTTCCTCAGATACCTCATTTCTGAGGTTTGGATCTGGCTTTTGTGGGTTGTAGTCATTGCCCACGACTCGCATCCATATGTCAAGACTGGACATAGGTGGAGCGGTATACAGCCATCTTCGTTTTCTTACCAACCTCTTTCTTGCTGAGGAATCCACGATTTATGGCCTGAAAAAGTCTCCCAGCCGCTGCTTTTCGAGTGGCCAACTCTTCTTTGATGCCTCCCTTCGGTCTATAATAGCTCCGAGATATTTAAAGTGGTCGACCTGCTCCAGGACTGTCACGTAGGGTTTATAGTCATTTAATTTCCTACATCTTCTTCCTATTCTTTCACATAAATTCTCTCTTTTATTATCTCTGTATTTCATTTTTTACTGTATTTTTTTCATCCATTCGTTTTGCGAATATTATTTTCATATATTCGCAAACTTTACCTGTTTTCCTTTCTCTTAAACTGAGAATCGCGCTAGGACGATATTACGTAGATGTCAGGGCTGCAGGGCGTCAGAAGGCGTGATAAGTCGGTTCGCTGAACACAGGACGTAGCAAATCGTCTACATTCTCAACGAGCGCGCGAGCTTCTTCTCGGCATAGTCCCGGTGAGGTGTGATACTTTACATCTGCACCGGTCAGTATCCAGACATTTGTCTCGAAAATCCCAAACTGACACGGCGCCCACTTGGGCCATGGTCAGCTGTAGTGTGAAAACTGCCCTGAAATGGAGTCAGGTTGTCTGGGATTTGAAACTGACACGCGTACATCGTGGTCAGTAGGTGACAGTTACGACACGCGTTAAGCGGACGTAAATGTTGGGAGTAGGGGAGATAATTTCGCGTGGCGAAATAAGTTTGGGCCCTTTGTCTGATTTTAAGATATTGGCCAAGTTTGAAACTTTAATTTCATTCTCGCTCATAGACTCCACAGTAGATAGGTCGCTCGAAAACAGAATAGCTGTTAGAGAAGATCTCAGTTTGTTTCGGCAATTTGTCGAACTTCTAGACTTCCAGAAATATTTTCAGCATTTTTATTCTTAAGTTGTGCGACTACCTGTAATTCTGTGATTGAGGTAATTAATATGATAGATATATAGATTTTGTGAGTGTTAAAGTGTTAAATCGCTTAATTCATTTTAATCTATTTCTTTAGCGCAGAAGAGAAATAAGTGGTAGGCTATTATATTTTCTAGGGAAGCATTCAGTGGAAAGCAGACTAAAAATTAAAATTTCTAGCTTATAACGGCAATTGTAGCTATTTAAAAATTTAATTTAACTGCTAATACTCAGTCGAGTGTATTTTTCTAAACTAACGTATAAACTCTAGAATCCAGCCTCATGAATGGTGACGGAATACGCACGTGTTCTTAATTTATGAGGATTGCTGATTTTTAAATATAACTTACGTCACGGGAAGTTTAAATGATAAGCAAAGCTCTCTGCTTGCAAGTTTAAATGTAAGTTTTAACCAGTACAGATTCTGTTTATTATATTATATGTGTTAATTTTCCTCCACACAGTGAAAGTTTTGGGGTGACCCTAACTTTACCAGCACCTAGTAGTAGTTTCCATACTTGTGAAGAAATAGACAGTCCTTATTTTGAACCACGTGGGTTTTTCTCAAGTAACACTGATCTGACGGTGCAAGTTAGACAGAAATACTAATATCCCTATAACGGGTTTTCAAAGACTGTAATGATAAATACTGGACCTTGGAGCCAGCACTTAATTTCTTCTAGAAACTCTATATAATTTGCTGCCTGGTGGCGTGAATATTAACAATCATTTCCCGACTAGATTATATCTTGTGGACAAATCTGTGGTGTGACTAAAGTGAATCCTATACTGAGGGAAGGCACCGACCTGACATTCATCATTTTTTTAAGAAACCTACGCTATTGACACTGTGCTCTGCTAACTCCCGCGCCTGGAATAATTGTTAGGTGACTTAATCAGACATTTGAACAAATTTGCATACCCAAGTAGTCGTTCCCGGAGACTCCAAGTTAAATACGTCTTTTGGAACTGGGGACTTCTTGGCAGAAGACTGCATTTTTTGAGTCTGTGTGAAAATCTAAAACCAATGTTTCCAAGAGGCAGCGAGCAAAGTCGTGAGTACCTGAATGAGAAGCCATGGCGGAATGAATGAGTGTACGCTGGTCTGAGTGATATTTTCACTATTATATCTTTGACACCCTGTTGCTGTCCTAATTTTTTTTTTTCAATCTGCATAATTTGTTGCTAAGGCTAGAGTTCTTGTGTTTTTGTCTTAGGTTAAATCAGATTTTTTTTTTCAAACTCTGTGCATATAATTACGAGATAAAACAAAGAACAACTCTTAGACTCAAACCCTATGTATCTGTGACTCTGGCGCCATCATCTGTTCTCTTAACGGGGCCGGGCTAAACCTAGAGTTAACACTATAACGGGGCTATCATCCTTGCAACATTTCCTTGATTTTTTTATGACTATGTGTATATGTATTTTCCTTGATGTACTTTCTTTGATGTTGTGAGCCGATTTTTTCCTGATAATAAAATCGCTCTTGAACTTAATAATCGTGTTTGGTCAGCTCGTTCTAGAATATATATATCATTGTTATAGTTTTCCCACGTCGGTGTGTTTACCTGTCGTCACGTGTATGTGCGTGCCTGTGAGTGATAGAAATATACGTAATATGTATATTGGTGTAGTCTGTCTGACGTTGTAACAACTGTTGTAGAAGATAGGTGAGAGAGAGAGAAGAATTCTTTTCGCTTTCAGAGACAGCCACTATATCAAAATCTATCATCTCACGTGTGTGGAAATTCTATTACCTTTCACTAACTCTCACTGAGTCTATCACCTATTCAAACCTATTCAGAAGGGACCAAACCTAGTCTTAATTCTCCTATCGGAAATCAACGACAAATGAGGGCTCGTTTCCGGTCTTTGAACTTAGAATAGGAAGACGAGTACGACAAAACGTGGACTCGTCTATCTGGATTTTGTACTTAAGATTCTGTATTCTGATATAGAGTAAGAGTGTAATGTCTTGTGAGTTGTTATATCTTTAAATAATTACCCCCTAGACTAGCGATCTGTTTACGGGCGTGCTGACCACACAAACTAATAAGTTTTTTTTTTTCCACAGCATCTTTGAATAATATACATTTTGGTTACAGGTTGATTTTGTCGGGATATATGTTAACTGCTGATTGTAATACTAAATGCTGGTAAAGTGGTGAGTGTATAACATTCACTGGGTACTGAGGCAGAACGGCGTTTGAACTAAGTTAAGGAGTGTGTTTCGGACTTTTTGTCCAGATTAATTCCCTCCCTTACCCGATCTGACTTCAGGGGCGAACTTATAGTGGATTAAAAAAATTAAGGGATTATTTTTCTCTTTAATTTTTGCAATATTCTTTTGCTTTTCCACTGTAGCAACTTATTTTTCAGAAGTAATCTTAACTACCATTTAGTTGGCGTAGTCGTGTTTTGCATTAAGTGCTTTATTGCCGATAATAGCAGCGATAGTTAGATTTTACTTTGGAGGAGGTATCCCAGGGTTAAGGATATCATCTTTTGAATTTTGGAATTTTTTTCTCGTAAGTGGTAGGAACCAGGTTATTCTTTTTCCTATTTTCTATCTCCACGTGTCTCAGTCACTGACATAATATGGCCGAGAGGGCAAAGCTTAGACAACTTCTCAGGGACGAAGCGAGAGAGGAGGGACTGGAAGGAGAAGAAGCGAAAGCATTTGTCAGAGACGAACTTGAGAGATATGATGCGGAGAGGAAAGCAGCGGAAGCTAAGGAAAAAGCAGCCGCAGATTTACAGCAGAAGAAGATGGATGAGGAAATGGAAATTCGCAGGATGCAGCATGAGGAGTGGAACGTGAGAAGGAGAGGCAGCATGAGAAAAAGAGAGAGAGAGACAGCACGAGAAGGAGAGGGAGGAGAGACAGCAGGAGAAGGAGAGGGAACAGAGACAGCACGAGTTGGCGCTTAAAACTCTAGAGTTCCAAAGTCGTGGTGCTGCCTCTACCTCCAGCAATGGAGAGTCTTCTCCTCATTCTTCCTTAACTGACCCTGCTAACACTCAATCTCTTCAACTAAATGCTATGTCTTTCACTCTTGAATCTTTTCCTTGTCCAAATGAGAAGATTGACACATGGTTAGAAAAATTTGAGAAAATTGCAACTCTGTACGGGTTAGAGAGGTCGCGTTGGAATATGAAACTTTCCCAGGCCCTAAAAGGTTCTGCTTATGATGTTTATTCTAAGCTGGAAAGTAGCCAACAAGACGACTACGATGTGTTGAAGAAAGCGTTACTGGAGCGCTTTGAAATGAACGCTCGCAAGTTTTTGCAACTGTTTCGCAACAGCCGGAAAGAGAATTCTGAAACTTTTCACCAGTTCTCATCTCGTCTTAAGGGATATCTAACAAAGTGCCTTGAGCTTTCGCAGCTCCCCTCTACCTATGAAGGTCTTGAGGAACTTGTTCTAACTGAACAAATAAAGAACACTTTGTCTGCTGATACCCGGAGATTTCTCGCTGAGCAGGGGCAGAAAAACTTGAAGACATTTTGGAAAAGTCTGAGCGTTATCACAATGCGCTGGCTGAACTACCGGCCACAAAGCGGAAACCGACAGAGGAGCATTTTCGAAAACATAACCTAGAGCAATCTTCTCAGGCTTCTAACCAAAACAACCACAGAGAAACTGGACCTCAAAACCCCCCTCCTGAAAAATCCAAGTTCTACAAGAACAAGTACCCCAACCACCCCAAACAGTCTGATCAACCCGACCGCCCTACATGGCAGCGTAGCCAGAAAGGACAAGGTGGCAAAGGGAGAACCCCTGAGCACGGGACATATGATCAGACCGAGCACACCGAGCCGAAACGCATCGGTGCTTATTGACAGTCTCGCAAGGCGGAATTATTGACAGTGATTCCCAACCTGTTGGGGATAGACCCTCAACGCGAGGTACTGTTACTTTGAACGGTTCTCAAACTTCTTGCTTATTTGACACGGGGCTTTCTTATGATTGCATTGTTGCCAGAAACCTGGTCAAACCCGGTCAAGAGACAGCAGAGACCGTCCAACTTTGTGGAGTTCGTAAGAGTGATGCACCTACAGCGCTTCCCATCGCATTGGTGGAGATACACTCTGACTTTGTCAGAGGTGTGATCAAAGCGGCTGTTATGGATGATCCCATCTACCCAGTCATACTTGGCGGGAGATACGTGTGTATTGGGAAACCGAAAGAGCCGATTATGGCAGCAGTAACTACAAGAGGGCAAACCAAGAAGGAACGGGAGCCTGCGCCAATTTGTTACCTATGGAACTTAAAGAAGCGCAATACAAGGACCCTACTTTGGCACCCTGCTTTAGGAAACTGCCCATGGCTAAGGAACCCAAACAGCACGGGGACATTTTTTCTGAGGATGGCGTACTTTATCGGAGAACGGGCAAGCCTGACCAAGGTTACAACCAGCTCCTAGTACCGAAACAGTACAGAAGCCAAATCCTAGAAATGGGGCACTCTCTTCCCTTCAGCGGACATATGGGACAGAACGCCACAAACCAACGTATAACCACTCATTATTGGTGGCCAGGAGTAAATACTGATATTATCAGATATGTCAAATCCTGTGCCCAGTGCCAACGTGTACCACCCAAGCAACGGACCCCCCCAGTCCACATGGGTGAAATGCCAATAATGGGAACACCATTCGAACGGGTTGTGATCGACATTTTAGGGCCTTTCGAAAGGACTAAAAGAAGGAACAGGTTTATCCTGACCTTAGTCGATACATGCACTTTATGGGCAGAAGCTATCCCGCTAACATGCGCAGATGCCAAGCATGTCGCAGAAGCCCTCGTGCAGATTTTCACTCGGTTGGGATTCCCGCAGCAAGTGTTGACGGATAATGGATCTCCATACCGAAACCTGTTGATGGATGAGATCGTTAAGATCTTGAGGACCCAGCACATCCACACTAAGCCATATACTCCGGCCGGAAATGGGCTCGTGGAACGTGCTAATGGAAACCTCACCATGATGCTAAGTAAGCTGGCACAAGTGAAACCTGAAGATTGGGATCTCTGTATTCCTGCAGCATTATTTGGCTACAGAGAATCTCCTCATACTTCCACAGGATTTCCGTCAGCTACACTCTTATTCGGCAGACCCATTAAGGGCCCGCTTGAAGCCTTACTTCAGTCTCTGACAGACGAGAAGGCTGATGAGACAGTTGTCTCAGCCAGTAAATATGTGTCGGTTTTAAAGGAACGGTTGAAACTAGGGTGGGACCTAGCAACGACTAACTGTAAGCGAGCACGAACCAAGCACGCTAACCGATACAGGAAAGTCGCGGAAGAGAGAGAACTGGAAGCAGGAGAGAAAGTTTTGGTGTTACTCCCTACCGAGAACAACCAACTGAAGATCGGATGGCAAGGGCCGTTTACCGTCCTGAAAAAGATTTCTAAGGCTAACTACCAGATCTCTATTGAAGGAAAGGAGAAGGTTTTCCATTTAAATCTCTTAAAGAGATACTTGGAAAAACCAGTGCCAACCTCCGACCATCTCCTGACGATCGCCAAAACTGACGAAGATGACGATAGTGGCAGGGATATTCCACCGCTATCACAGGAAATCTTTCAAAAAATGTCAGAAGCGGCGACGCTCTTTCAAGCGCGCATATGAGACATTCCAGGGGAAGGAAACTTTGAGGAGTGGACTTGAGTAGGAATTGGACAGAGATGGAGGGGGAAGATGAGAGGGAAGAGGACAGACACCCCGAAGCTACGGTTATAGGAAATTAAACTCCATAACGTAGACATGGAGTGCTTCCATATCTTAAAGGGGGGAGGCTCTGTCACGTAGGGTTTATAGTCATTTAATTTCCTACATCTTCTTCCTATTCTTTCACATAAATTCTCTCTTTTATTATCTCTGTATTTCATTTTTTTACTGTATTTTTTTTCATCCATTCGTTTTGCGAATATTATTTTCATATAATTCGCAAACTTTACCTGTTTTCCTTTCTCTTAAACTGAGAATCGCGCTAGGACGATATTACGTAGATGTCAGGGCTGCAGGGCGTCAGAAGGCGTGATAAGTCGGTTCGCTGAACACAGGACGTAGCAAATCGTCTACATTCTCAACGAGCGCGCGAGCTTCTTCTCGGCATAGTCCCGGTGAGGTGTGATACTTTACATCATGGGCACCGGTCAGTATCCAGACACTTGTCTCGAAAATCCCAAACTGACCCGGCGCTCACTTGGGCCATGGTCAGCTGTAGTGTGAAAACTGCCCTTAAATGGAGTCAGGCTGTCTGGGATTTGAAACTGACACGCGTACATCGTGGTCAGTAGGTGACAGTTACGACACGCGTTAAGCGGACGTAAATGTTGGGAGTAGGGGAGATAATTTCGCTTGGCGAAATAAGTTTGGGCCCTTTGTCTGATTTTAAGATATGGGCCAAGTTTGAAACTTTAATTTCATTCTCGCTCATAGACTCCACAGTAGATAGGTCGCTCGAAAAACAGAATAGCTGTTAGCGAAGATCTCAGTTTGTTTCGGCAATTTGTCGAACTTCTAGACTTCCAGAAATATTTTCAGCATTTTTATTCTTAAGTTGTGCGACTACCTGTAATTCTGTGGTTGAGGTAATTTATATGATAGATATATAGATTTTGTGAGTGTTAAAGTGTTAAATCGCTTAATTCATTTTAATCTATTTCTTTAGCGCAGAAGAGAAATAAAGTGGTAGGCTATTATATTTTCTAGGGAAGCATTCAGTGGAAAGCAGACTAAAAATTTAATTTCTAGCTTATAACGGCAATTGTAGCTATTTAAAAATTTAATTTAACTGCTAATACTCAGTCGAGTGTATTTTTCTAAACTAACGTATAAACTCTAGAATCCAGCCTCATGAATGGTGACGGAATACGCACGTGTTCTTAATTTATGAGGATTGCTGATTTTAAATATAACTTACGTCACGGGAAGTTTAAATGATAAGCAAAGCTCTCTGCTTGCAAGTTTAAATGTAAGTTTTAACCAGTACAGATTCTGTTTATTATATTATATGTGTTATTTTCCTCCACACAGTGAAAGTTTTGGGGTGACCCTAACTTTACCAGCACCTAGTAGTAGTTTCCATACTTGTGAAGAAATAGACAGTCCTTATTTTGAACCACGTGGGTTTTCTCAAGTAACACTGATCTGACGGTGCAAGTTAGACAGAAATACTAATATCCCTATAACGGGTTTTCAAAGACTGTAATGATAAATACTGGACCTTGGAGCCAGCACTTAATTTCTTCTAGAAACTCTATATAATTTGCTGCCTGGTGGCGTGAATATTAACAATCATTTCCCGACTAGATTATATCTTGTGGACAAATCTGTGGTGTGACTAAAGTGAATCCTATACAGAGGGAAGGCACCGACCTGACATTCATCATTTTTAGAAACCTACGCTATTGACACTGTGCTCTGCTAACTCCCGCGCCTGGAATAATTGTTAGGTGACTTAATCAGACATTTGAACAAATTTGCATACCCAAGTAGTCGTTCCCGGAGACTCCGAGTTAAATACGTCTTTTGGAACTGGGGACTTCTTGGCAGAAGACTGAATTTTTTGAGTCTGTGTGAAAATCTAAAATCAGTGTGTTCCAAGAGGCAGCGAGCAAAGTCGTGAGTACCTGTATGAGAAGCCATGGCGGAATGAATGAGTGTACGCTGGTTTGAGTGATATTTTCACTATTATATCTTTTGACACCCTGTTAGCTGTCCTAATTTTTTTTTTTGTCAATCTGCATAATTTGTTGCTAAGGCTAGAGTTCTTGTGTTTTTGTCTTAGGTTAAATCAGATTTTTTTTCAAACTCTGTGCATATAATTACGAGATAAAACAAAGAAAAACTCTTAGACTCAAACCCTATGTATCTGTGACTCGGGCGCCATCATCTGTTCTCTTAACGGGGCCGGGCTAAACCTAGAGTTAACACTATAACGGGGCTATCATCCTTGCAACATTTCCTTGATTTTTTATGACTATGTGTATATGTATTTTCCTTGATGTACTTTCTTTGATGTTGTGAGCCGATTTTTCCTGATAATAAATCGCTCTTGAACTTAATAATCGTGTTTGGTCAGCTCGTTCTAGATAATATATATATCATTGTTATAGTTTTTCACCACGTTCGGTTGTGGTTTAACCTGTCGTCACGTGTTTCGTGGCCTGTGGAGTGTTAGAAAATATTACGTAATATGTATAATGGTTCTTACCTGTCTTCACGTGTATGAGCGTGCCTTTGAGGATGATAGAAATATACTTAATAATTATAATGGGTCCATTAGTACGGGGGTTTTTTTTGGGGAATACAATCTGTTGTAGAAGATAGGTGAGAGAGAGAGAAGAATTCTTTTCGCTTTCAGAGACAGCCACTATATCAAAATCTATCATCTCACGTGTGTGGAAATTCTATTACCTTTCACTAACTCTCACTGAGTCTATCACCTATTCAAACCTATTCAGAAGGGACCAAACCTAGTCTTAATTCTCCTATGCGGAAATCTTACGACTCAAGGACCTGTTCTCACCCAACTTAATCTGATGTTTTCTTTCTTCTCGTGATATCACCATGGATTTTGTTTTAGAGCTGCTTATGACCATCCCTCTCTTCTCCAGCTCTTCCTTCCAGACTTGCAGGTTGGATTGGAGATGTGCCTCTGATTTAGCAATCAGGGCAACATCATCAGCAAATGTCAGCTCCGAAATATAGACCTGTCTCATCTTCCAGTACCCCACTGAATACTTTCTTGTTCTCTCCTTACATGCCTTGATGACATCGTCCATAAAGAGTATGAAGAGGTAAGGTGATAGGATATCACCTTGTCTTACACCAGTGGTGGTCCTGAACTCTTCTGACTTATGGTTTGCTGTCCTCACATAATTTCTGCAAGACTTGTAGAAGCTCTGTATAGCATGAATCAGAGGTGCTGGAATATTCTTCCTTGCCAAACAGTCCCAAAGTTTGCTCCAGGGGACCCTGTCAAACGCCTTTTCCAGATCTATGAAACAAAGATGGATCTCACCCTTATACTCAAGGGCCTTTTCACTCAGCTGTCTGAGTGTGAAGATTAGGTCTTGAGTACTTCGGTTTGCTCGGAATCCGCACTGGACCTCATCCAATTGTGGCTCAGCTAGGAGTCGGAGTCTCTGCTCTAGGATTCTAGAGTAGATTTTACCAGGGACACTGAGAAGGGATATGCCTCTATGGTTTCCACATTGTCGATTGTCACCCTTTTTGAAAATTGGTGTTATGATGGCAATCTCCCAATCCTTTGGTATGGTCTTGTTGCACCATGCTGCCTGTAGGACCTTTAAGAGTAATAGGTCGCCTGATGCTCCCATGTACTTAACCATTTCTGGTGTTATACCATCATGCCCTGCTGCTTTGCCCATCTTGATTTTCTCTAGTGCTGCCCTCATAGAATATTGAGTTGTTAAATTATATATAGTAATGTTCCCTATACCCTACAACATTTGCTGAGGGAGACTGAGCACCTATGGGTTTGCCCGGAGTGCAATGACGTCGATTCTGATTAACATTAACATTATATATAGAGTACAATTTTAAATATTGAAAGTAAAATAGTTAACAGTTTTTTAATACATCGTTGCCATTTAACGTATAGAATAGCTCAAATCTACGTAATGAACATTTTGCTTTGATAGGTATAGAACAGAGTGTTTAATGGCAGAGTACTTGCTTCTTGAGGCAACATTTCCAGGTTCAAATCCATGCCTGTGTCCTGCTCCAGTTTACTAATTTTTTATCCCGCTTTGTGACCCTAACCAAGAAGTTTTTGCTCTTATTTTTATGTTGTCTACTTAAAGCTCATTTTCTGATTACCCCTGTTTTCATTCTGGAGTGCGGACGTGTTTTCACAGAGCTCTACTTTTGTATTTATGAAAGTGTGTTACTGCTGTAATTCGTGATGGATTTTAATATCATTGTGTTCGGTATCATTGTGGCTTTGTAGTGAAATCATTTTTGTGGTGTCAATACGAACAGAAATGTTAGATTTTGTTCTAAAAGGATTCACTATTATAAGACACTGTGCTGTTTTGCATCTAAACTTGTAGTATTGTTATTCCACAACCTACGAATAGTTGAGCGCCCAACAATGACCGAACCACCCAGGTGTTTAATTATAGGTCTTCAGCGCGGGGCCTTTTTGCACAATCTACTATAAATGAAACCCCGCGACCCAAATCGTCACGCTAGAGCGATGATTATCAGCCATGAACAAAGCTGATTACCTTCTTCCTTCGTGGTACCAGCAATAACATTCACAATGCCAAACGTAAACTCGGTCACCGCCACTCGACCGAGCAGAAAGAAACAAAAGGACTACGTCTTAAATGCTCCTAAAGCGGTGAAGAAGAAGACCAGAGTTCTCAATGCAGACACGCCCTCAGCCCCATTAGTGACATTACAATACAAGAACCAGAACCAGTGTGTGATATTAACATTCCAAAAACTTCTCGAGTACGAAGCATTGCGTGGCTTGTCTAAGGCCTACTATAAATCTATCGCTTCAATTGAATCTCGCACTGGGAGGTGATGGAATATAAAGACATGGAATCAGATGATACTGACTTGTGGGCAGAAACACTGACCAATGAAATTCTGAAAATAGCAATAAAGTATATACCAAATAAAAATATGCCACAACACCTTAAACAAAAAAATAACATTAATAAGAAAAGAGAAACTCAATGGAATAAAGAACCAGTTGCCTGGTGGAATAAAAGCTGTGCAGAAATTCATGAGAGAAGAAAAAGGGCCTTACAAAAATATAGAAATAACAGAACAGAAGAAAATTATGATAAGTATAAACTTATTAGGAATGAATCTAACAGAATAATATTCAAAGCCAAAGAAACTAACTGGAAGGAGTTTTGTCAGTCACTTAAACCTAGCACTCAAATTAGAGAAGTATGGAGAAAGCTTAAGGCAATCAAAGGGAACAATAAGAAAACAATAATGCCAACAATCAAACTACCAAAGAGAGCAGAAACAGATAAAGAAAAAGCTAATGCCCTTGCCGAGTATTTCTATAAAGTCAGTGCAAAAAGTAGCCTTGGACAGGAAGAAAATGAGAGAAGAGAAAGACTTAGGATACAGTTTTTTTAAAAGAAATACCAGACCAGATAGATGAAACAAACTATTTAGATGCTGATATAACAGAGGAAGAAGTAACTAATGCAATAAAAGATAAATCTAATACTGCCTCAGGGCAAGATATACTTAGTTATGAAATCCTTAAGAAAGTACCCAAAAAGAACTATAAACATAATAACTTCACTTTATAACAAAATCTGGAACTTAGGAAAGATACCAAAAGCATGGAAAGTAGCTATGATAGTACCCATTCTAAAACCCAATAAGGAAGCCCATGAAGTAAGTTCATATAGGCCTATCTCCTTAACATCACAACTAGGTAAAATACTGGAAACTGTTGTGAATAAAAGAGTTAAATTCTACCTGGAAAAAAACCAGTTATATAGCCCAAACCAGTCAGGGTTTAGAGCAGACAGAAGTACAGTAGACCAGCTTGTAAGATTAGAACATGATGTAAAGCTAGGGTTCAAGAGGAAAGAGAAAACAGTAGCAGTCTTTCTAGATGTAGCTAGAGCATATGATGAATGCTGGCGCGATGGAGCTCTTTACAAAATGAAAAAGATTGGCATTACTGGTAAAACCTATAGGTATCTAGAAAACTTTTTACAGGACAGGTATTTTGCTGTACAGGTGAATAATGATAGGTCAGAAATATACGAACAACAGAATGGGATTCCTCAAGGATCAGTGATCTCTCCTTCAATTTTCACTATAGCTGTAAATGATTTAGCAGATGAATTTAATGACATAAAGAATGCAGTATCACAATTTGCAGATGACTGTGCCATTTGGCGATCTGGAAAAAACTTGGACCATGTTTACAAAAAACTTCAAAATCAAATAGACAAAGTTTCAGAGTGGATGAAAAGTTGGGGCTTCCAAATTAATGTAAACAAAACAGTAGGTATGATTTTCAGCAAAGGAAATTTAAAAAAAAAAAATAACAAAATCAATATAACCATTAAAGGACAGAAAATATGTACCTCCTCAACAACTAGATTTCTGGGCGTAACTTTAGATAAACAACTAAATTATAATAAACATATAGACAATTTGGTAGAAAGCTGTAGGGGACCCCTAAATATACTAAGGATTGTAAAAGGTAATGGATGGGGGGCCAGCAATAAAATAATGCTTATGTTCTACAAGTCCTTCATCAGGGGGAAACTGGATTATGCCAGCATAGTCTATGACTCAGCTGCAGCTTCTAACAAAGCAAAACTGGACAGGATTCAAAATGCAGCCATGAGAACTATTACAGGTGCATTTATATCGACACCAGTAGAAGCTCTAGAAGTAGCTCTCGGCATACCTCCCCTTGGTCTAAGACGGAAAGAACTGAGATTAAATTATTGGAGTAAAGTAGCACAAGAAGTGACCCACCCAGCACATAAAGCATTTGTCAAAAACCAACCAAGTGTATGGGACGTCCCCTTAAATAAAGATAGATATCCAACAGGATGGAGGACTATAGAAGACCTAATGCAGTTCAAAGAACTATCAAACACAATTGAAAATAGTAATAAATACAGAAGCAAAATACCACCCTGGGAACTAAAATCACCAATCATAGACTACTCACTTACTGAAAAGATCAAACAAAACATAGAAGATAAGGAAGCCAAAATGATAAGTAGAAAGTTCATAGAGCAACTAACTAAACAAAGTCTGGCCGTCTACACTGATGGATCCAAGGGTGATAGTGGGCAACTAGGTGCCGGAGTTGTAATACCACAATGGGGAATAAAAAAAGAGCTACAGTATAACGGAAGGGGCATCGATTTTTACTGCAGAGATGGTAGCAATTCTTAAAAGTCTAGAAATAATCGAAGATAACCCACCAGAAGCTGTTACGATATTTACAGACTCACTATCATCACTACAAGCACTAGAACACCCAGGTAAATGTAGCCGGCCAGACATAAAGGAAGAAATTCTAGCAATTAATACATCACTAGAGAACAGAGGATGTAGTGTGAGGCTAGTGTGGGTTCCAGCACACATAGGTATCGCTGGCAACGAGTTGGCAGACCAGAATGCCAAGAAGGGAAGAACAAGTAAAAACAATATAAAAGCAGGACTGGGAAGGTCAGAGATCAAGAGCCAAGTGAAGGAAACTATAAACGAGGAATGGAAGACAACATGGAAGGAAAGTAGAAAAGGCAGACACGCGTTCAAACTGCTGAAAGAACCAACGAGGACATGCCAGGTCAGAGAAGAATTAAAGATACCATCGAACAAAAAACTGTGGCGTCTCCGACTCGGTGCAGCATACTTCATGGTAGAAGAACCACACTGCCAAGAATGTCAGGAAGAGAATGACATAGACCACTACCTGATCCACTGTAAAAAGTATGAACAACAAAGGCTTGAAATAAAAACTTACTATAGAAATCACAATATAGACTTAACAGGTGATAAGGTTTTAAGTATAGATGCCCCAAGAGATGCCCAATCAATACTTAAAAGATATATACATAAAACAAAGGAAAAAATATAAGGTTAGAACTTCAGGAAAATCATCCAACTAAATAGAAATTAAGCAGCAAGAACTAACAAAGCATTATTAACAAAAAAAAAAAAAAATAACTACTCATAGGACAAGGAAAGACAAGGTATAAAAAAAAAAAAAGGGACAACAACTCAAAAAGAACAAATACTAATACAAATTAAAACCAAGTGTAAAGGACAATAGTTATCTAGAAACAATACAAAAGAGAAAATAAAATTGACAAATACTAATATAAATAAAAATCAGCAACTGCAAAAGACAACAGTTATTTAAATTGAATACAAAATTAGTAAAGAAAATGACACTAAATACCCCAATTATAACCAACTTTCAGGTTGAACAGGGTAGACCAAGATGGAAAGAGAAGAGGCAACAATGATCAGAGGTTGAGTGCCCGATCTCCACCCATCATTTCATCAAAACAACAACAACAACAATCTCGCACTGACGCTAATGGTGCTCATGTCGAAGATGTCATTTCTACTGGACACGTTTTTCTCCATTTCTATAATACGTCGAACAAGATTATGGTTCAAGGCTCAGAGACTGCAGTTAAAGAGTGGATCCAGAAAGATTTAAATCATTTATGGGAAACAGCAACTACTGCTGGAGTCAGTCGAATGGCTATAACGTCAACAGCTGTTATCAACAATGCACCAACCACTTCCGATGCCCAGAAATTAGCCCTCACATGCTGTTCCTTTCCCGTTGTCTCTGATGCATTCGTTCAGGAGTATGACAAACAACTACAGATGGTACAAGACACACCTTCCTCTACATCAAGATCTATCATTACAGAGACGCCTTCCGTTACAACGAGACCTACCATTACAGAGACAGAGCATAATTCATTCATAGGTTTGCTTGATAGTAGTCTAGAAAGGACACCACGCAAGCACACTATACTATCACCACATGATGATATGTATACAAAAATAACATCTGAGATGGAGCTACTGAAAGCTGAACTGAGCTGTCTTAAAAAATCTTACGAACAGCTTCAGGCTGATCACGTGTCTCTAAAAAGTAGCTACGAAAACAGCAAAACTCAAATTCAGCAGCAGCCTACACAACAGCACACAAACGAATTGGGTCGCAAACAAAAACGTGCGGAGAGCGTCTGACCTCAACAACAAATACTACATTCAGAACTCCGCCTTAATGAACGTAATCCCTTGGACACTCCGGAAAATCCTGTAGCCAGTGTCTGCAGAATTCCGGTCAAAATTTCTAATCGCCACCCGCCACTTCGACCGGCTGCTGCCAGCACACACCACGAGACTTCTAGCAGCCACAGCACAACTGGGACAAAGGAAGCAACAGATGTTATCACTGGCTCCCACACGAACAGAAGAAAACATCTCATCTTTTGGGGACCAAACCATGAAGGAGCTTCAACAGTCAAAACTATTAACTGGTGATACTGATTCGGTGTCTGTTCGCTTCAAGAACTGGGCATCAACGCACGACCTACTGACCTTCCTTAAACGGTTTTCGCCGGATCTCTCTGTAACTAGAGTAACTGTGCACATAGGTCTGTCAGACTCAATAAAAGACATTGAACTGTCACAGACAGACCTAAACGAGATCACATTCATATTTCGGTCCCTATTCCATAATGCCAAAATTTATTTTTCCTCTATTATCCCGCCAGTCCGTGCCTATTACCGCAAATGTGTTGAAACTAACAATGCTAAACTTAAAAAACACTGCCTCAAAAATGAGCATGTTTTCATAGATCACAGCTCGGTCTTCCTTGCCACATCTGGAGCCCCTAGGAAGTATCTTTACAGCGGCGATATTACATTGTCCAGCCAAGGGACCAGTATGTTAGCGACAAATATAAAATACCCAGAAAGCACTCTTAAAGGCACAACTCGCACATCAGCATCCATATATCCATCCAAACACCATGTGAATACAAACAGCTACTCATCTGACGCCAATTATGACCTTCATTTTCCATCACTACCCATAACTTTAAACACCAGCCGCCCAAAATCATCAGACAATCAGGATCATCACGTTGTACCTATTCTTAGCACCACGGATGTGCAGGAAACCAACAATGTCTGCCTTCAACACCCTTCTGCCACAGACGACCCTCCTCGACAACACCGACTTGACCCACTTCATTCTCAAAGGTCTGTAAGTGATCCAATTCAATCTGCTCAGCCTTCATCAACAAAAATGCCACCATGTCCGCTGTCGTCCCAGACACCAATGAGAGTTCACCCATCATCGCTGTCGTCACAGGCTTACCCACATCAACCCACATACCCAGCCTTTCATAATTTCCTACATCAACAACGACTCTTGGACTATGCACCTTACACTTGGAGGTCGTACTTGCCGGAATACCCCACTTATTCAACAACTGTACCTCAACATCCCGCTTTCTACCAAATGCATCATCTATCACGACCAAATCCACCCCACTTCTATTTTCAACAACCATCTCCTCCACATTAACAGCGACTGTTGGCCGCTCCCTAGTTGTCTTTGTAACATCAGCAACTGTTGATTGTTGTTTATATATATATATATATATATATATATATATATATTATATATTATATATTTTTTTATATTAATATTTATTTTTTAAATTTCATTTTTTTTTTTTTTTTTTTTTAAATTTCATTTTTTTATTTTTAGACACTGTTTGCCTGTCTGATATGAGCGCTTGATTTGTTACACTTTTCACTTATTTTTCACGTAATTTAATTAGCTGAATTGTTTGTAATTAATGTTTAAAGTGTCCCACTTATTAATACCACCATAAATTCACCTTCCTTGGTAAAATTTGTTAAATTTAGTATTTATTTACCTTTTTATTTGAGCGCAAGCTTCTTTACATAGCATAAATGCCAGGTACTTATGAACAGTTACTAACCATGAATGGGTTACGACTTGGCCATCTGAATGTAAACCATCTTTTAGGTAAACTTCCAGAACTCACACAAGTTCTCAATCAAAATTTCCATTTTTTTGGACTTTCAGAAAGTCGTCTGAATGAGAAAATAACAGATGGTGACATTGCACGTAATGGGTTTAAAACTATTCGGCGAGATTCTAGTAGACAATTAGAGACAGGTTTAGCAGTTTATATTTCCACTTCTCTCAGTTATCGCCGCAGAAACGATTTAGAGACCATAGATATAGAATGCATATGGTTAGAGGTAAAGCCACAAAAGCAAAGACCCATTGTAATAGGATATCTTTATCGAAATCCCAGTGTAGGAACAACATGGTTTGAAGATTTCACGAACATGATGGATAAAGTAATTACTACAGTCAATGAAATTATTCTTCTTGGGGATTTCAATATTGATATGCATAAGCCAAATCAAACATGGACCAACATCATAGCATCGTACAACATGAAACAAATAGTCAACAAACCTACCAGAGTAACAAAAACATCATCCACACTGATCGATCACATATATGTAACGTGTCCAGATAACATTATAGAATGTTCCATCCCTACTATTGCTATGAGTGACCACTATCCCATATGTTGCACTTGGGCAAAAAATGGGTACAAATCTCCAAAAAATAAACACATCAGTATTGAATATAGAAGTCTAAAAAAATTTCAACCAAGAATTATTTTTAAATGATTTGCGAAATGCGCCTTTCGCCGATGTTTACCAACTTCCTGATCCTGATGACGCCATTGCATATTGGACACTGACATTTTATAGTATTTTTAATAAGCATGCGCCTACTAAAGAAATTCGCGTAAAAAGACAAATAAAATCTCCATTTATCACACAAGAAGTACTTGACGCTATGAGGCAGAGGGATCGAGCGCACAAAAATAAGGACATCATTACATATCGGGCAGCAAGGAACAAAGTACAATATTTAATTCGCAGAGAAAAGAAAAACTACTTTAGTCATTTAGTTAAAAGCAAAAGCAACAGTAGAAATATATGGAAGGCAATCAATACCTTGGTGAACAAAAGAAATTCGCCTGACTCACAAAATCCCAATACTTCATTTACTTGTACAGACTTCAGCAATCATTTTCAGGCAGACATCCACAATATAAAATCCGCCATACCTTCTTCCCCTTGTGACTTCAGCGAATTATCTACGTTCTGCGAGAACAAGTGTACTAACACCATTCCATGCGACATTCCTTTTATAACAGTTAACGAAGTTCATAACTATCTTATTGATCTTAAAGATAATAACTCATCGGGACTTGATGGAATCAGTAATCGAATACTGCGTTATGCTGCACCAGCTATTACTGATACCCTAACATACATATATAATCAATGTATCGCAAGGAGTTACTTTCCATCTGCCTTTAAAATCGCTAAAGTATACCCTCTTGTTAAACCTGGTTCATCAGATAATAACAACCTTGGTAACTATAGGCCCATTTCTCTTATATCATCGCTGTCCAAACCACTGGAAAAACACATACACAAAACAGTAACAGAACACCTAGCTAATAATGACCTGCTTGTTGATAGTCAGTCGGGGTTTAGACCAAAACATTCATGTCACACAGCCTTAACAAAAATGATAGATAACTGGCATCTAAACATCAATAACGATATTTTATGTGGAGCAATCTTTGTAGACTTTAAAAAAGCATTCGATATGATAGATCACACTATTTTAATCAGAAAATTAGAAACAATGAAAGTACATCATAAACTGGTGAAGTTAATTAAATCATTCCTGACAGACAGACAACAAGTGGTGTCTTACAATGATTCTTTGTCCAACCCAACTGTTGTCGATATCGGTGTTCCCCAGGGCTCTATTCTCGGCCCTCTTCTCTTTGCCGTATACATTAATGATCTTCCTCTGCACATCAAACATTCATCCTGTGACCTGTTTGCCGATGACTGTACTGTTTACACTAGTGACAAAAGTTGCACTGCACTAGAACTATCTTTACAAACTGATACACATAATATTATTAAGTGGAGCAACGAGAATCGAATGCAAATAAATATTAGTAAAACGAAATGTATGTTAATATCAACCAGACAAAAACTACAAAACTCGCAGAAAACAACACTTCAGCTCTACATTGGAACATCACTAATTGAAAACGTAAATGAACATAAAACTCTAGGTCTAACTGTTGACCAGCACCTAAGTTGGAACTCACATGTAAGTGCACTCACAAAGCTAACGGCACAAAAAGTTTACCAATTAGCCAAAATCAAACACTTCCTGGATGAGGGGGCAAGGAAAATGTTCTACACATCTCACATACAAACATACCTAGACTATTGTTCCACAATCTGGGATGGTTGTTCCATATCCAACACAAAAAGGCTTCATTCACTTCAAAAACGTGCAGTGCGCCTAGTTGCTGATAAACACCAAACACATTGTATAGATCTATATAACTATCTTAAAATATTACCCCTTAGAAAGCGCTTCCTATTTAACAAAGCTAAATTCGCTCACAAAATCTTGTCACATAATGCTCCAACGTATCTGTGGCCACTTTTCAAATTCAATGAAAAACGTAGTCAGCGCTTAAACCAGTTAGATTTACCCAAGCCGAGGCTAGATTTGTACAAGAAGAGCTTGGCTTACTCAGCTGCTCATCTTTGGAACAATCTTCCACATGACCTGAAAAACATGCACAGTCCCTACTCATATAATCGTAGACTGTTCAAATACATTATGAGTGCGGATTATATGCCGCCCTAAGGGATTATGTTTCGAATTATTATTATCTAATACACTGTATGGAGGGTCTGATGATCTAGTTTTTCATTTTAATATACCTTACTTCTTAATTGTAATCAGATACTGTAATGTATGCTTTTATACTACTTATAATGTTGCATCGCCTCTGAACTAATACCTTAAGTATGCTGGAGAATGTCTGGATACCTAGCAATAAAAGATGAGTAAGAGGAAGGGATAAATGCAAGACGGGCCTATATGCATGATTCTCATCTTTCAGTCAATACCCTTTACCTCCCTAAGGAGCATAGGTCATAAAACTGGATCTCGTGTAGTGGAGGCGTCAACAATTCACTCCCTGTGGCAGTATCTGCTTGGGACTCAAAGTTGCTCACCTGTGGGAACATTTTTCGCATGCGCTGACAACACATGAAGTCCCAGCTATTTCAGCAGATTTCCAAATTGTCACGAGTTCTTATTATATGCCACCATTATCTGATTACGTTTCTAATTATGTCTTATTTACTGTATGAATTGTTTTGATTGTGTTTGTTAGTTTTTTTTTTTTTTTTTTTTTTTTTTTTTTTAAGGTATTAATTTTTGTTAATCTATTTTAATTAATAATTCCCCCCCCCCCCCCCCCCCTAAATTTGATTATGTCTGGATGTTACAAATGTATGTTATTATTTTACCTCGATAATTTTGTACGCTTAAATAATGCTAAAAATACATGTGCTATTGAAAGGATACGGTATGTAAGATGACAGAGAGAAGAAGGGCAGAATGTAAGACAGGCCTGCGTGCCCAATTCTTAATCCTTTGAAAATATAGTTTGTTCGTTCGTTCGTTATCTATCTATCTATCTATCTATCTATCTATCTATCTATCTATCTATCTATCTATCTATCTATCTATCTATCTATCTATCTATCTATCTATCTATCTATCTATCTATCTATCTATCTATCTATCTTCTATTTTATTTTAAAACATACTTTAATTATGATGATTATTGCAAATGTTTGATGTAATATTACTTTTATAATGATAAATGCCTTAATAATGCTTAAAGTAAATGTGAGGATGAAAGGATACAGTATACATGATGAGAGAGAGAGGAAGGGCAGAATGTCAGACGGGCCTGCGTGCCCAATTCTTAACCCTTTGAAAATAAAGTTCGTTCGTTCGTTCGTTCATTTCTAGGGGGTTCTTGACGTAGTTAAGGCAAAGGCAGTGAGTAAGGAAACTGACCACTTTTCCCCATGAAGCTAACACGTCACTCCTTGATGGTAGTATCTGCAATGGAACTATTATTACCTTTATATAGTACAGCAGTTAGTACTGACAAGTGTAGAACAATTATTAACAAGAATGAAATTTTTAAAAAATGAAATAGAAAAGCAATAAAATAATAATGGGTTATCTTCCTACACATGAGTCTCCTTACACATTAAATATCCTACATCGCTATGTTTAATTCCTGCTAGTCAGTGGCTTTTTATAATTTCAGTCACGTTTTATTGCATTCCTGGATTTTTTCCACGTCTTTTTTTTTTTTTTGTTGCTTGTATTTATTTTCGTATCTTATTTTTATCCTTTTTTTTCCCTCGTATGTGGGGTCAGAGTGGCTAAGAGATATGGCGTCTGCCTCTGATTCTATAGGTACCTGGTACAAGGGATATAATTGATGGACATTTTTTTCAGACACAGTGGTTCCTAATGATGTCATACTTTCCCCTGATCTCCTGGGTAGAGAGATCGGATGGCTAGCCTGTAATGTATTTTACGCTGTACAACCCAATGCCTAGTATCCTGGCTTTTGGAAGGGATCATGTGTCTAGACACAGGGACCGGTACAGTGACATTCATGTGTCATTAGGTCCCTTGTGTGAGAACACAGAAGATCACTACAGTGACACAGTTTGTCATTGGGTCTTCTTGTGTTGGAACATGTGGTCTTGACCAGGGCCGGGTTTGGGCGGGGAAAATGCGACCTCATGCGAGGAAAAAATATGCGACCTCAAGCGAGGAAAAAAAAAAAAAAATGTAATGTATTGGTTTCTTAATGACCCTTCCACTTCGGGAAACTAGACCCACTGTGTTTTCTGTAGGCCTTGTTGCCTCTCTGGGCATTAATTCTGTAGGCTTTTCTGTGTCTGGAGTACTTCGGGAGTGCCCTCCATAGTTTCACTCCAATCGTCATGAAAATCCACTGGTCCCTCCACCCTGATTGGATGACTATTAGCCCCAAGTGGTACTGGGATCAAATGTCTGTGATTTCGTCGATAGATGGTGTGATTTGACGTTACTACATGCGAACGTAGTGATTCATGTTTAGTAAGAACTGTTCCTGGCATCCACTTACCACCTGCTGAAAATGGCTTAATTCTCACTGTCTGTCCTGGGCTGAGAGCTGGGAGACTTTATCTTGCTTTCCTGTTTTAAAAGTATTGTTGTTTCTGTGCTCGTCTGTCAAAGCATTCTTGGTCTCTGCTAGGTTGTGTATCCCTGGTTTCATAATGGCAGTCTGGGCAGGTAATAGGTTCCTTGGTCTTCTGCCCAGGAGCAAGTGTGCAGGTGACAACCCAATGTCTTCCAGGGGAGTTGTATTATAGTCCAGGAGAGCTAAGTAGTTGTCTGTTGATTTCAACCACAGTCTGACTGTCTGAATGTATATTTCTGCAAGTCCGTTTGAACTCTGGAAGTGCAGAGATGCCGTAATATGGCAGATTTGGTAGTCACAACATAACTTTTGGAATTCTGTGCTTGTGAACTGTGAGCCACAGTCTGATCTTATTTTACCTAGTATTCCATGGATGCTGAAGACCTTTTTAAGCACTTTAATCACAGCAGAGGATCTCATACTTGACAATTTTTCTACCCGATCGGCCCTTGAATAATGATCAACTATCATCAAGTACTGGATACCTTCAAAGTCAAAAATGTCAATGAAATTTCTGAAAATGGGAGCTCTGGATGTGGTGTGGGGATTAGAGATTCTTTGGGTGGGCTTCTGCAATTTTCTGCACACTTGTACCAATTCTTCACTAGTTCTCCTATGTCAGCATTCATTTGAGGCCAGTAAAGCACTTATTGCGCTCTTTGTTTACATTTTACAATTTCCAAGTGTGTTTTATGAATCAGTTGTAACATGTCATGTTTTATGGATCAGTTGTAACATGTCATGTTTTATGGATCAGCTGTAACATGTCATGTTTTATGGATCAGTTGTAACATGTCATGTTTTAAGCTTGGGAGTACTACCAGTCTTTGGCCTCTGAAAATCAGATTATCAATTACTGCTAGTTTGGCCTTGGCATCAAAAAAAGGGTCAAACCTCCGGATTCACCTTCTTGTAACTGTCTGGCCAACCTAGCCCAATAGTTTGTTTCAGTGAGGAGAGTTCACTTGTTGTGGCTTTCTGGAATGTTTAAGCTTCTCATCTGAGATGGAAATGAAGCTGAGCATAGACATGTCTGTTAGATCACAATCCGGGATGTCTTGGGATAGTGGTGCGCATGACAGGGTGTCTGGGATAGTCAGGGTGGATCCTTTCTGGTATCAGTGTTAAATGTTGTACCATTGTAAAGTCAGGAGCATTTTCTGAATTTGCATTGGTGCCTGAACTATGGGTTTTTTTAATATCTGTTCTTATGGCTTATGGTCGTTAATGACAGTGACATGCTTTAAATTTACATTCAGAGAAAATTTGTAAAGAAATGGAAGGAGACAGCTTTATAGCAAAAGTAAATGAGCCTACTGACTGGGTGAGCTCAATGGTGGTCACGGGAAAAATGGCAAAATCAGAATTTGGATTGATGCCAAAGATTTAAATCCAGCAATCAAGAGAGAACATTATCTCATGCGAAGTATTGATGAAATCATCTCAAATATTCCAGATGCAAAGGTGTTCTCAGTGCTGATGATAAAAATGGCTTCTTACAGATCAAGCTTACCCAGAGATCATCGTTTCTCACAACCTTTAACACACCAGTAGGAAGATATCGTTGGCTCAGGTTACCATTTGGTATTAAATCTAGTCCCTGAAATCTTCCAGAGAATCATGGACCAAATGCTGGAGGGTATAGATGGTGCTGTAGCTACAATTGATGACATATTGATAGCAGGGAGGAATACACAACATCATGATGAAGTGTTGCAAAAAGTCATTGACCGAGCTACATCCTACAACCTGAAATTGAACTGGGACAAATGTGGGTTAAGACAGAGCAGTTTTAAATACCTAGGACATATTATCAGCAAAAATGGAGTTGAACCAGATCCAGACAAAGTGGAAACCAATACTCAGTACATTACATAGCCTTCTCCTATAAGATCAAAAATGATGAGGTCCAGTGTGCATGTTAAAAATCCCTCGGCAGTTGGAAATCGCAAAGAGTAGGCCATACGGCCGCTGCCCTGACAAAATTTTTAAAAATTACATAACCTACCCACCACAAAAATATTTATAGAATTTGTGATTCCTAAATACACATATCATATATACACATATAAAGTAACATCAGTTTTCCTGTGAAGATCAAATTATACAAATCTCTTGTATTCTCTTGTATGAGTGTGAGGGCTGGACACTCACTGCAGATACGGAGCGAAGGATTCATGCTTTCGAGTATAAATGTTATAGAATAATTTTGCGCATTTGCTATGGAGAGCACAAAACGGATTTCTATGTTGGAGAGAGGGTGAATACGTGTGCAGGCCACCAGGAGCCACTTTTGTCAGTAGTGAAACGTCGAGGGCTTGCCTGGTTTGGACATGTGGCTCGTCATGACTCCCTTTTGAAGACGATCCTTCAGGGAACGGTCGAAGGTGAACGGAGAAGAGGAAGGTAAAGAAAATCCTGGGCTGATAACATCAAAGAATGGGCAGGGCATGGTTTTTCCACACTTGTACGCATTGCTGAGGATAGAGAGCAGTGGAGGACCCTGTCTGCTGATGCTTCCACCATGGCACCCCTACGACCCATGACGGGTTACGGGTTGAGATGATGATATACACACATTGGGATCCTGACCGGTGCTTCTGAGTTTGAGCACTGTGCTGAGATCCTCCTTGTGTGATCTAAGGGAGGAGATTGGCGCACTGATGGAGTTGTCAGTGTGCAATGGAGATGGTTCTTAAAACCAAACCAATCTAGCTTCTATGTTGGTACAGGATTGCGTCATTCCACTTGATTCATTTTCCGAGCCTTTTGAACCAGCAATTTTCATCTCATTCAGGGCCATTTTTTTTCTTCATATTTTGTCATTGTTTCATTATTTCATTTTCTCTTTTACATTTTTGCTGTTTGTTAGATTTGTTGTTTTTGTGAAAGACATGTGAACAATATAAAGTAAATACTTACGAAAAAAAAGCATTTGTGTCATATCTCCCGGTTGTCATATGAACAAATATAAATCAGATGTTGTAAGTCTCTTATTATATACAACATTCTACTATTCATGTTTCACAAACAACTGTGTAATAGTTTTCTTCCACTGTGATGTTCACTTTCAGGAGTTTTGGAGTTTCAGTACAACCTTGTGTTCTGCTCATCCTCTGCATACACTGGATTCTATAGGACCTGATGGGAGCACGAGTAAGTTTTTTTTTTTGGGGGGGGGGGGGGGGGGGGGGGACCTGGTGCAGGTATAAGAGTTTTTAAGATCTTATTGAAGTATTAGTAAGCTGATGGAAGTATAAGTAGGTTTTTAAGACTTTGTTGGAGTACTAATAAGTTATTTAGGACCTGATGGAAATATAAGTAGGTTTTTAATACCTTATTTGAGTATTTATAAATTTTTTAAAGACCTTATTGGAGTATTAGTAGGTTTTTTGGACTTGATAGGAGTACTAGTTAGTATTTTTAAGATGAAGGGAAAAAAATAGATGAAGACCGATGTGTAACAGAACGTTAGAAGATGGATGGGACATGTGTTGAGGGAACTTCTTGATGGCATTGCTTGTTCATCCTTGTTCCAGAGTCCCGGGGGAGGGAGAGGTAGAGGGACATGGAGAGGTGAGTTTGAGACACATATGAAAGAGATGGAAAGGACTATGTCGGGACCTTGGGCAGACAGCATAGGACAGGAGGACTTGACTGGAGTTCTTAAAGGCCTATGCTCCTTGGGAAGTTGAAAGATAAAGATGATGATGACAACAGTGAGATTCACCATGCGTTATGTATGCACTTTATCATGGTATGGTGATTATCATGATATGGTGATTATCATGATATGGTGATTATCATGATGTGGTGCGGAAATTTTAATAATGAATAAAATGACTCCAGTATCCAAAATAAATTTCATTGGTTGATTGTTTACTAGTGGAGTTGTCAGGAATTAATTATTGTGGACTTCAAGGTTCATCAGTTAGTGTCTTCAGCAACCTGATTAAAGAAACTTCCTTGATGATCTATCATTTCTTGAGCTTTGGCATGAATTCTATTGTTGATGTTATTGAGAATTCTCAGGTGTCTTTGTGCACTTGCATCAAGGTTTGTTTGGTAAAACTGGCCAACACTGCTACAGATATTGTGGATGATCTGTTGCACTTCTTCCACAACATTTTCCATTTCAGACTGGAACTCAGCACTTATGATCATTGTGAATGGTGGGAAAGATGACCATCTTGACATGTTAGATGGAGGAGTAATGAGACAACTGTTGATAGAGAAATGGAAGACTTTTGCTAAAGTTTGTATTTCTGTTTGTCCTAATCTTTCCGTTAGAACATAATTTGTGAGTTTCATTTTTTTAAATATTTCAACAAACACATAGAAATAAAACAGAAAGAAATCTTGAAAAGGCATAATTTTCAAGTGGCATCCTCAAGTGAGAAAGACACATTTGCGAACTATCATTGATCTGTAATGAACTTAGACATATTGATATATATAGCATGTACGAGATTTATGTAATTGACTCTTGTATATATACAGGCTGAAGCTTTTTGTCCTAATTGCCTCAGGACAAGTTTTCCATACAGGGATTTTTCTAATTTCAGATGTCGCCCAACACGTGATTGAAAAGTAGCCTAACTCTCGATCCATAACATTTGCTATTGTTGTTTTTATATTTTAATGTTTGTTGCATGTTATTTATTATTTTTTTAGAGTGGGAAATAGAATTAGGGTACTAATTTTCTGCCTCCACATCCAAAGCCTAGACCTAAAAGCTAAACCACTGTCTAAAACCATGTTTCCAGTGTTTAGTTGTCTTGTAAATAATAAGTGGCTACAAATCTCAGCGATTCTAATATTAACATAACTCGATAATGTTTACCCCCACTCTACTGATAATTTGTTTGGTTTGAGAGTGCAGTGAGTTAGAGTGAGGATGCGTGGAAAAAGGAAGGTTAAACGACAGTTTGGAAGGAGCAGGGTATTATTTGTCTCATTCCTAGAGGAATTTGTTGCAAAATTCGTGTAGAAATGATGACGCTTTCAGTTGCTTTTTTATTCACCTATCTAAACATTATGCTCTGGGACGCCTCGGAAACGGAGGTCACTCACTCTACAACGCAGGACTAATGCCAGGGTCACTAAAGGTAAAAATTACCCATAACTCTTATCCTGTTTTGAGCGTTTTCAAACATAATTATTGACACACAACATTATGTTTCAGTGACCTCTTGATTTCACGTGCCGTAGCTCCACCTTAAAATTATCGCGTACTGCAGAAAGTGGGTGTTTGCTGCACTAAGATGGAGGGGGCTTGATGTAACCAAAATTTAAGTCTGGGCACCTAATGTATCAGTGTTTGGATATGAAGTGGTTGAGCAATGAGTGGTATAACAATGAAGAAAATGAACAAAGTAAGGGCTCACCGTTGAAGCTTGTGAATGAACAAAAGAAGAGATTTGGTGCAATATATATCTTTGTTTTCTATTTCTTTTACTTGTTGGTTTACCACGCTCTTGCACAGCGCCATATTATATGAGTGTGCTGTTAGTTATTTTTTCAGTTCCATAACATACATCCATTCATATTCTTTAGCAGTATATTTAACGCAGCACATTCTTTGAACTTCCTCTTCGATATTTGCAGTGAAAAGATCCACGTCATGGTATCAGTAACCACGCACGTATCCATGTTGTTTACTTGCCTTTTCAAATCTCTGCCACATCTCCATCTGCACTCTTGTTCTTCTTGTTCTTCTTTGATCCTTGGCCGCCGACCGTCAACGCAGTCAGTGGCCATCACGCCAGGTGGCGTCTTGTAGGGTAATAACAAATTGATTCCACTTTCCTCGGTCGGTGGCTGTTGAAAGACTTTCGTGTGGGGTTACTGGTTGTGTTGCCTGAATTCTGATCGTGCTAATGTTCTTACGCGAATGGGGTGAACCTCACCTTCGGTTTGTCATAATGCCTGAACTTGGCATCAAGATGTAAACAACTGTTCATCTTATTAACTCAGCAACTTGACATAAAATACGTAATTCATAAGGTTGAATGGTGTAACGTGATTCAACGAATAATGCCTCCGGTTCGAGTCCTTCACAATTTAATATGGATTACACACATACATAAACAGTTCAATTCACACATGAGGTACATGCATCAATCAATCAATAGCGTAGACTGCTGTTTTACGTGTCAATGTCCGTTTAAGGATACAATGCAGTAATTGTCGTCAGAACATCACAGCTATATGCACGCGCAGATAGAATGGCTACCTGCCGACAGTGAGACTGTGAGTCTAATTACTTCGTATAAAGTAGACGATTATCTTTCTCCTTCCAAGGATTTAGTTAATCACTAACCTCCATAAGTTTCCTCTCTCGTAGAGTTCTAGGACTGACCCTGGTCCTGCATAAATACACATATAAATGGCTATATCATGCCATTAATTTGGAAGGCTAGAAAAACGCAGCTATTCAGCTTGACGGTCAAGTAACAAAGGGTAGCGTCTCCTAGTTACCAACTGTGACCCAAACAACGCTAGACACGTCATAATCGATCGTGTATGGAGCGTTCAATAATTGAAACATCTATCGCAATATATTAAATGTCTTAACCTTTACAATTGCACGTCTGCTAACCTTTAGCAGACGGCGTTAATAACATATACCGTAACAATTCCCTGTACACCGGGGAAAAAAAATCGATAGATTTTTTTTCAAGATCTATCCGACTTAACAATTTTTCAAAAAATTTAACACAATTGTGACATATGGCCGACGATGTTCTGAGTAGAACCGTGTCGCGGTCATGTCAACTAACTATTTGTCATAGTCATCTAACATTAATCATATTATATATCAATATTATGCATATTATTATATCAACTAAATAAAATGTGTAATGTCAATAGTGAATGATAGAATTAAATTAAAGTAAGGTCTGTCGTATTAGTATGTCATATAGGAATTAATTTGACTAATTAAAATTAAATTAATTAATTAAACTAAGAGTTAAATTATTAAGATTCTAATGTAACACGATGTTATGAGAGAAGAAAAGACAAATAAGTGAGAAGAAATAGAAAGAAATTCGAATATAAGTTTAACTTAATTGTGTGTGTTAAGTGTTAGTGAATAATAACTATCTAATTTAACTAACTAAATAACGTATAGGTACATTAAAAAAAAATATTAATCTAATACTTGTGTGAGATTTATTTTCTCTTTTCATAATTTCTTCTTTTTATATTTCGTTCTCTTTTTTGTTTTTTTCATTTCATTTTTTTCTCACATTTCATTTTATTGATATTAATTCAATTAAGAAGTTAAGTTAACTAATTAATTAGTATAGGATATGATGATCCATCCGTAGTCCTGATCCTGATGAATTCTTTTAGACAAAGTGTTGAAGCATTTACGTTGGACAGAAATGTCAATTATCCTAGGATCCAAGAATTAAGTGCACATAGGATAATAAGTTCGACTTGTCGTCAGATATTGTTCCATGATTGTTGAACGAATATTCATATATTGTGTATGGACGTTAGACGAAGTTTCAATGTCAATATGTATACCTTGATTGTCTTTAGTTCAATTCTGTGATGCATATAGTGTTTATAATTATTAAATTGAAGTCAAGGTTAGTTCCCTTATAGTTGATACTTCGTTCTATCCAATGTAGTGATGATTGACGTAGTTTAGGAATGTCAATGTTGATTATTCGTCGTCAATAGGATTACGTGACAATGCATCCGCCACAATGTTTTCAGTGCCAGGAATATGTTCAATGGAGAATTCAAATGGCTGCAGGATGATCGCGTATCTGGCGAGTTTTGGACTTTTGTGGTTTGATCTACGCAAAGATGCTACAGCACGCTGGTCAGTCTGAATGGTGAATGGAGCACCAAGCAAGAACTTTTCCAGTTTTGTGATTGCCCATATAACTGACAAAAGTTCCTTGTCCACTGTGGAATACTTTGTTTCTGCCGGCTTTAGCTTTCTTGAAATATATAATGTAGGATGTAGAACGCCATCATGGTTCTGGAGCAGGCATGCACCGATGCCGTAGTTACTAGCATCTGTTCGTAAGAAAAATCTTTTGGAAGCATCGGGAAGTCTTAAAATTGGTTCATGCGAAAACAAATTTATAATTTTGTTGAAAGTTTCATTGCATATACCAGTCCATGTCACCTTCACCGGCATGTCTTTTTTTAAAAATGAAGACAATACAGCCGTGATGGATGACAAGTTTGGTATGAATCTACTGTAATATTGAACAAGTCCTAACAAACTCCTGACCTGTTTCTTCGTCTGAGGAACTGCTATGTTTAGAATTTTGGAGACCGTACTAGGTAACGTTCGGATATATCCCGCTCCAATGATATGTCCCAAAAAGGTTATCTCATTACACGCGATCTGCACCTTTGTAGGTTTAGCAGTTAGATGATAATTCCTTAGAGTGTCGAAAACATATCTAAGTCCCGAAACATGTTCCTCAAACGACGAACTAAACAAGCATATGTCGTCAATATACGTAATAACGTCTAATCTACCTGATAAAATTTGTCGCATCAGGCGAATGAAGGTAGCTGGCGCATTAACAAGCCCAAAAGGCATCACATTCCACTGGTATAGACCTTGTGGAGTGGAAAATGCGGTGTAGTACTTAGCCTTTTCGGTCAGTGGTATCTGCCAATAACCTTTAGTTAAGTCTATCTTACTAAATATAGTTGCGTTGGATAGACGTGGCAGTAAGTCGTCGATAAGTGGATGTGGTTCGCTGTCAACTATAGTCTTAGCATTTAATTTTCTATAGTCAACACATAGTCTGATGTTATTGTCCTTCTTCCGGACAATCACTAATGGAGAAGAGAATGGCGAATTACTAGTCTCAATGATTCCCAGAGACAACATCTGTTCAAGTTCCTTAGTAGTTTTAGCAAGGAAATGTAAAGGAACCGAATAGGGATGTACACGAATAGGTGTATCGTCATTGAGAGTAATGTCATGACTGATAGCCGATGTGCGACCCGGGACGTCGGTCAACACATCTGGATAAGATTGTAAGAGATTAGCAATCTGTAGACGCTGTTGCGGTGTAACCGTTGAAGAGATGGTTACATCCCGCCAAGATTCAGTAGGTTGAACTACTGGTACCGGTAACGGTAACTGTACCTCAGGAAAAGAAGATTCTTCTTCCTGGATGACGGATAAGTTAGAATAATAACAAGTAGATACTGTGTTGTCATCTAGTTCATGAAAAATTGACTGTAAGTGTTCAGGACGTGTATGAAATTGCTTGAGCATGTTAATATGAAATATCTTTTTGTGTCCCTTGATATCTAAGACGTAATCAACGTCGGAAATTTTATCAATGACTTTGTAAGGACCATTCCAAGATATCAATAATTTATTGTTATTGTGAGGAAGTAACACATAAGCCTCATCGACTGGGAATAATTGGCGTAATCGTCGAGACCTATTTTGTAGAGATCGAGCCTTAGCTTTTGCAGCCTCAGAAGAAGCTGTTGCCAACTGGCAAGACTCAATAATGTTCTTCTGAAGATTAATCACATACTCGTAAGATGACTGAGTGTCCTGAGTCATCTCCGCGTCAATTAATAAGTCTTTTATTAGTCCCATAGGACCTCTTGGGGAGCACCAAAAACTAATTCAAAGGGAGAGAAGCCAGTTTGTTCATGCGGTACCTCCCGATAAGCAAATAGAACAGCTGGGAGTGCTCTGTCCCAGTCATGAGGGTGCTTAACAGTAACCTTATGTAGTAGTTGTTTAAGTGTACGGTTAAGTCTTTCAACTGCACCATTACTCATAGGATGATAAATACTACTTAAATTCCTATCAATGTTCCAGGTTTTCATGACTTCCTTCATGGTGTCAGATATGAACTGTTCCCATGGTCTGATAAAAGTTTTCTAGGAAACCCTATTCTAGAAAAGATGAGATGTAGTGCATCAGCTACATCTGTGGTAGTGGTGGTCTTTAATGGGATAGCTTCTGGCCATCGTGTGCACAAATCAATGCACGTAAGGACGAATCTATGTCCTCTGGCCGATGGTAGCAATGGACCAATAATATCTATGGCCATCTTTCAAACGGTCTTACTGAGATATCGCAAGCCTGAATAGGCGCCGTGTGAAAAGCTCCACGTGCTTTCACTTCTTGGCATGTAGTACAGGAACGTACATACTGCGAAATATCTCTTGACACTCCTGGCCAAAAGAATGAAGACAGTACTCGAGATCGTGTTCGAGTATATCCCATATGTCCAGCACACTGTGAGTCATGCGCATGTTGAAGAATGTACCGTCTAAAAGTATACGGGACCATAACTTGTTGTTTCATTTGTGATTTGTCATTAAAACATCTAATCAATAGGTCATTTTTAATAACAAACCAATGTTTGTTATTATTACCTGAGGATAGATTGTCAACTTTATCAACCAGCTTAAAAAATTTTTTTTAAAGATTTATCCTCTTTTTGTTTGGTTGCAAATGTTTCCCTGTCAATAGGTGAATTGACTACAAATTCCTCTTGGTTGTCTACATCCATTTTATTATCACCAACTTTCTCCATGAGTTGAGTCTGCGCTCTAGTCGTCACGGCGTTTCCAGTGCATAGGTTATGTTTCTCCCATTCTATGATCTCATCTGGAGTACAATCTTTACTGCCGTGTATACGACCAACCATCAGATCAGCAATAGGCTTTTTTAGCATACATACTTTTACATTCCCTGTGAAAAAGGGTGTTCTAATATGAACAATAGCTGTGGGGTAAAACTCAATAGTTCCACCAAATGTCATGCAGCGGACGTATTCTCCTGTCGCACAGCTAGGATGTACCAGCGACTGACGTACACCAATCGTCGTGGATCCTGAATCTCTCAGCACTGAGACGACGGATCCATTAACGATTCCCCTGTTAAAAAATAAGTAAGCTGTGTTCCATCGTTGACTGCAAGACCTACCTCTGGTGTAATATGTCCGCAGTTAAGCACTGTTTCTTTCGCCTTCTGAAAAAATAAGATTGCATTGTTGGCAACTATTTGCCACATTATAATTAATAGCAAAACATGCAGCAGAAGACTGTGTTGTATTATTGTCAAGTGGGAACTGAGCTATAGGGGTAGTATTTTTTGTAACTGCCGCCCCTGTATTATGGTTGTAATGAGATGATCCCCGAGAATGAGATCGATTCCGAGTATAATTGTTAGAATTATCTCGTCGTCCTCTATAGTAACTATTATCTCGATGTCTCGAGCCATGATTATTACCATTCCAGTTATTGTTATTTTTCGGGGTATGTGATCGATTATAATTAGTGTTATGTTGACTATTGTGGTAGTTTGTTTGAGGTGAATAATTTCTATCTCGTGATCTACCTCTGTTGAACTCATTTTTATTGTTGAAATCATTATTATGTCCCTTCTGAAAGTTAACATTGTGATTTCTTTGGAACCTACTTCTGTCTACACTGTGATGTCTTTGTTTGTTATTATGATTGTAGGCCATATTAGACGCCACAGGTAGAGGTTCTCTTAATGAGGAGTTAGAAATGGTTGCATTCGGATGTGCCGAACAGTAGTTTAAAGAAATTTTTTCCAACTCGTCAATAGTACCTGGTTTACGCTCCTGCAAATATGCAAAGAATGGCTGGCTAACCGAAGATAATACCTTATCCCGTAGTAGCAAATCAACTAATTTGTCGTACGATTTGTTGACTTCTGCCAGTTCAACCCATCTATTAAATGTATTGCGTATGTTCGCAATGAATCCTGCAAAATCTTTTGGAGATTCAGGTAAAATTCCCTTAAATTTCAACCTACAGTGTTCCTCGTCCAGGTGAAACCTTCGTAAAAGCAAGGACTTAATAGCACCGTAGTTATTTGCTATTGATGGGTCAGCATTTTGAGAAGCCGTCAATGGTTCTCCAACCAAGAATTCATTTAACTTGAGTACCCATGACTCTTCGGGCAAATGATTTGTTTTGCAAGTCTGTTCAAAACGTGACAGGAACGATGAAAGGTCGTCCACGTTTAAGTTGAAAGTGGGTAATTTAAAGTTGTAGAAATGTTTAGTTTGGCTGGATGACGATCCATTTTGTGCGTTATTATTCTGGTTTGCATCAGCACTTTGTGCTTGTAATCTTGCTGTCTCCAATTTAATACGCGCCAATTCCATTTCTTGTTGTAAAATAATTTCCTCTCGTTTCAATTTATTCTCTTCTTCCTGTTGAGCAATTTCTCTTAATCTATTTTCCTTGGCAATTTGCTTCATCTCACGTTCTGCTTCCTCTTTCTTTAATGCAGCCTTTTGTTCCTCCATTTCTGCTTTATGTTTTTCCAGTTCTGCCTCAGCAAACTGACGAAGTTCTTGGGATTTATAACCATATTCTTTACCAATTTTAACGAAATGGTCTATAGTAAGCATTTTGACTTTTATCTGTAAGTAATTATTGATAATTACTGATTAAAATAGTCAATAGTAGCTTCAGAGTAATAATTATTATACTTACTCAACTTAGGAATATTCAATATAAATAATCACAATAGTACTGAACTCTTATGTCTAAGTTCAACTAATAGACAATATTTTGTAACAATATTGTATCTAAGTACTAACTATATCATAAATAGTTATGATATCTGTTAACTATAATGTAATTACATCACACAATTAATCTTAATATCCAATAATGTTGGGTATGATTCCTAGTAATTATATTGTTCAATGTACTAAGTCACTCTCTTAGTACCAGAAAAGTATATTAAATAATATACAATGGGTCTGTCACCTCAAAGGTAGACTATAAGATTATTTTATTTGGTCAATATATATATATATATTATATTATTATTATTATCCCCTAGGCATCTCTTATAAATTGTAGTGCTAATTTCTTGGACTATCACTGCATAATTATGCAATGTCCCATATTAACCTTAAATGTCAGAAAAAAAAATTAATTAAATTAAATTACAAGTGTATTATTGAATATAATGTCATATTATTAATGTAGTATTTAATATATATATCATGAGTACAAACAAAACAATGATGCAACTAAAGGGTACAAACAATGTCAAGACGCAAACAAGACATTTTCACAATTAAAAATGAATTTATGAACTAAATAAAACAAGCGGAAGTGTCACACGGAAAACGAAGGGTCAAAGATTGACCCGAGGTCAACTGAATATGCAAAGTACACCAAAAAAAAAAATGACTGCAAAAAATGATGACATCACAGGACTCATAACGGACGAACATTTAACAATCATCAAATAAATGATAGTAAGAGTAGACTGGACGAAATAGTTAACGAACATGATACAAAACTGAATAAAAAATGTGAACTTAGTACAAATAAAATACACCAGTTATCTACGGAACGGTACAACTAACACAATCGTCAAACGACAGCAGATTTGGACAGGCAGTCCATTCGGCAGAATCTTCGATGGAGCTCCCAAAAGTGCGATCGTTTAACTGCCCTAAGAAACGACCGAAATCAATTCAGGCATCGTGAGAGCCACAGAATCTAATTTCGGTTCATCCTCCCTACCGCCCACTAGTTAACAACACCTTAAAACAACAAAAAGTACATTAAACATACGTAAAAACATGCCTATGTAGGCAGAAGGCATGGACTCAGTTAGCACTGTCACGTTAACGACAATAGTTATTGAGCTAAACTTATCTTTATTTGCTGCTTCACTTGATGCTCGTTGTCGTCGACGGCTAGGCCTGTGCCTTTGACTGTCTGCTCCTGATGGGCAGGCAACGGTAGTCCATCTTGTGCATCTTGATAAATTTGAAGCGAACTAGAAAGGCATTGAAAAGATGTCTTCTTCACGGCGACAATGCAACAGTGACGTCATGTTGCTATTCATGATCACGTGCGTCACGTCAGCTTCGTAATGGTCATGTGATTTTCATTCAAACGTAAATATCGTGGAGGCGTGTGGAACACAGGAAAAAATTTTTTCTCTTCTGTCGATCCCCGCAATCGGCCGCCAGTTTTGTTGAAAGACTTTCGTGTGGGGTTACTGGTTGTGTTGCCTGAATTCTGATCGTGCTAATGTTCTTACGCGAATGGGGTGAACCTCACCTTCGGTTTGTCGTAATGCCTGAACTTGGCATCAAGATGTAAACAACTGTTCATCTTATTAACTCAGCAACTTGACATAAAATACGTAATTCATAAGGTTGAATGGTGTAACGTGATTCAACGAATAATGCCTCCGGTTCGAGTCCTTCACAATTTAATATGGATTACACACATACATAAACAGTTCAATTCACACATGAGGTACATGCATCAATCAATCAATAGCGTAGACTGCTGTTTTACGTGTCAATGTCCGTTTAAGGATACAATGCAGTAATTGTCGTCAGAACATCACAGCTATATGCACGCGCAGATAGAATGGCTACCTGCCGACAGTGAGACTGTGAGTCTAATTACTTCGTATAAAGTAGACGATTATCTTTCTCCTTCCAAGGATTTAGTTAATCACTAACCTCCATAAGTTTCCTCTCTCATAGAGTTCTAGGACTGACCCTGGTCCTGCATAAATACACATATAAATGGCTATATCATGCCATTAATTTGGAAGGCTAGAAAAACGCAGCTATTCAGCTTGACGGTCAAGTAACAAAGGGTAGCGTCTCCTAGTTACCAACTGTGACCCAAACAACGCTAGACACGTCATAATCGATCGTGTATGGAGCGTTCAATAATTGAAACATCTATCGCAATATATTAAATGTCTTAACCTTTACAATTGCATGTCTGCTAACCTTTAGCAGACGGCGTTAATAACATATACTGTAACAGTGGCCATCCTTCGTACAGTGCCTCAACTCTGGTTCATTCTTTGCATCTCAGCCTCCACAGTCCTCCGCCAAGTTGTTTTTGGTCGGCCTCTCTTTCGTCTGCTCTCGCTTATCCCTAGAATGTGTAATCTACAGTTTCTCATTTCCGCTGTGACCTGTTTTAGTTTACCCGTCTCGTTCATGGTCCTGACATTCCAAAATCCTATTCTTGTTTCGCGTTTTGCGGTCAGGACGTCCGTTTTCGTGTCAGTGGCTTCCTTTCGGCTTTCACCACTGACAGTCATACGAGCCTCAGACTCCAGATGTCCATCCCGCAGCAAAGTTTGTTTATTTGTTGTCGTTTCCGTAACTTCATTTCTTTTTACTTAGACAGGGGTGTCAGCCCTATGCTAAAACCCCCAACCTGGAGGACCAGGGTGTCTGCTTTAGTCTGACCCCTGCCTGCGCAAACCTGTCCAGCTTGGTAGAACCTTCCAGGAGTAAAACTCCCGCTCGCATAGCTCTGGGGGTAATCAGGGTACGCAAGCCGCCATACCTCGACAAGGTATTGACACCAGTGATGGCAGCATCTGCACTCATTAACTCAAAATTAGCAGGATCGATGTGCATTTGCAAACAAATTGTGTGGGTGACACAGCTTAGCCTCCAATTTATGTGAAAAGTGACAATCCCGCTTTCCGTCAAAAAAATTTTTTAACGCGTTGAAAAAGTTAAATAAATGTGGTAAATTTTTAAAAAAAATTAATAAAGAGCAGTTGTAAAGATTTATAGAAATAAAGTTCACAGGTAGGTCAACAAGATCTTTTACATTGGGAAAGAAACAAAATTGCTAGAAGTGAATAAAAATGTATCAAATACAAGAGAAACAGATGTATTTTATCTAAAATGTATGGAAATTCTGATTGCACGGAACAGGAAGACTTTTCACACGTTTATTGGTATCGGTTTATCCATCACACATGTCCTCAATTTAAATTATACTGTATAATGAAAACCTCCCTTCAGACCCCAAGGGAAGTAACTCTAAAGAGAAACCTTGGAACTTGAATTTTTCCCACTTATTGAAAGCCTTTGCTCTTTGGGAAGCAGACAGATGATGCTGATGAATTAGAATAACATTATGTGATTATATGTTGTATGGTTTAAAAAAAAAAAATAAGAATAATTCTGGTAAAAGATGATGATTGTAGTTTGTATTGATGCCATATGATATTAACTTTAAGACTTGCCCTTTTTTTTGTTTTCAGAGGCGGTTCTTGTTCAATCTTATTTTTGCAATCATTCATCTCATTTTGTTCAGTGTATCCATCTACACTCGGCCAATGGGGTGTGAGCTGCTGGAATACAGGGGAACGATAGATGCTGTGAGTATAATTTTTTACTGCTAAAACCCTCATACCATCACCTGAACTGCTAAGCTGTGGAAGGTGAAGGACAGGCTGAACAAAAACAACTTTGTGGAGAACTGTTGAGGCTGAGATGAAAAGTATGTAGCAGAGCTCGGGCACCACACGAAGGATGGCCATAGACTGAGCAAAGTGGAGATAGTTTGTTGCTGCCCTACAAGATGCTACTAGGCATGATGTTCACAGATTACTTTGTCAGCCAGCGGCCAAGGACCCAAGAAGAAGAAGAAGAAAACAGGACACAACCGTTGTGGTGCTTAACTCATTAACTACCGCAAGCCGCTGTCAGCGGCTCGCAACATAATCACATTTGGACCGCAAGCCGCTCAGGGCGCCAATCTAATTTTAGTAATAAAACGAATGAAAAATGTACTGAAACACTCTCTGATCTGGTTCGAGATTTTAAGTTGCCACTGGAAAACAAATTCCCAAAGCATGGTTGTTGTAGAACACTGAAAAATTGATATTATGTTCATATTTTTCAGCGTTTTGGGTTAGTTACCAAATCGTGTAAAACTGTTTACAGTGGCAACTAGTGCTAGGACTACAAAAAATGCGTGTACATCTTGTCTAACAAAAACATGGACATAGAAACATGTTTCAACAATTGACTGAAAGATCTAGCGACGAGGACAAGAGTGAAAACAGTGTGCACATTGATTGAAATTGTGATTTTGATAGAGATGGGGCGCAAGCGGTTATAATTGTGAAAATATTGCAAGTCAACGGCCATCAGAGGGCCGTTAAATAGCAACAATCTCTATTAGAGTTGCAACCAATGTTTATTGTAATAGTACATTCATTTATCTTTAAAATGACATGTAATTCATACAAATCTGTAAACAATTACGAAAACTACAGCTTACTTTGTGCAAACACCTACAGGATGAAAATGGGAAAAAAATTTAATTCGGCCACAGTGTGTTTTTTAATTCAGTAGTTAATGTGTTAAGCAGCAAAGAAAGGATAAGATCTTTGCATCTTCAAGCATTCTGTACGAGGCAACTTAGGGGAGGCTGTTCATGAGGCAGACAGCCTCATTAAGTAAAACAGATTGCTACAAAACCAGCACTGCAGGAGCACATAATGTGCTTTGGTGCAAGCTTCCTGATGAGCCTGTACACAGCCCTCACTACTTGTCTTTTATGTCATGTTTGGTCATTCATAAAAAGACAAAAAAAAAACAGGACACATTCCGTGTTGTGCTTAAAAGCTAAGAAAGGAAAAGATCTCTGCACCTGTGGCATGCTCATTGTCCATAATGGTTCTTTTCTTTGATTGTCAGTATTGTGTTACCGGGGCCCGAAAGGGTAGCAAAGAATAGTAACACTGTGCCCTACCATGCATGTCATAAAAAGCGAGTAAGGAGGGTTGGGCAAGGGGCTGGTTACCCCATCCCGTAAAAAACTTTTTACCAAAAAAACTTCAACAAACATGGACAAGTCAAATATAGAATATAAGTCAACTCAGACGCCCAAGACAGAAGAAGGTCCTTTGGAAAGGAGGCGCATGAAGCAACCCAGAGAAAGCCAAAAGGAGTCTGGGTTGCCGATTAACCTTTTTTTGTCTAGGAAAATCTCCAGGATTGGCACCTGGAATGTTTGCACTCTATGTGAACAAGGGAAAACTGCACAGGTAGCAGTGGAAGTGACAAATTATAGGATTGATATCCTGGGTCTCTGCGAGACACTGTGGAAGGGCATAGAGAGGAGGAGATTGATCACAGAAGATATGGTGTTGTCCTCAGGACATGAAGAGGAAAGAGCCCACCACAGTGAAGGGGTGGCTATAATGCTGTCTAGGGAAGCACAGAGGGCACTTATAGAATGGGAAGCAATGGGACCCCGAATTATAACAGCAAGGTTTAAAACAGCCAAAAAGAAAGTAAATATAAACATCATCCAGTGTTATGCACCAACAAACGATAAATAAGAATCTGAGAAAGAAGACTTTTACCCCAGACTACAAAATGTCTTGGACAAAAAGAAAAGAAAGGACATCACAATTTTGATGGGGGACCTAAACATGAAAATAGGAACAGACAACACCGGCTTTGAAGAAATCATGGGAAAGCATAGATTAGGTATGATGAACGAGAATGGGGAACTATTAGCTAACTTCTGTGCTTCAAATCAACTAGCTATAGGAGGAAGCATATTTCCACATAAAAGAATACATAAAGCAACATGGATATCACCAGACCACAGAACTGAGAATCAGATTGATCGCATGTGCATAAGTAAGAAGTTTAAGTCATCATTGCATGATGTAAAAGTATGTAGAGGAGCAGATGTGGTATAAGACCACCATCTTCTGTTGGCTAAAACAAAATTAAAACTCAAGAAATGTACAACAGCATATAGCTGTAGACAACAGTATAATGTGGGATATCTAAGAAATCAGGAAATAAGAGTAACATTTTCAATCACAGTATCCAACAAATACCAAGTACTCCAACAGCTGGAAGATGAAGCAGATATGGAAGACCACTGGCAACAAGTAAAAAATATATGGAAAGAGACGTGAAGAAGTACTGAGAAAAAGAGAACTTCAGCATATAGCATGGATAACAACAGAAACCATTAGCAAGATAGAAGACAGGAAAAACAAGAAAGCAGATTTAAACAGAAGCAAAACCAGAAGCTCCAAAGCCAAGGCTGATGAAGTGTACATAGAAGCAAACAAAGAAGTAAGAAGAAACATCAAAAGAGACAAGAGGAGGTATATTGAAGAATTATAGAAATTATACAAACTACTTGGCAAAGTCTGGGAGAGAGAACGAACGAACAAACGAACAAACTTTATTTTCAAAGGGTTGAGAATTGGGCACGCAGGCCCGTCTGACATTCTGCCCTTCCTTTCTCTCGTCTTTTATACTGGGAATGAAATACTGAAAGGAAATACCAGCAGAATGGAAGAAAGGTTATCTGGTCAAGTTGCCTAAGAAGGGAAATTTACAAGAGTGCACAAATTATAGAGGAATAATGTTACTACCAGTGCCAGGAAAAGTATTAAACAGAATCATCCTTGAGAGATTGCCCCGGTAACACACGGGGGCTAGGATCCATGCATGATACTTTTTATTTATAATTTATAAGAAAACGTATGAGCCAACACTCCCTTCAGATGTGCGTTTTACACAGTTTATTGTGGCAGGCACTGAGCATCTGGCATCCTCATTTCCAGTTTTGTGTTAATTAGTTTCTTGTATATTTTATGTCACACCTCCCTCCGTTATCATTCCTATTATATTTATAGCAGTGTTTCTCATAAAATTAATTTTGCAGGTTCGTTACACATCAGAAATTATTGTAAGTCTAAATTGCCTGGCTCAAGTCATGTATGAAATTACAGAAATCTGCACACAGGGCATCAACAGCTTTTTAAAGAATTGTGTGAGTATTCTACAACCATTGTTTGTTCAGAATGTTCAGTCATTTCAGACAAATTATTGTCCCTGAATGAATCACCTTTTGTTTCTACTGCCTAGGGTCAGAGTATACAATGAATGAAAGTAAATGAACGAATGATTATTGTTGTTGTTCAGAGTCAACATCCTCATACTTCAGCCAAACCCATAGGTGCTCAGCAAATAATGAAGGGTATGTATACTGATGGTTCATATAGTGTGCTGGTTGTATACACATCTGGTCCATTCTCTTTTAGGTCCGTCCCTGTTAGTCTTATGTTTGATGCCAAACTCCAACAGTCTTTGCCTTGTTGATTCATCGATTGCAGTGTCATTCTCTAACAGGTGATTGTTAATTGCCCTAAATATCTCTTCCTTATCCATATCCGATGCGGATGATTAAATGTATGTATTGTTCATGTTGTATAGTTTGAATGTCACCATGTTCTTAATGTTGAAATGGCTAACAATATAGTGCTGCCTCTTGTTAGTTGACCATCATATCATTTTGTTCCTTACCTAATAAAAATGAATACCGTAAAATTAAGCATTACCTATATGGGGGACTATCCAAAGTGTCCTAGACTGGCAGTGAGGAGCACTAACTGGAAATAGTATGTACTAGTGCCACTACATAAAATTAAAGACTTCCTTTCTGAAGCATTGCGCTAAGTTTCTTGTTAGTGTATCCATGTTTTGATTTTTCACAAGCATTTCTTTACGGTGCTATCAGCAGTGTTTTGTGATTCTTGAGTGAAGTGGAATAGCAGGCTTGAAGGAGTGGCACATATGCATCAGCTTTTGCTTCAAGCGTGTCAAAACTGCAATTGAAACCTACAAAATACTGAATCAAGTATTTGTTGACAACAATATGGACAGCACCCAGGCATTTGAAGGATGATGTGAGGTGTAAACCACTGGACAAAGGGCACACACAAGACTGGCTCCTGCATTATGATAATGTGCTGGCTCACACCGCTTTGTCTGTGGAGCAGTTTTTGGCTGGAAATCCCTCTACTCTCCTGGTTCAGCCCTTAGCAACTTCTCCCTGTTCCATAAAATTTAAGATTCAGTTGAAAGAATGAAGATTCAAGAACATGTTGACATTCAGGTGACATAGCAAGATGCGCTGAACAACATTAGAAAAATTTCAGTTTCAGAGGTGCTTCTTGTAGTGGGAAAGGTGCTGGGGTCATTGTATCAGCTCACAAGGATACTGTGTCAAAGATGATGGCATTGATTTGAACATCAGGCAGCCTACAAATTTTAAATTTTTTTTTTAAATGGCAACAGTCTGGAGACCTTTGAATAGCACCTTGTAGAAGAAAAATAGATCAAGTGAGCCAGGAATCATCACGTTAGTACATTTGTAAATAAATGCTCACTGAGTCATCAACAGATTGTTGATCTCCCAACACATGAGAAATTTAGTGACAAAAGGGTGAACCTTATAACGTAATGGTTCCTGCAAGAGTATTTTTACATAGCCACCTTGTATGCTGGGAGCATTCAGTGGCAGACTGATTAGAGTACTTGCTTATCAAGGCAAAGGGACTAGGTTCAAAGCCAGGTCACAATATGCTCCAGACTACCCAGGTGTCATAGGTACCTGACTCTGCACTTGAGTTAGAGATGGCAAAGGTGGCAACCAGTCACCCCGCCTTATAAAGCTGTGACCTAGTATAGGTGAAGTTTCTAACACTTCCCTCCCCTTTGACAGTATTTGCAAGATGTCTTGGTGATATTGGCAGCACCGTGCGTTTGGTCCTTCATGCTTTTCTTTGCCAGGTAAAGAAACAGTTCACTGGCAGTTTTGATAACTTCATCAAAAATTTTGTAAACAAAGGTTTAGACTAGCCTTGAGAGTACCAGTAGTGAGGACATTGGATAGGGAAATGGAATAGATACTAAGGATAGTTAACAGCCGCCTGTTAGAGAACGGCAACTGTCAACTGTGCTTAGACATATAAATATATGTGGAGATGTGAATAGTAACGACTTTCTACTAATAAATGCTCCTTATTTCATTAAATAAATATTGGACAGACATAAAGGTATGTTTTCAGGCACTCATAAGAAATAAAGAAGTAGAACACTAGACAACAGAAAAACAACAGACGTGAGTGGCTTACCCAGGACTCGAACCCAGGACCTTCCATGCGACAACCCCGCCTAGCTATGCAAGCAAATCACACTATCCTGCCTGCCATCTAGGCATCACCAAAAAATGATGCTTCGATGACGGGTCATTAGTGCGACCCGCATCACATAACACCGGAAATTAACCATGGGCAGTCCAGCCTAATGACACAATCACTTCTGTTGTTCCCCTATTATACAGTATAGGTCAGACCACACAAGACAAAGACCGTAATACTGTGTCTAGTAAATGATAGAAGACTAAGAATAGTAAGTACAGGACAGAGGGTAGGTTTTGGTATTGATTTATAATCATTATAATATTTATCTTCTTCCTCGTTCGTCCTGAAAAGGGCGTTGGTTGCGTTGTGTCTGTTTACAGCGAAGCTGCGATCTGCGCCTTTCGGCTGACACATCCGACTTCAGCACAGCATTTTTTGGGACCGGGTTTGCCTTCCCTCTTCGATCCCTACTCTCTCAGCCAGACTACAGTGATGCAGCCTGTTTCCAGGACCACCACTTGGAGGTGGAGTAGGGTCTTTGTCAGCTCTGGTTTGCTGACCCTGACGCAAGCAGTCAAGCTATGGGTCGCTGACTGCATTCTCTGTTGCTGCGTCTTTGGGTCCCATATCATATTTATAATCTTATAATCATATATTTATAATCATATTTATAATCTTATAATATTTATAATCATTATAATATTTATAATCTTATCATTATAAATGGTTCCTTTCCACTCCTTATTTCATGCCTATGAAGTGATAGCACAGTCATTTACTGTTTAATACCCTTTAAATTGTTCTTCTGAGATGTCTTTGTTTTAGGTGGTTCTTAAAGATGTGTTTGTTTTAGGTGGTTCTTAAAGATGTGTTTGTTTTAGACTGTTGTTCTTAAAGATGTTTGTTTTAAGTTGTTCTTTTAAAGATGTGTTTGTTTTAGACTGTTCTTGTTAAAGATGTGTTTGTTTTAAGTTGTTCTTTTAAAGATGTGTTTGTTTTAAGTTGTTCTTTTAAAGGTGTGTTTGTTTTAGACTGTTCTTGATGTGTTTGTTTTAAGTTGTTCTTTTAAAGATGTGTTTGTTTCATACATGCCACACCTCGGAGATGAAAAACCTGTACAAAAAATCCAAAACCCTGTACAAAGACCAGCAAAACCTGTACAAAGACTGAAAAAAAACATATCAAAAGAGTTAATTCGTGTAAAAATATGTTCAATTACAGTGGGCTGCATTATAAATGAGGCACGGGGACTTTGCCTTTTAAAGCAGGTCTTCACTTATTTTAAAATCCAAACAATAAATGTCTGAGTTTATTTTACACTGTAACAATAATGTGATGGTGTCATCATTTAGTCTATTTCTGTGTTTAATTATCACTGGGAAATCCTGTGTTCAATAGGACCTTATAAAAGAACTCTGAGACACAGTAATAAGGGGAATGGGTTAGAAAACCTGTACAGAAATTGTGTACAGGGTGTACAAATCTGAAAACGCAAACACCTTGTACAGATTATGGGTAAAACCATAGCATGTGACATGTATGGTTTGTTTTAAGTTGTTCTTTTAAAGATGTGTTTATTTTAAGTTGTTCTTTTAAAGATGTGTTTGTTTTTGGTAGTTCTTAAAGATGTGTTTGTTTTGAGTTGTTCTTTTAAAGATGTGTTTATTTTAAGTTGTTCTTTTAAAGATGTGTTTGTTTTAGACTATTCTTTAAAAGCTGTGTTTATTTTTGATAGTTCTTAAAGATGTGTTTGTTTTAGACTGTTCTTTAAAGATATGTTTGTTTTAAGTTGTTCTTAAAGATTTGTGTCTTTTAGACTTATTTTAAAGGTGTGTTTGTTTTACATATTCTTTTGAAAATGTGTTGGCTTTAATTTGTTCTTTTAAATATTTTTTTGTATTAAGGTTTCGTTTAAACATGTGTTTGTTTTAAACGGTTCTTTTGAAGATCAATTTCCTTTTATTTGTTCCTCTGAAGATGTGTTTACTTTAAGTTGTTCTTTTGAAGATGTTGTTTAAAGTTGTACTTTTGAAGATGTGTTTGCTTAAAGTCAGCGGTTCTCAAAGTGTGGTCCACAGACCCCCAGGGGTCCCTGAGGCCTTTTCAGGGGTTCCACGAGGTGAAACTATTTTCATAATAATCTAAGACGTTATTTGCCTTTTTTTTATTTAACATTTTGGCGAGGAGTGCTCCTTTCAATCTAGACATAGGGTCCTTCATTTATATTAGGGCGCATGTCCAAATATAAAGGACCATGTGGTCTGGAATTGTACGTAGTTAAGTACTTTCACTCTCATTCTCTCATGGTATAACCCACATAAACAAAAGCTCCTGGGGCTCCTCAGTAATTTTAAAGAGTATAAAGGGGTTCCTGGGACCAAAACGTTTGAGAAATGCTACTTGAAGTTATGCTTTTATAGGTTTGTTATACATAACCTTCCTCATGCACAACTTTGCTTTCTGTATGTTTTTAAGAAGTGTACGCTTTTTCACAGCTATTAAAATGACGCAGACTTTTTAACCATATGTTCCTTCTATTCCAGGGGCTATATGCTTATGGGTCCTTTTGTCACAATGATATACAAGATGATAGTTGGAGACCTTTTTCGCTTTGGTATCATCTATGTCATATTCCTTTCCGGGTTTACTCAAGGTAGGATATGAAAAATGGTCACATGAGATCTGACTTGTGGTGTTGGTGTCATCTATGTATTATTCAATTCTGCATGTACTGTAAGTCGGCTTGTGACACCTACAATAGGTTGAAGATCAATGGTGGTAGACACGGACGCACATTTAGTCTTTGCTGACACTCAAATGGTGGGTACAGTGTATTGTAACCCTGCTTACTTGTTACTGTTTTGGTAACTTTTTAGCGATGTATTAAATTCTGAAGTACAAAACAGTCAGTATTATTGGACCACCTTCTCCCCCTTTTAGTCTGTTCATAAGAGGTTTTACAGTACTTTTAAGCTTTGTTATGTATATAAATACAATTGTTTTTGTTTCATTATGTGTATATATTAATTGATCAGTCAATGCCCTTTGCTGCATTTAACCCTTAAACCCATTACCACATGCATCTGTTCATCAAATCTGTCTTCCACTTTCTCCATCCCTTTATAGGTTGTCCTCCACAATTTAATTTGTGTCATGTTGTTCTTTTATTCGTCTGTTCTTTGAGTTTTCTCTTTGTTTTTCTCTGTAGGACTCTTATCATTATAAAGGGCTTTTCAAAATAATATGTACACACTTGGACATTTCTGTTGTGTGATGTCGATGTTTTCATAACCTAATCTATTGCAAGTAAGAAAAGAAATGGAGACACCCTCGTTCTAATCCTAGACGGTTCTTTAAGTTGTCCTTCATGAAGAACTCTGCATGTCATGTCTTCATAGGTCTTCCTTATTAAGTTAATGATCTTCATGGGAACTCCATAATGCCTCATCAATTTCCAAAGTGATTCTCTGTCTACACTGTCAAATGCCTGTTCATAGTCCACAAATCCGATGTATAGCGGAAAATTCCATTCCAGACATTGTTCAACTATTATTCTCAATGTGGCTATCAGAAATGGAATCCAGTGGAATCTGACTAAACAGCTTGATGATCTGGATTTGGCAGATGATTTGGCTCTTCTGTCCCATAACCATAATCAGATGCAAGAGAAAATGAAAATTCTCGATGAGAGGTCACAACAAGTGGGCCTGAAAATACACAGGGAAAAGACAAAGATTATGAGAATAAATACAAGTAAATGCAAAATTGTATACGATGTTCATGAAATATACATTTTTAAAGTGTGTATACATAATTTTAAAACGCCCTGTATACATAGTTCGGAATACAGGACAGTTGGTATTATTGGACCACCTACTCCCCCTATTAATCTGTTCATAAGAGGTTTTACACTACATTTAAGTTTTGTTATGTATATTCTTCTTCTTTCGGTCGCTTGAAATATATTGTCTATATCTGCAATATTGTTTCTTGTATAAACTTCACTGTCTTTTGTAGTTCATACAGAGATCCATATAGTTTTGCTTCCAGTGTTGTTTCTCTGGGCCAGTGGGTTTGCCTCAATATATCATATTCAGGGCAGTCTTGAAGTATGTGCTCTGCAGTCTGGGGTGCCTGTCCACATGTACACATGGCTGAATTGCCAATCTTAAATTTTGTATACATGTGGCTGCAGAGTTGGTTGTGTCCTGTTCTGATGCGCAGAATTGACAATTGGTTCAGATCTCTTCATAGCTTGGTAGTCGTCCTGTGTTGGCGTTGGTGGCTTTCTGATTGATTTGATCATCATTTTCTTCTGATGGTACGAATATGTATATAAATACAACTGTTTTTGTTTCATTATGTGTATAAGTTAATTGATCAGTCAATGCCTTTTGTTATGTTGAATACTTAAACCCTTGACCGCATGCATTTATTCATCAAATCTCTCTTCCACTTTCTCCATCCCTTTATAGGTTGTTCTCCATCATTTAGTGTGTCATGTTGTTCTTTTATTCATCTGTTTCTTGAGTCTTCTCTTTATTTTTCTCTGTAGGTCTCTTACCATTATATGATATGGTGTATATTATGTTTATTTAAGAAAGAAGGCTCAGTACCTTCCATCTATGGTGTCTACACCACATCCTTGGTATTTCGTGGAAGGACAAAGTGACAAATGTCGAGGTGCTGTCACGCACTGGCCTTCAAAGTATGTATACACTGCTTAGACAGCGCAGACTGCACTGGCTTGGCCATGTCCGCCGCATGGAAGATAGTCGCATCCCTGAAGATATTTTTTCTACGGACAACTGGCAGATGGCAAAAGAAAAGCTAGGTGACCGCAGCTGAAGTTCAAAGATGTGTGCAAGAGAGACATGACGGCACTGGACATAAATCCAGCAACCTGGGAGGATGTAGCTGCCGATCGCACCAAGTAGCGAAGCACCCTACAGCGCCACATAAGATTGGGCAAGAAGAAGCTCTCACAACCAGCAGAAAAGAAAAAAAACACCAGGCAAAACAAAAACAACTGAGGGCTATCACCTCATGGGCACATTCCTGTAGTCTGTCATGACTGAAGGGGCTACTATGTGTTTATGTCCTGACATATCCATTCTTATGTGGCCCTATGTTGTCCCCTGTGGTCTCTGAGGAGAAGAATAAAGAAGAGGAATACTGCTCCCTCAGGCATATCATAAGAGATGATTAATATGGGCTTGTGCATGGGGCTGGCAAATTCATCATGTAAAACACATTGTTGCAGAAATCAAATCTACAAGAGCACATAAATCCTTGGTGCAGGTTTCCTTCAAGAGGATTGTTACGGTATATGATATTAACGCCGTCTGCTAAAGGTTATCAGACGTGCAGTTGTAAAGGTTAAGGCATTTAATATATATTGCGATAGATGTTTCAATTATTGAACGCTCTATACACGATCGATTATGACGTGTATAGCGTTGTTTGGGTCACAGTCGGTAACTAAGAAACGCTACCCCTTTGTTACTTGACCGCCAAGCTGAATAGCTGCGTTTTTCTAACCTTCCAATTCAATGGCATGATATAGCCATTTATATATGCATTTTTTGATGGACCAGGGTCAGTCCTAGAACTCTATATGAGAGGGAAATTTATGGAGGTTAGTATTTAACTAGAATTCTCAGAAGGAGAAGAATAATCGTCAAATTCGTATGAATATATTCAGACTCGCAGTCTCACTGTCGGCAGGTAGCCATGTCTAGCTGCGCGTGCATATAGCTGTGATGTTCTGACGACAATACTGCATTGTATCCTTAAACGGACATTGACACGTAAACCAGCAGTCTACGTTATTGATTAATTTATGCATGACTTATAAGGACTTATGTTCTACTCCTATTTGAAATGATCATCCTGTGTGTACAACTGTGAATTAAATGTATGGACTCAATGAAATGACTTATCAAATCAATCGTATTCCAAGGTTCAAGTATTGTTCGGAATCTTCCACCCCCGCATTCGCTTAATCTTCCATCGAAGGCACGATGCACTATCACTGAATAAAAAAACTAACATATCAAAGAAAAAACAATGGCCAGAAAATTTATAATTGTTTTATTCATATCACATGGAACATTGTTCAGACCAAACCACCTTGCAACAGTGGTGCCCGGTATGTGGGGACGAAAAACAACCAAAAAACCAAAAATTTTTTCATGACTTTCGAATGAATTATTTACGATCAAGTTTCAATCACATGACCATTACGAAGCTGACGTGACGCACGTGATCATGAATAGCAACATGACGTCACTGTCGCATTGTCGCCGTGAAGAAGACATCTTTTCAACGCCTTTCTAGTTCGCTTCAAATTTATCAAGATGCACAAGATGGACTACCGTTGCCTGCCCATCAGGAGCAGACAGTCAAAGGCACAGGCCTAGCTGTTGACGACCTCTAGCACTGATATAAGCAACGGAAAAGATAAGTCTAGGTGTTTAACTGTTGTTATTGCAAACAGTGCTAACTGAGTCCATGCCCTCTGCCTACATCGGCATGTTTTTACCTATGTTTAATGTACTTTTTGTTGTCTTAATGTGTTGTTAATTCGTGGGAGGTAGGGAGGATGAACCGAAATTAGATTCTGTGGCTCTCACGATGCCTGAATTGATTTCGGTCGTTTCTTAGGGCAGTTAAACGATTGCACTTTTGGAAGCCCCATTGAGGTTTGCCATTGGACTATCTGTCCAAATCTGCTGTCGTTTGACGATTTATGTTAGCTGTACCGTTCCGTAGATAACTGGTGTATTTTATTCGTACTCAGTTAACAATTTTATTCAGTTTTGTATCATGTTCGTTAACTATTTCGTCCAGACTACTCTCACTATAATTTATTTTATGATTGTTAAATGTTCGTCCGTTATGAGTCCTGTGATGTCATCATTTTTTGCAGTCATTTTTTTTGTGTACTTTGAATATTAAGTTGACCTCGGGTCAGACCTTGACCCTTCATTTGGCTTGTGACACTTCCACTTGTTTTATTTAGTTCATAAATTCATTTTTAATTGTGAAAATGTCTTGTTTGCGTCTTAACATTGTTTGTACCCTTTAGTTGCATCATTGTTTTGTTTGTCCTCATGATATATATTAAATACTACATTAATAATATGATATTATATGCAATAATACACTTGTAATTTAATTTAATTAATTTTTTCTGATATTTAAGATTAATATGGGACATTGCATAATTATGCAGTGATAGTCCAAGAAAGTAGCACTACAATTTATAAGAGATGCCTAGGGCATAATAATATAATATATATATTGACCAAATAAAATAATCTTATAGTTTACCTTTGAGGTAATAGACCCATTGTATATTATTTAATATACTTTTCTGGTACTAAGAGAGTGACTTAGTACATTGAACAATATAATTACTAGGAATCATACCCAACATTATTGGATATTGAGATTAATTGTGTGAAGTAATTACATAATAGTTAACAGATATCATAACTATTTATGATATAGTATTATTTAGATACAATATTGTTACAAAATATTGTCTATTAGTTGAACTTAGACATTAGAGTTCAGTACTATTGTGATTATTTATATTGAATATTTCTAAGTTGAGTAAGTATAATAATTACTCTGAAGCTACTATTGACTATTTTAATCAGTAATTATCAATAATTACTTACAGATAAAAGTCAAAATGCTTACTATAGACCATTTCGTTAAAATTGGTAGGGAATATGGTTATAAATCTCAAGAACTTCGTCAGTTTGCTGAGGCAGAACTGGAAAAACATGAAAGAAAAGAAGCAGAGAAAAAGGCTGCATTAAAGAAAGAGGAAGCAGAACGTGAGATGAATCAAATTGCCAAGGAAAATAGATTAAGAGAAATTGCTCAACAGGAAGAAGAGAATAAATTGAAACGAGAGGAAATTATTTTACAACAAGAAATGGAATTGGCGCGTATTAAATTGGAGACAGCAAGATTACAAGCACAAAGTGCTGATGCAAACCAGAATAATAACTCACAAAATGGATCGTCATCCAGCCAAACTAAACATTTCTACAACTTTAAATTACCCACTCTCAACTTGAACGTGGACGACCTTTCATCGTTCCTGTCACGTTTTGAACAAACTTGCAAAACTAACCATTTGCCTGAAGAGTCATGGGTACTCAAGTTAAATGAATTCTTGGTTGGAGAACCACTGACGGCTTCTCAAAATGCTGGCCCATCAATAGCAAATAACTACGGTGCTATTAAGTCCTTGCTTTTACGAAGGTTTCACCTGGACGAGGAACACTGTAGGTTGAAATTTAAGGGAATTTTACCTGAATCTCCAAAAGATTTTGCAGGATTCATTGCGAACATACGCAATACATTTAATAGATGGGTTGAACTGGCAGAAGTCAACAAATCATACGACAAATTAGTTGATTTACTACTACGGGATAAGGTATTATCTTCGGTTAGCCAGCCATTTTTTGCATATCTGCAGGAGCGTAAACCAGGTACTATGGACGAGTTAGAAAAAATTTCTTTAAACTACTGTTCGGCACATCCGAATGCAACCATTTCTAACTCCTCATTAAGAGAACCTCTACCTGTGGCGTCTAATATGGCCTACAATCATAATAACAAACAAAGACATCACAGTGTAGACAGAAGCAGGTTCCAAAGAAATCACAATGTTAACTTTCAGAAGGGACATAATAATGATTTCAACAATAAAAATGAGTTCAACAGAGGTAGATCACGAGATAGAAATTATTCACCTCAAACAAACTACCACAATGGTCAACATAACACTAATTATAATCGATCACATACTCCCAATAATAATAGTAACTGGAATGGTAATAATCATGGCTCGAGACATCGAGATAATAGTTACTATAGAGGACGACGAGATAATTCTAACAATTATACTCGGAATCGATCTCATTCTCGGGGATCATCTCATTACAACCATAATACAGGGGCGGCAGTTACAAATAATACTACCCCTATAGCTCAGGTCCCACTTGACAATAATACAACACAGTCTTCTGCTGCATGTTTTGCTATTAATTATAATGTGGCAAATAGTTGCCAACAATGCAATCTTATTTTTCAGAAGGCGAAAGAAACAGTGCTTAACTGCGGACATATTACACCAGAGGTAGGTCTTGCAGTCAACGATGGAACAGGCCTACTAATTTTTAACAGGGGATTAGTTAATGGATCCGTCGTCTCAGTGCTGAGGGATTCAGGATCCACAACGATTGGTGTACGACAGTCGCTGGTACATCCTAGCTGTGCAACGGGGGAATATGTCCGTTGCATGACTTTTGGGGGAACTATTGAGTTTTACCCCACAGCTATTATTCATGTTAACACACCTTTTTTCACAGGGAACGTAAAAGTATGTATGCTAAAAAAGCCTATAGCTGATCTGATGGTTGGTCGTATACACGGCAGTAAAGATTGTACTCCAGATGAGATTATGGAATGGGAGAAACATAACCTATGCACTGGAAACGCCGTGACGACTAGAGCGCAGACTCAACTCATGGAGAAAGTTGATGATAATAAAATGGATGCAGACAACCAAGAGGAATTTGTAGTCAATTCACCTATTGACAGGGAAACATTTGCAACCAAACAAAAAGAGGATAAATCTTTAAAAAAATTTTTTAAGTTGGTTGATAAAGTTGACAATCTATCCTCAGGTAATAATAACAAACATTGTTTTGTTATTAAAAATGACATATTGATTAGATGTTTTAATGACAAATCACAAATGAAACAACAAGTTATGGTCCCGTATACTTTTAGACGGTACATTCTTCAACATGCACATGACTCACATTGTGCTGGACATATGGGATATACTCGAACACGATCTCGAGTACTGTCTTCATTCTTTTGGCCAGGAGTGTCAAGAGATATTTCGCAGTATGTACGTTCCTGTACTACATGCCAAGAAGTGAAAGCACGTGGAGCTTTTCACACGGCGCCTATTCAGGCTTGCGATATCTCAGTAAGACCTTTTTACAAGATGGCCATAGATATTATTGGTCCATTGCTACCATCGGCCAGAGGACATAGATTCGTCCTTACGTGCATTGATTTGTGCACACGATGGCCAGAAGCTATCCCATTAAAGACCACCACTACCACAGATGTAGCTGATGCACTACATCTCATCTTTTCTAGAATAGGGTTTCCTAGAAAACTTTTATCAGACCATGGGTCACAGTTTATATCTGACACCATGAAGGAAGTCATGAAAAACTTGGAACATTGATAGGAATTTAAGTAGTATTTATCATCCTATGAGTAATGGTGCGGTTGAAAGACTTAACCGTACACTTAAACAACTACTACATAAGGTTACTGCTAAGCACCCTCATGACTGGGACAGAGCACTCCCAGCTGTTCTATTTGCTTATCGGGAGGTACCGCATGAACAAACTGGCTTCTCTCCCTTTGAATTAGTTTTTGGTGCTCCCCCAAGAGGTCCTATGGGACTAATAAAAGACTTATTAATTGACGCGGAGATGACTCAGGACACTCAGTCATCTTACGAGTACGTGATTAATCTTCGGAAGAACATTATTGAGTCTTGCCAGTTGGCAACAGCTTCTTCTGAGGCTGCAAAAGCTAAGGCTCGATCTCTACAAAATAGGTCTCGACGATTACGCCAATTATTCCCAGGCGACGAGGCTTATGTGTTACTTCCTCACAATAACAATAAATTATTGATATCTTGGAATGGTCCTTACAAAGTCATTGATAAAATTTCCGACGTTGATTACGTCTTAGATATCAAGGGACACAAAAAGATATTTCATATTAACATGCTCAAGCAATTTCATACACGTCCTGAACACTTACAGTCAATTTTTCATGAACTAGATGACAACACAGTATCTACTTGTTATTATTCTAACTTATCTGTCATCCAGGAAGAAGAATCTTCTTTTTCCTGAGGTACAGTTACCGTTACCGGTACCAGTAGTTCAACCTACTGAATCTTGGCGGGATGTAACCATCTCTTCAACGGTTACACCGCAACAGCGTCTACAGATTGCTAATCTATTACAATCTTATCCAGATGTATTGACCGACGTCCCGGGTCGCACATCGGCTATCAGTCATGACATTACTCTCAATGATGATACACCTATTCGTGTACATCCCTATTCTGTTCCTTTACGTTTCCTTGCTAAAACTACTAAGGAACTTGAACAGATGTTGTCTCTGGGAATCATTGAGACTAGTAATTCGCCATTCTCTTCTCCATTAGTGATTGTCCGGAGAAGGACAATAACATCAGACTATGTGTTGATTATAGAAAATTAAATGCTAAGACTATAGTTGACAGCGAACCACATCCACTTATCGACGACTTACTGCCACATCTATCCAACGCAACTATATTTAGTAAGATAGACTTAACTAAAGGTTATTGGCAGATACCACTGACCGAAAAGGCTAAGTACTACACCGCATTTTCCACTCCACAAGGTCTATACCAGTGGAATGTGATGCCTTTTGGGCTTGTTAATGCGCCAGCTACCTTCATTCGCCTGATGCGACAAATTTTATCAGGTAGACCAGACGTTATTACATATATTGACGACATATGCTTGTTTAGTTCGTCGTTTGAGGAACATGTTTCGGGACTTAGATATGTTTTCGACACTCTAAGGAATTATCATCTAACTGCTAAACCTACAAAGGTGCAAATCGCGTGTAATGAGATAACCTTTTTGGGACATATCATTGGATCGGGATATATCCGAACGTTACCTAGTACAGTCTCCAAAATTCTAAACATAGCAGTTCCTCAGACGAAGAAACAGGTCAGGAGTTTGTTAGGACTTGTTCAATATTACAGTAGATTCATACCAAACTTGTCATCCATCACGGCTGTATTGTCTTCATTGTTAAAAAAAGACATGCCGGTGAAGGTGACATGGACTGGTACATGCAATGAAACTTTCAACAAAATTATAAATTTGTTCTCGCATGAACCAATTTTAAGACTTCCCGATGCTTCCAAAAGATTTTTCTTACGAACAGATGCTAGTAACTACGGCATTGGTGCATGCCTGCTCCAGAACCATGATGGCATTCTACATCCTACCTTATATATATCAAGAAAGCTAAAGCCGGCAGAAACAAAGTATTCCACAGTGGACAAGGAACTTTTATCCGTGATATGGGCAATAACTAAACTTGAAAAGTTCTTACTTGGTGCTCCCTTCACCATACAGACGGACCAACGTGCTGTAGCATTTTTGCGTCGATCTAATCATAAGAGCCAAAAACTCGCCAGATATGCAATCATCCTACAGCCATTTGAATTCTCCATTGAACATATTCCTGGCACTGAAAACATTGTGGCGGATGCGTTATCACGTAATCCTATTGACGACGAATAATCAACATTAACATTCCTAAAACATATCAACTATAAAGGAACTAACCTTGCCTTCAATTTAAACTTTATAAACACTATATGCATCACAGAATTGAACTAAAAGACAATCTAGGTATACATATTGTCATTGAAACTTCGTCTAACGTCCATACACGATATATGAATATTCGTTGAACAATCATGGAACAATATCTGACGACAAGTCGAACTTATTATCCTATGTGCACTTAATTCTTGGATGCTGGGATAAATGACATTTCTTTCCAACGTAAACGTTTGAACATTTTTGCCTAAAAGAATTCATCAGGATCAAGACTACGGATGGATCATCATATCCTATACTAATTAATTAGTTAACTTAACCTTTTAATTGAATTATTATCAATAAAATGAAATGTGAGAAAAAAATGAAATGAAGGAACAAAAAAAAAAAGAACGAAATATAAAAAGAAGAAATTATGAAAAGAGAAAATAAATGTCACACAAGTATTAGATTAATATTTTTGTTAATGTACCTATACATTATTTAGTTAGTTAAATTAGATAGTTATTATTCACTAACACTTAACACACACAATTAAGTTAAACTTATATTTGAATTTCTTTCTATTTCTTCTCACTTATTTTGTCTTTTCTTCTCTCATAACATCGCGTTACATTAGAATCTTAATAATTTATCTCTTAATTTAATTAATTAATTTAATTTTAATTAGTCAAATTAATTCCTATATGACATACTAATACGACAGACCTTACTTTAATTTAATTCTATCATTCACTGTTAACATTGGACATTTTATTTAGTTGATATAATAATATGTATAATTGATATATAATGTGATTAATGTTAGATGACTATGACAAATAGTTAGTTGACATGACCGCAACACGGTTCTACTCAGAACATCGTCGGCCATATGTCACAATTGTGTTAAATTTTTTTGAAAAATTGTTAAGTCGGATAGATCTTGAAAAAAAAATCGATAGATTTTTTTTTCACCGGTGTACAGGGAATTGTTACGGTATATGATATTAACGCCGTCTGCTAAAGGTTATCAGACGTGCAATTGTAAAGGTTAAGGCATTTAATATATATTGCGATAGATGTTTCAATTATTGAACGCTCCATACACGATCGATTATGACGTGTATAGCGTTGTTTGGGTCACAGTCGGTAACTAAGAAACGCTACCCCTTTGTTACTTGACCGCCAAACTGAATAGCTGCGTTTTTCTAACCTTCCAATTCAGTGGCATGATATAGCCATTTATATATGCATTTTTTGATGGACCAGGGTCAGTCCTAGAACTCTATATGAGAGGGAAATTTATGGAGGTTAGTATTTAACTAGAATTCTCAGAAGGAGAAGAATAATCGTCAAATTCGTATGAATATATTCAGACTCGCAGTCTCACTGTCGGCAGGTAGCCATGTCTAGCTGCGCGTGCATATAGCTGTGATGTTCTGACGACAATACTGCATTGTATCCTTAAACGGACATTGACACGTAAACCAGCAGTCTACGTTATTGATTAATTTATGCATGACTTATAAGGACTTATGTTCTACTCCTATTTGAAATGATCATCCTGTGTGTACAACTGTGAATTAAATGTATGGACTCAATGAAATGACTTATCAAATCAATCGTATTCCAAGGTTCAAGTATTGTTCGGAATCTTCCACCCCCGCATTCGCTTAATCTTCCATCGAAGGCACGATGCACTATCACTGAATAAAAAAACTAACATATCAAAGAAAAAACAATGACCAGAAAATTTATAATTGTTTTATTCATATCACATGGAACATTGTTCAGACCAAACCACCTTGCAACAAGGATCCATCTGCAGTATGAGTCAATGCTCATAAGAATCACTAGGAGAAAAGAGAAGATATCCACTCCATCTCAGTTGTTGTTGTTGTTGTTTTTTGTTTTGTTTTGTTAAACCTGTTACCAGAAGGGGTCTACAAGTGTTGTCTCAGAGTTTTTCATCTTAATTTTTTTTTTTTTTATGTCATTATTTTTTTTAGCCACATGCCTGCTTCATACATCATAACAAACAGCTTGACATGATCATAACTTTTGAAGAGGCAAAGAGTTTTATCAGGAGCAGATACAGAAACAAATGGGATGCAGAGCATCCAGGCCACACATAAACTGATGCATATTACCAGCTCAGCAGAAGAGAACAAATGGTAATCTTCAGACTTTGCATGGGCCACAACAGATTGCAATACCATCTATTCAACAAGCTAAAGATAGGAACTACTGATGAGTGTAATTGTGGCACAGATTTAAATGACTGCTGAATGTTTTCTTCAAAGATGCCCAACATATGAGGAACAGAGAAAGCACAAATGGCCGTCACCAGTACTTTTTTTTTTAACATGTTCTCGGTGGCGTCTGAGATAGCGCTTATGGCCTTCACCAGTACCATTCCTGATAAAACTATGCGAGGATACCAACAGCCTCAACCTGACCACTGCTTTCTTTGAACATATTCAAGTTGCCACCTGAAAGTGAACGAAGAAGAAGGAAGGAAACAGTCAACCTTTATTTGGGCATGTTATGAGAAAGAAAAAAAGCAGGAATATATCGTGACCAAAAAACACACGGAGAAGAGAGCTGGATACAGAGGTGAAAATAATGAGGAAAACATGGAAAGAACTTGAGCGGATGGCACGGGACAGGAAGACTTGGCATGTGTTTGTTGAAGGCCTATGCTCCTCATGAAGCTAAAGGGTATTGATTGACATGAGAGATTGAAGGAAAGAGAAATAAAGGATGACAAAGAGAGAAGATACTAGACAGTGTGACATCATGGCATGGAAAGCAGTCAACAACAGAATTGATACATAGTGCAGGAGACAGGAAGTTGTGGAGAGACACAGTCACCTACACCACCAGGCGTGGAACATTAAAAGAAGAAGAATTATAAAAGGGAATTAATTGTACTTTGAAAAATAGTTACTTGAACAAAAATATAGTGATATGATTGGTATGGAATTCTGTCAAGAGTAATATAACCACAGTACATGGTTTCATTTAGTGGGATCATCATCTTTGAATGCCCGAGGGTTGTTCCCTGTGGGTCTCTGATGAAGTGAATAAAGAATAGACCTACTGCTCCCGCTGACAAGTGGTACAAAGGATCTAATATGAGGTTGGTAACCTCATCATTGAAAACAAATTCCTGTAGAAACAACCATTGCAAGAGGAAGGTAGCTTTTGGTGCAGGCTTCTTGCAAAAGTACCAGCTACAGTGATGGATTCACATTGCATAAGGAAAACAATGTTAAGGATAATGGTCATGATTATTGATGATGTCCCAGCTGGTATCTTTGGTTATCTGTGTTATGATCTTTACCCTAACAATGTGGAAGTCTATCGAAGTATTTATCTCTATGCATTCTCTTTTAGTTTAATTTTCTCCATGTGCATTTTTGTTAAGGATTTCTTTCTTCTCTCTTGTTTTTCTCATCATCTATTTGAGTTGAATTTACTTGTTACAACCAGATTCTCTTATTTTCCTTTGCTAATGACGTGGCCAGGCGAGCCGTTAAGGTAATTGGCGCCTAATAAACTAATTAAGGTACTAAACCCGCGCCACTTCACGGGGCTTGCCGGATAGTAAGAGTTAATGTGGCCTAATATGTTTGAATAATTAAAGGTATTTATGTGGCCTAATAAGTTTCAATAATTAAGAGTATTGTAGGTTATTTTAAGTGACTTAATAGGTGTGAATAATTAGCAGAGTTTTATAATATTTGTATCGCCTAATAGGTTTAAATTATTAAGGGTATTTTGTATTCCTTTCCAAGCTTTCTTCTTCCTGTTTCGAGATGTTGTGTCAGAGGAAGACAACCCAGATTTGGACAAATTTGCCACCTTTCCAGAAACTGTCCTGAAATTGTACCAGATGACATTTGGAGAGTTCAAGGTGAAGAATCTATTTACTGTTAATGTTAATCATGGCCGTATAGCAATAGCAACCCTGTGTAGTTCCAGTATAATAAATAACTAGAGAACCCCAAGGACTGTGAACATTAAATAAATACACATTTAACAGGTAAAATAAGGGGTTTGGAGTGGCTAAGAGGTATGGCGTCTGCCTCTAATTCTGAAGGTGCCGAGTTCGCTTCCAGTACAGGGAATATAAGTGATGGAAATTTTTTTCACAACCAGTGGTTCGTCATGATGTCATACTCCCCCTTGATCTCCTGGGTAGTGAGATTGGATGCCTAGCCTTCTCGGATAAGAGCGAAAAAATAGGAGGTCCTGTGTACAAGTTGTGTACGTTACAACTCTCTCTGTAGTTGAAAATCGTAAATAGTAGGCCATACGGCCGCAGCCCTGGCAAAATTATTTATAGAATGTATTCTTGTATACACACATTGATGGATCCTCGCTGGTGCTACAGAGTTTGTGCACTGTGCTGAGATCCTCCTTGTGTAATCTAAGGGAGAAGATCGGAGGGCTGAAAGAGTTGTCTGTATGCAATGAAGATGGTCCTTACATCCAAACCAAACAGGTAATAGCAGGCACTCACAGGAAATAAAGAAGTATAAAACTAGACAGCAGAAAAACATTGATTGGCTTACCAGGGATTTGAACCCAGGGCTATCCAAATGGCAGCACCCCCTTGCTACAGGAGTTGAATCATGACTGTTCACCTTGTGGTGCCTAGTTGGCAGGGTGGATAGTCACAATTCCCTCCCATGGTAAGGTGGTGTTGACTTTCAGATGGTCCTGAGTTCGAGTCCCCGGTAAGCTCATCACTTCTGTTGTCTAGTTTTTTTACTTCTTTATTGCCTACCAGTACCTGCTATTACCTATTTATGTATTTATTTATTTAATGCGTAGTTCCAGGGATCCTGGAGATGTCAAAGAAAGGACAACTGCTGCCTCAGGTGTGTCAAAAGAGATGACTAGTGAGGTTGTGCTTAGAGATGGCAACCTCACTGTGTAAAACAAGTTGCTATAGAAACTGGGTAGAGATGAAGCGAGACCAAAAATAACTTGGAGAAGGAAGCTAGTGACAGAAATGAAAGGAATAAAGAAGGCCCAGACTGGATGGCACAGGTCTGTACAGCTTGAAATAAATTTGTGGAAGTTCTATGCTCCTCAGGGATGACAAGATAATGAATGAGTACAATGACAGTGAGAAAGAAGCATTTAAGCTTACAGATATGCAGTGGATTGACAAGATCAAACTCTGTTTTTTCATCATGTGATTCACATCTGCATCAGTACAATCAGTAAATTTGTAGATGCTCCTGGTTAAATCCAGCAACATGGAACCAAGTGGCAATGCTCCCTACAGCACCACCTCAGATTGGGTGAAAATAACCTCTCACAACAAGCAGAAAAGAAAAAATACACACCGAAAGGAACACAAGGAACAAAAGCCGCTGAGGGCTACCACCTCAGGGGCGCATTCCCATAGTCAGTAATGAGTGAAGGGGATACTGTACTGTACTATACTATACTATTCTATTATATTCTATTCTATTCTATACAGTTACTGTTACTATGACTGTTAATTGTACTGTACTATACTATATTGTACAGTTACTGTTATTGTACTATACTATACTATACACTATATACTATAATATACTATACTATACTGTTACTGAGACTGTGACTGTTACTGTTATTGTACTTTACTGTACTATACTATACCTGGACTCAATAAAACAGTTGCAAAAAAGATTACATCATTCGAAATGAAATGCTACAGAAGGATGTTGAGAATACCCTGGACAGAAAAAAAGACCAACAGAGAAGTACTGCACTCAGGAACATTGGCTCCTAAATACCATCGCAATAAGGAAGCTGAAATTTTTCGGTCATATAAAAAGACATAATAGTCTGGAAAAAACAGTGATGGAAGGCATGGTCCCTGGAAAAAGGGGTGCAGGCAGGGGTCGACCTAGACGACGGCTGGACATACCACATGACCTCCTCGACATCACAGAGAGTCTGAACTTGTCTTTGGCTGATGCAGGTCGACTTGCCCAGAATCGTGATGCGTTCAGAGCAGCTGTAATGGAGACAACGTTCTGGAAAGAATATGTCACATGATGATGACTATACCTGGTGTTGAAAATTTCTTCAAATAACTTTCTGGCTTGATCTGACCTAAGTCTGAGAGACCTAACAGAAATAGTAAGTGCAGCCATTTAAAGTCGGAGATTTTGCACTTAAAAATGAGAATATAGCCGCTGGAAAAAAAAGTCATGAAAATATAACAATGTGTTTATTGGAACAACAAGAGATCAGAAGAAAATGGATAGGACACACATTGAGAGAACCTGCGGGTAGCATTACTAAGCAGTCCTTTTTCTGGAACCCTAGGGGGTAAGAGAGGCAGAGATAGACCAAGTAACACATGGAGAAGAGAACTGGGGACAGCAGTGAAAGTGATGAAGAAAATGTGGAAAGAGCTTGAGCGGATGGCACAGGACAGGAGGACTTGGCGTGTGTTTGTTGAAGGCCAATGCTCCTTGGGGAGCTAAAATGTATTGATTGATTGATTGATTGATTGATGGATTGATTGATGGATTGATTGATTGATGGATGGATTGATTGATGGATTGATTGATTGATTGATTGATTGATTGATTGATTGATTGATTGATCGGAATGAGGTGGCTATGTCAAAATGGCTGCATATCAAATTTAAAAATTGCAAAGTGGCAGTGGGAGCAAAGCCTTTCATGAACAACCATAACTCTTCATACTTTTAAAGTTTTCATTCAAGGTGACAAAAATCTGTGGCCATTTAATTTGGCAGTTAGATAGTTAAAGAGTTAACTGTTGCCATGACCTGTTTTTCTATTCATCTTTGATATACATCAGTCCCCCCCCCCCCCCCCCCCCCCCCCCCCCCCCCCCCCCTACCCCCAACCTTTAATAAGGCACTCTATTAGTTTTTTTGTTTTTTTTTCAGTAGTTCTTGCTGCATTTATGAACCTTTGTGCCCTGCAGCCAAAAGGCTAAATAGATGAATTTGTTTTGAGATTTGTTCCATTTAATTTGATCCTGCAGTCTAAAGAATTTATATTTCAAAGTTGACCATTCTTCCTGTCTTATTGACTAAAGTTGTAATTTTTAATTATTTCACAATACAGTTCATAACTTACTGTACTTGTTTCTCAGAGTCATCTCACAGATATGGCTCACATATTGTTGTTGCTTTATTTTGTGGTTACTCTTAAAGAAAATTTTTTATATATTCGTTGCAAAATTCTAGGTTTTCAGAAAACCATTGTCGACAGATTTATATTGAAAATCTCTTAATTGTAAAAAAAAAATTATAGAAAAATCCTTTCATTTATATCGTCATATTTTGTAACATTACCACCTGTGTTTATCTGCAAATAAATTAACATTTAAAATGAGAATCATAAAATGTTATATATATTCTGCACTACTATAAGGTATAGAAACATGAACAATGAATAAACAATTGGAAGAACAAATTGAGACTCTTGAGATGTGGATGTGTAGAAGAATGGGGCGCATCTCACTGAAAGAGAAGAAAACAAATAAGGAGGTCCTACAAATTTTAGGTATGAAAAGAGAACTAATGAGGGAGATCAAAGTTCTTCTTTGATCCATAACCGTCCAAGCAGTCAGCGGCCATCACGCCTGGTGGTGTCCTGTAGGGCAGCAACAAATTGATTCCACCTTGCTCGGTTGGCGGCCATCCTTCGTACAGTGCCCCAACTCTGGTTCATTCTTTGCATCTCGGCTTCCACAGTTCTCCGCCAAGTTGTTTTTTGGTCGGCCTCTCTTTCGCTTTCCCTCAGGGGTCCATAGCATAGCTGTTCTTGTGATGGTATCAGGGTCCCTTTTGAGGACGTGGCCAGCCCAACTCCAGCGTCTGCCAGCTATGATGGTGTGCATGTCCTCCTGGTCACTCCGAATAAGTAGTTCTTGGTTGCTGATGGTGTTTGGCCAAAAGATTCGGAGAATTTTCCTTAGGCAGATTGTGTGGAAGGAGGACAGTTTCGACATTTCCTTCTCTGTTACTCTCCAACATTCTGCACCATAGAGAAGCACAGAAAGTACACAGCTCTCATACAGTCTTAATTTGGTGTTTGTGCTGTACTGGGAAGATTTCCAAATTTTGTTGAGAACAGCAAAGGCTGTTCTCGCTTTATTCATTCTGTTGATAATGTCTTTGCTTGTTCCGCCGTCAGGTGTTACTATGCATCCTAGGTAAGTAAATGTGTCTGTCTGTTCTAACTTCTGGTTCCTTACTGTTATTGCCTCAGGATTGCCCACATTTATTGTCATGACCTCTGTCTTCTTCAGATTGATGTTCAGGCCAACCTGCTGGCCATACTTATTCAGTCTATCGGTTTTGTCTTGAATGTGTTGATGTGAATGCGCGAGTAGTGCAATGTCATCTGCATATTCCAGGTCTTCCAGTGTAGAAAAAAGAAAAAAAAAAATGCCCAATGGGCTGATCACCCGTTGGCTTGTCACACCGATTACGGAAACAACGGCAGATGGATCTATTTGTTGTTGCCCTAAAGACGCCGCTAGGCGTGATGGGAAACTACAACAGAGAAAATCAATCTGCTGTTGCCCTTAAGATGCCACAAGGCGTGATGGCCTCTGACTGCTTGGTCGGTCTTTGGCTAAGGACGGAAGAAGAAGAAGAAAGTGTAGAAAATGTTGTCCATCTAATTCCTCTTGGACTGACCTCTGTTGTTTGGCGCATCACCCAATCTATGGCTGTCAAAAATAATGTTGTTGATAAGGGGCATCCCTGTTGTACTCCTGTTTTCACTTCGAAAGTTACATTACTCAAACCGACACTGCACGTAAAGTTAGAATATAGGCTTTTTATGATGGAAACAATGCGGCTGGGAATTCCATAAGCCCTCAGTATTTTCCATAAGCTGTCCCTGTGTATGCTGTCGAAAGCCTTTTCAAAATCAACAAAGTTAATGTACAGCTGTCTCTGCTATTCTGAGCACTGCTCTATAATGTTCCTGAGGGTGAATATATGATCTGCACATCTTCTGTTCTTTCTAAAGCCCGCTTGTTCTTTCCTCAGTTTATGGTCAACTGCTTTTGAAATTCTTTGGATGATTATCCTGCCTAGTATTTTGCTGGGAAATGAGAGAAGAGTGATTCCTCTCCAATTATTGCAGTCTGCAAGATCTCCCTTCTTGGGCAATTTGACAATTATTCCTTTGTTCCACTCTGTTGGTGTTGTCTCAGTATCCCAGACTTGTGCAAATAGTGGTTCTAATAGTTCTGCTGCTAGTTCAGGGTCTGCCTTGAATAACTCAGTATTTAGATTGTCATGACCAGGCGCTTTTCCATTTTTTAACCCTTTGATAGCTGTGATGATTTCTTCTTTTCGTGGGATGTCTGTATTTACTTCTAAGTCACTTTCAGCCTCAGGAACATTCAGCTGAGTCTCTGGTGGTTCCTTATTCAGTGTTTCTCTGAAGTGCTCTGCCCATCTTGTTTCTTGCCCCTGTGCTGTGGTGATGAGATTTCCTTGCTTGTCTCTTACTAACGTTATGTTGTTTGCACCTCGTTTTCCACTGATAGTTTTAGTTATTTTATTAACTGTGCCTTGTTCATTTCTCAGTGCTGCCTCTTCTGCCTGTCTTGCAAAGTCATCAAGAAATGTCCTTTTAGTTAGCACGGGTTTGACGTTCTACTTCCTTGTCCAGCTGACTGTACTGTTCACCATATATTGCCTTTAACCTGGGAGACTTAGCTTCTGTTTTCTTTCTTTTCATTTCCTTTCTCTTCGCTATGGTGTTTAGCGTTTCTGGTCTTATCCAGTCTTGGCTCTTTCTTTCCTGGAATCCCAAGCATGACTTAATGCTTTCCTTGTATATTGTTGAGATGGTGTTGAATTTCTGGTCGACATCATCGTTCTGTTCTCTCCTGGCTTTTGGTAATCTGATATTGTCTCTTTACGTCGACCACGAAAGCTTTTCTGGTGAGGGGGTCCTTAAGTTTCGTGATGTTATATCTTTTCTGTTTGACTGCAACTGGTCGAGCAGCTCTGAGTTTCACCTTCAGTCTTGCTTCTACTAGGTGATGATCACTTCCCACATCTGCGCCTCTTCTTACTTTCACGTCGGTAGTGCATGTCTCCATCTGCCATTGATCATTATGTGATCTATCTGGTTTCTGTCTTGTCCGTTTGGTGATTCTCATGTTAACCTGTGCACTTCTTTGTGTGGAAAGTGTTCCTCCAATGACCAGGTTGTTAATACTGCAGAAGCTTATTAACTTGTCCCCATTCTCATTTACTGTTCCACTGCCGCATTTCCCCATTACTCTTTGGTTATAATTATTGTGTGTTCCAACTTTCGCATTTAGGTCTCCCATTACAATAATAAGATCATAGCTGGGTGCAGTTTCTATTTTCTTTTGTACCTGTTGATAGAACTCGTCCTTGATCTCTTCATCGCTGTTGTTTGTTGGTGCATAGCATTGTATAATTGTGGTGTTGGTGAATCTCCCTCTCAGTCTTGCTCTTATCAGTCTGTTGTTGATGGGTTTCCATTCCAGTAAAGACCTTTCCATTCCTTTCTTCAGGATAATGCTACACCTTCGTTGTGCTGACCATCTTCTCTACCAGAATAAATTACTGTTTCCCCTGTAGCTGTTTTTATTCTCCCCATCCCTGTCCATCTGCTCTCGCTTATTCCCAGGATATGTAATTTGTAGTTCCTCATCTCCGCTGTGATTTGTCTCAGCTTTCCTGCCTCATTCATAGTTCTGACGTTCCAAAAACCAATTCTGGTTTCGTGTTTTGCGGTCAGGGCATCTGTTTTCATGCCAATGGCTTCCTTTCGGCTTTCACCGCTGTCAGTCATACGAGCCTGAGACTCCGGATGTCCGTCCCGCTACAAAGTTTTTTCATCTGTTGCTGTTTCTGTAACATGTGCGATTTTTTACATAGACAAGGGTGTCGGCCCTGTGCTAAAACCCCCATCCTGGAGGACCAGGGTACCAGCTTTTGTCTGACCCCTACCCACGCAGACCAGTTCCAGCTAGATTGAACCTACCAGGAGTAAATCTCCCACTAGCATAGCTCTGGGGATTGTCAGGGTACACAAGCTGCCTTACCGCTACAAGGTATAGGTACCATTGATGGCAGGAGATCAAAGTTAGGCAGCTAAAATACTTTGGCCATATAAAAAGGCATAACACCTTGCAGAAGACCATAATAGAAGGGAGAGTTGAAGGCAAATGTGCAAGGGGAAGACAGCGCTATAAGTGGAAAGATAACATCAAGAGATGAACAGGAAAGAGTCTATCAGAATGCACAGCCAAGACAAGAGACAGAAGATGTTGGAGATCCATTATAGCCAACCTTCGTTGTGGAGATGGCAGCTGATGATGATGATTTCCTAGTGGTCTCTGAGGAGAAAAAAGAAAGAGTAGAGTTGATGTTCCTTCAGGTTTGTTCATGAAGCTGGCACCATCAGAAACTACCACACCAATAGCACCTAAATACTTTGGTGTAGGCTTCCTACAAAGGACTTGCTGTTGTTGAGGCTCTATGCTCCACAGGAAGTAAAAATGGGGCAATAATGATGATATTAACATTTCAAAGGAATTTGAAGAACAATGTTATGAACTCTACATAACCTTTCCATAGTATGGAGTGTTCAGCTTGTCTCACTACTCACCTTTGGTGCAGGCTTCCTGCAAGAGACTAGCTGCTGTTATGGCTCTATGCTGCACAGGAAGTACAAATCGGGAAATAATGATGATATTAACATTTCAAAGGATTTTGAAGAAAAACGTTGTGAACTCTACATAACCTTTCCGCAGTATGGAGTGTTCAGCTTGTCTCACTACTCACCTCTGACAAAGATTATCTTCGGCTTATTTATGATTCTCGTCCCTATTCTACTACTGAACATGCTGATAGCCATGATGGGGAACACACATATGAAGATTATCTCCAAGTCAACTAAGGAGTGGTGGAAACAGGTATGTGAATAGAGAGTAAGTTATCAAGCTGATGAATGGTTAGCACATATGTGAGTATGAGTAACGTGTACAGTGATATGGTAGATGTTGATACATATACAGGGAAGGCTTACGCTCACTTTTTCTATTGTATGGCTCTGAAACATGGAGAACAACAAAAACAGCAGCCTAGAAGATAGACTTTTATGAATGGGTGCTTGTGTGGAATAGAAGTATTGAAATGGTATGACAAGATCACTAATGTGGAACTGATGATAAGAACCAGACGAGTGCCAGTGGAACAAAAGGTGAGAAGAAGGTGCTAGAGATGGATAGAACACACACTAAGAAAACCTGTTGACAGCCTTACCAGATAGTCCTTGTTGTGGAATCCCCAGGGCAAGAGGGGCAGGAGTAAACAAACAAAAAAAAACACATGGAGAAGAGAACTGGAGACATAAATGTAAGGGATCAGGAAGACCTGGAACTGATGGTACAGGACAGGAAGACGTGGCTTGTGTTTGTTTAAGGCCTATGCTCTGTGAGGATCTGAGGGTAATGAATGAATGTATTTCTCTGCAAAGGTGTTTGTCTGCCCTTTTTTTAATTTTTTTTATTGAATGTTTTCTGTCCAGCATGTCTTTGGTTTAACCCTGTGTGGTCCCCCAGGGGTCTTTGAAGAAACAGAGAAAGGCTTCCACTTTAACTCATGAAGTTCCTGTTAGGGGTGGCCAGCTCTTGGGGTGGCTTCATGCCACATAGGGAGTGGAAATGGAAATTAATGAATAAATGTCTTTGCTTAACTTTTTTTTCTGTCGAGTATTAGTCCTTTAAAGATATGAGGAAATAGAGTGTCCAGCCATCAAGGAGTTTTTAACTTTTATTTTTATGTTTTCTACTTCTTCTTCTTCTTTGATCCTTAGCCGCCTACCGTCAAAGCAGTCAGTGGCCATTACGCCTGGTGGCGTCTTGTAGGGCAACAACAAATTGATTCCACTTTGCTCGGTCGGTGGCCATCCTTCGTACAGTGCCCCAACTCTGGTTCATTCTTTGCATCTCAGCCTCCACAGTCCTCCGCCAAGTTGTTTTTGGTCGGCTTCTCTTTCATTTTCCTTCAGGGGTCCATAGCATAGCTGTTCTTGTGATGGCATCGGGGTCTCTTCTGGGGACATGGCCAACCCAGCTCCAGCGTCTGCCAGCTATGATGGTTTGCATGTCCTCTTGCTTGCTCCGAGTAAGCAGATCTTGGTTGGTGATGGTATTCGGCCAAAAGATTCGGAGAATTTTTCTTAGGCAGATTGTGTGATAATGTTCTACTTAGTTCTCTCTTATTTTCTTTTCTGTTTTTTGTTTGTCTGCCCCTGATGAAGGTCTTGTGGCCGCTACTTAGGATTTTTCTTGTCATTTGTCATAGTAAGACATATTGCCTTTTTTTCCTGGTCCCCTCCACTCTGTCCTTTAAGGATAATTTAATGCAGTCCATTTATCCGTGATATATGGCTATGCTGTTTAGATGTTCATGCTTTTGCAGTTGTTAGTAGGTCATTATGTGATACTGGCATGTTGTACAAGGTGACTAAAATGATCTTGAACTTAGGGCTGGCAACTACATTACGTTAAAAAAATTGCTACAGACACCACTACAGCAAGAGTATGTGAATACTTGGTGCCGGCCTGCTATGGGGACCAGCTGCATTGATGGCTTTCATACTTCAAAAGAAGAGCAAAAGAAAATGAGGATGGCCAGTCCTCTTAAGAACATCTTGGGCAGTTCATTTACCCATGACACTTGTCTATACTGTTTAACTTTCCATGCCTTTGTAGTTGTTAGTAGGTCATCATCATCCTGTGTGCTCTTTACGGAGCATGGAACCACCATTGTAGCTTGTGGCCTTGCAGGGAACCTGCAGCAAGCCAGTCACATGATCTTGTAGTGATGATTTATGTAGCAATGTGTTTACATGATGAGCTTGCCAGCACCCATGCACTACCTTATATTAGCGGCTTGTGTGACGTGCCTGAGGGTACACTAGTCCTGTTCTTTCTTTGTCTCTTCAGAGGCTCCAGGGAAGTAACTACTTACTTACTTAGTCATCCCTCTCAGGGAAGTACTACTTACTTACTTAGTCATCCCTCTTCTACCGTGAGGTGTAGAGGTTGAATCGTCATCCTTAATTTGTACCAGTTTGTTGCCTTTAAGATCAATCTGGTTCTCTCTCCTGTGGTTCTTTTAATCAAATTGTAAAGCAAACAGGTGATTGGCCTGTTGTTCCTTTGCAAGATGGAGGGGCTGCCTCGTTATGGCCTCCATGCATGCCGCCCTCCTCCTTTTTCAGCCGGGCTTGGGACTGGCCTAGGCAGAGTTTAGGGAAATACACTAGACATTATTATTATGACATTATATGGTATTACAACGTTTCTTATGCTATCATTTGTGACATAATCTGTGTAGTTTATTCTGAGCTCTTATTCCCTCCTCTGCAGTGGGCTAATATTGTGGTGGTATTGGAGAGGGGTATATCTAAGAAGAGTCTGCTGAAATATCAGAAAGCCTACTCTGTAAAACTGGCAGGTTCCCCATCTTCTGTAGATGGCAGCACACCTCAACAAGAGCAGAGGGCTCTGGTTGTCATCAGAATGTGCCAAAAATCAAGGGCCAGGAAACGCAGAGAGGCTGTGTTCAGGTGGAAGGTTAGTTGTTTATTTATTATCTTGAGGAAGACATGTAATTAATTTTTTTTATGAATATAACAAGATTTATTGATATGCTGATTGAATAAGTGGTTAGAGTGCTTGCCTGTCATGGCAGAGTTGCAGTGCGCCAGGATTGAAACCTGGTAGTATTATGCTCCAGACTACCTAGCTGAAAATTAGTAGGACATGAATTAGGGATGGCAAATTCAATGAAGAAGGGAACAGGTCATCCCACCTCATAAAGCAGTACCTAATGATGTCTCTAACATCTTTGTTTGTCTTGAGACTGACCAATGAAGATCTCTGCTCATGGAAGTATCGATCCAACACTTAGTCTTACTGTGTTACTGTAGCTCTGCTTGTGATGTTGGTCTTCGTTCTCTGCTTATTTTATTGGTTGTGGTTTTCTATGGTATTCTTTTACGTGCCCCGTGTAGTTCCTGGGGGGAGGGGGGTGTCTGAAGAGGCATCGTATAATTAGGACTACTGTTCCCTCGGTCATTTTGGAAAAGGTGACTAATATGAGGTTTTGTATCAGGACGTAAATAAAAGGTAGTTCCCTTCCTTGCTGCCTCTTCTTTCCCTAACTCAGATGTAAAGTCAGGTACCTGTGTACTAGCTGGGTTAGACTGAAGCATGTAAATACCATGAATTGCACCCGGCACCTTTGCCGTGAGAGACCAGTGCTCTAACCACACTGTCAGTTGGACACTAATGGGGGCATAATGTAAAACAAACTGCCACAGAAACCACTTCTGCAAGAGCATGTGAGAGTGTCACAGCACGTTTAACTGCTGTGTCACGACATGTTTAACTGCCATTTTGACTTGTATGCTTGGTTGTAAGCCAAGCTATGTTTTCCTGGGGAATCACAAGCTTTGTTCAGACCTCCTGTAAGACAAGAACCAGCTGCAGTAGTGGCTGCATGCTCCGTAAGGAGAGCAAAGGAAAATTAGTATGATGATTCTTTAATATCCTTGTTTGGCTCTTATTGTACAGTATGAGTAGAAGATTCTTCTTCTTCCTCATTCGCCCTGAAAAGGACGGTGGTTGCGTTGTGTCTGTTTACGCCTAAGCTGTGATATCTGCACCTTTCGGTCGACACATCCGACTTCAGCACGGCATTTTTTAGGGACCGGGTTTGCCTTCCCATTGCGATCCGCACTCGCTCAGCCAGACTGCACTGCTGCAGACTGTTTCCAGGACCACCACGTGGAGGTGGAGTGCGGTCTTGACCAGCTCTGGTTTGCTGGTAGTGATGCAAGCAGTACAGCTATGGGTCGCTGACTGCATTCACTATTGCTGCATCTTGGGGTCCCAGCTGAGTAGAAGATGATTTAGATCATTTGCTGTATGGCTTGCAAAGAGATGTTTACAGGCTGTGTCAGCTGGTAACTAGTAATCAGGGTTGTGGAGTCAGCCAACAGTTTTGTGACTCCGACTCCAACTCCACAGCCCTGCTAGTAACATTAGTTTTGTATAAATAAATATACAATTCTGAATACTCAAAATTTCCTGAATGAATTCCAAATAAATAAATATAGGAAAATAACAAGCACTCATAAGACGTCATGAAGGAGGACTGCACAATAAGACAACAGAAAAGAAATATCAGTGATAGGCTTACTGAGATTTCTCACACTTATTTCTTTTCTTTTGTCTGGTTCCTCCCTTCCTTCTATGAATACCTGCTACTTAGTTACATTTATTTGTGGGTTTATTTGCTGCCCATAAGTTTCCTTCATTATTTAAATAATATCTTGACATTGTGTCAGTTTTCTTCTCTGCTTTATGCATTACAAATGTAACTGATTTTGCCATACAGACTGAGTGTCAGTTAAAACAGCTGTGCATGTAGCTATCTCAGATATCAGTTGGTACCCTTTAGCTCCTCACGGAGCACTGACTTTTAACAAACACATGCCGAGTCTTCCTGTCCTGTGCCATCAGCTTAAGTTCTTTACATGTCTTCTTCATCACTTTCATTTCTGCTACCAGTTCTCTTCTTTATGTGTTCTTTAGTCTGCCTCTACTTGTTTTACCATAGGGAATCCAGAACACAGACTGGCTTGTAATGCTATCAACAGGTATACTGAAGGTCCAATCCATCACCAGCATTTTCTATTCATCTCTTGTTCCACTGGTACTTGTCTAGTTCTTGTCATCATTTCCACGTTGGTAACCTTGTCGTGCCATTTCAATCCTTCTATTCACACACCTATTGTGATACGAGCGTCTTTTTATAAAGACATACCATGTTGTGGGCGAGGGGTTAACAGAACAAACGGCAACTGTTGAATCACCAACATCGAATATCAATTAAGCAGCATAATCCCAGAACATGTGTAACATTTTAAAACACAATCACTTTATTCATCATACTTGACAGTTCTCCTTTGATTCAAAATATTCATATCTGTACTCCGTATGGGCATAATAATATTTGCATCATGAAACTCATATTTCCACTTTGTAATAGTATTAACTTCTATGTCCACGCATCTTTCATAGCAGGATTCCGACTGCTTTCATAAATATTTATCTTCCGTTCACTTAGTATTTCATAACATTCTTCGAGACACAGATCCAATCCTCTATTGATCATAATCTATATACTGATTAACATGTCCTTTAGGACACACTCCAAGATTCCAATCACAGCCGCCCTGTTGACACTTGGTCTACACACTCCTCAGGCTGCTACTCCAAACATGCTCACATCATTCTCACTACCGCGCACACAATTCAATCGCAGTCATGTCTTTCTGTGCAGCACATGGTCTACAGAGATATTGACCTATGTGGTGCGCAAAAATACTCTTAACACTGTGTAAGGAAGTCTGTAACTTTTTAGTTGTTGTTTTTTTTGTTCTTCTTTATTTTTGAGAGCCAAACAGTATGACTGATTTTAAATTTAAGCTGAAAATTCTGATTTTTATCTCAGATTTGATTTTTATCATTTACAGACACTTTCTAAAGAAGTTATACGCCAGCTGCGTCATAAGAAGAATCCAGGGCACTCGTTTCAGCTGGAAGAGTCACTCAAGAAGGGTCAGCTGCTCAGTGAAGAGGGTCTTACCTTGCTCACAAGCACAGTGGCCCAGCTTGCTTGGGAGAAGGATATTGATCTGACTAAAGGGCAAACATTTGTGAGTGACAATGACAGTGTGCATTCCTACTCAGCTTCTCTTCCATCACATTTACCTAATGGATCAGCAGTAAAGGTACAGGGGCTGAAACAAGTCTGTGATTCAAAGTCCAGTAATGGAGCTGACGGTGTTGCTTTGAATTCTAGGAGGAAGAAACATTTGTTATACCACAGGGTATCGCCTCTCCTTGTGTCTGAAATGGAGAAAGAATTGACCTTGTCAGACTATTCACAAAATTTTCCGTTTGAGGACTCAGAATTTGACACATCTGATCTTGAGAATCAAAATCCACCTGTCACTCGAGCAGAGAAACAAGTCAAAGGTGATTCTGCATCATTATCCAGGCAAGGTTCTTCTATATGTGGTTCCATCAAGTCACGTGAGCCTCGGGATGGAAGAATTCAGTCATTGTTTCCCCTTACAGCAGATTGTTCATCAACCGGTACAACCAGAGAGGACTTCATGAGATCTACAGTTAAAACCAGCCAAAAGACAGATCAAACACAAGTGAAAACCACAGAGTGGCCTGAACGCTTTCATGACAGCTCAGCAACAGCCTCATCATCATGTATCGGTGAAGTGCAGAGTCTAGCTGGATCCAGTATATTTAGGGTTCAAGGCACAGCATTCAATTGTGCTGTCCCATCTAAGGCAGCTCCGGCTGCCAGATACTGGATTGAAGATAGTCTTATTGTCAAATTTTCTAGGAAAAGAACTAGAAAGAATTACAAGAAACCAAAATATAAAGGAAAGAAGAAAGGAAAGATTGCAGCTGGTGGGTCTACTTCTTCTACTGCCACACTTATTGAAGAAAGAGCACCTAGCAGTAGAGATAGTGAACTGTGATCTTTTATTTTTAGTATGCAAACAATATCCCTTTTTCTGTTATATATGTTACCATGTTTACCGAGAGTCTGGTAGCAGCAAAGACCCGGGGCTATTTGCGGTTAAAAAATCCCAACTCAACTGGGGATCGAACAATGGACCACCGAGCTAGGAAGCCACTGCACTGCCGCGGCTCCCTCTTCTAGCTTGGGGTGTAAAGGTTAGCCATAGAGAGCGCCATGCTGTCTTCCTTTTGGCCTGGTTCAAGTCCAGTCATCAGTCCTTCAGGAGTTGTCTGATGTGGTCCTCCCAGCAAACTCTGGGTCATCCTGGAGGTCTAGATCCCTTGCTCTTGGTTTCCCATATTTATCATGGTAGTTGATCTCCCATTCTGCAGACATGGCCAAACCATCATAACTGAGACTGATCCACTCGGATCTGCAGGAGCTGGGATTTGAAGCCATGATGAATTGTTCGGTTGAGGACCATGTCTCTTCTTGCTTCTTTGATCACCTTCCTCAGATACCTCATTTCTGAGGTTTGCAGCTGGCTTTTTGTGAGTCATAGTCATTGCACATGACACACATCCGTAAGCAAGACTGGAACATATGTGGAGCAGTATACAACCATCTTCGTCTTCTTGTCAATTTCCATTTGCCGAGGAATCCTTGATTTATAGTCTGAAAAAGTCTCCTAGCTGCTGTTCTTCAGGTAGCAAACTCTTCTTTGATGCCTTCCTTCCAGTCAGTTACAGCTCCAAGGTGTTTAAAATAATTGACCTGCTCTAGGGCCTGTTCTCCCAGCTTAATCTGATGTCTTTTTTTCTCATATGATATCACCTTGTTTTTTATATTGAAACTTCTGATGATCAGTCCTCTCTCCTCCACCTCTTTCTTCCATACTTGCAGGTTGCATTGAAGATGTGCTTCTTATTTTGCAATCAGGGCAACATCATCTTCAAATGCATAATCAAGAAGTTTAAGCTCTGAAATACAGACATGCCTCATCTTCCAGTATCCCACTGAATACTTTCTTGTTCTCTCCTTACATGCTTTGATAACATCGTCCATCAAAGGTATGAATAAATAAGGTGACAGAATATCACCCTGTATTACACCAGTGGTGGTCCTGAACTCTTCTGATTTATGTTTTGCCATCCTCACATAATTTCTGCAAGTCTTGTAGAAGCTCTGTATAGCAGTAGCATATGCCTTCAAAAATATTATGGGAAAACATGGGACTTTTTTGGGGGAAGGGGGACATGGGACAAAGAGTTGCGGCATGTCACAAAGGATGGTCACCAACTGAGCAAAATGGGGAAGGTTTGTTGCTGCCCTACAAGATGCCACTAAGCGTGATGGCCACTGATTGCTTTGTCAGTCAGGGGCTAAGGATCTAAGAAGAAAAAGAAAACATGAGACAGTGAATGAAAATGTAGTATTCACAAACTTCTGTGCTTCAAGTCAACAGGCTATAGGAAAAAGCATGTTTTCACATAAAAGAATACATAAAGAAAAGGGTAAAGGAGGCATATTGGGAGTACGGTGTTAGGCCCATATTTTCTTGACCATCGGCACACTAGGGGTGATGTGGTCAGCATCACGTCGGCCGCCTTAACCTTCCCATAGTTGCTCTGGTATCCAATTCATGAGGCTGGGTCGACCCCAGAGCCGTTTGCTGTCTAAGAAATCTGGCCTCAAATGGGGATCAAACCATGACTGCCAAGCTATGAAGCCACTGCATTAACCACTGCACTATCACGGTTCTTAAAAGAATACATAAAGTAACATGGATATCACCAGACCACAGGACAGAAAATCAGATTGATCATATATGCATAAACAAGAAGTTTAAATCATCATTGTTATGATGTAAAAGTATGTAGAGAAGCAGATCACCTTCTTCTGTTAGCCAAAATAAAGATGAAACTAGGGTTTGAAGTGGTGTCCACCTCAAATTCTAAAGGAACCAGGTTTGACTCCCAGTAGAGGGAATGTAATTTATGGAAATTTTTTTTTAAAAACCAGTGGTCCTAATGATGCCATACTTCCCCATGGTCTCCTGGGTAGGGAGATTGGATGCCTAGCCTTCTCGGATAAGGGCGAAAAAATAGGAGGTCCCTTGTGCAAGTTGCACACGTTAAAAATCCCACGGCAGTTGGAATTCATAAAGAGTAGGCTGTAAGGCCGCTGCCCTTGCAAAATTTAAAAATTAGAAGCCTACCCACCATCATAGCTGGCTGGAGCTGGGTTGGCCATGTCCTCAGAAGAGACCCCGATGCCATCACAAGAACAGCTATGCAATGGACCCCTGAAGGAAAACGAAAGAGAGGCCGACCAAAAACAACTTGGCGGAGGACTGTGGAGGCTGAGATGCAAAGAATGAACCAGAGTTGGGGCACTGTACGAAGGATGGCCGCCGACCGAGCAAAGTGGAATCAATTTGTTGTTGACACCACCAGGCGTAATGGCCACTGACATCTTTGACGGTCGGCGGCTAAGGATCAAAGAAGAAGACCCACCACAAAATATTTATAGAATGCGGGATTCCTATATGCATTGATCCAGCGGCGCTTGAGCTCTCGCCTTTCGGCCCAATTTCTTAATACACACATTGGGATTCTCGTTGTTGCTATGGAGTTCGTGCACTGTGCTGAGATCCTCTGTGTGATCTAAGGGAGGAGATTGGAGCATTGATGGAGTTGTCCGTGTACAATGAAGATAGTCCTTAAAACCAAACTAAACTGAAGATGAAACTCAGAAGATGACATTAATAAAACATTTTCTTGTTTCAGACATTCTCACTTGGCTTTAAATTACACGCTTATATTATAATTACTAATGTAGATGCCAAAAGCGTCCTGAAAAAAAATCCTGCTACTTTTGCTGCTTGAGTATTTGACAGTGTTGTCAACTTGAGTCAGTGGACTCAAACTTGACTCTGACTTAATTAAGCCACCGCAACTACTTGACTCGAGTTGTTTTTTTTGCTTTTTTTTTTTTTTAAGTAGTGATTACACTCATCTCCAGACTTGCCATATTTGGTGAACCAACTTTGCCATCCACATTCATAACACACTCATACGAAAGTGAAAATGGTTTTATTTAAATTGATAACATATATGTGTCAACATAGTTTGATCACATGACACAGTCAGTAAATAAAATATTAAAAATAGTGATTATAATTTTTCATTACTATTTATAGTGATTGTTGGAATAAAAGCAGTGTGACTAAACAGGTTTAGGTCTGTGACTGTAAACAGGTTTAGGTAAAAAATTAGACTTGGGACTTGAAAGCAATTGTTAAGGACTTTAGACTCCACTTGAAAGCTACTGTTAGGGACTTGAGACTTGTTAGAAAAGACTTGAAGGCAACTCTTATGCTTGAATTAGCAAGTTTACTCTATGGAAGCGTCCGATTGACAGAGTGGTTAGAGCGCTGGTCTCCTGCGGCAAAGGTGCCAGGTTTGAATCACGGTACCAACATCCTCTACTCTACCCAGCTGTAAATGGGTACCTTTGAATTAGGGAAGGAAAAGGCAGCAAAGAAAGGAACTGGTCACCTCACTTCTCGATGCTGGACCTAATATGGTGAAGTCTGTAACACTTCACTCCCCTATGGCAGTATCTGCTATGGGACTACCTGTACCTTAACTCTATGGAAGTTGCAGGTTGGGAGCATCTCAAATATTTAACTCATGATGATGTTTATTGAGGAGATTGTTAGATGAAAGCACAGATGTTTGATATACTTCTGCAACAATATTAAGTTGTCCAATGTAGTTCATGTTGTACAAGGAAACGAATATGAGTTTGTGCACAGGGCAGACAAATTTGTCATATAAAACAAATTGTTACAGAAACCACAACATGCACAAGCCTATGCAGGCTTTCTGATATGAGGCAAGCTGCAATTGTGGTTCCATTAATGCAGTCTGCAAGATCTCTCTTCTTGGGCAATTTGACAATTATTCCTTTGTTCCACTCTGATGGTGTTGTCCCTGTTTTCCATACTTGTGCAAATAGTGGTTCTAATAGTTCTGCTGCTAGCTCAGGGTCTGTCTTAAATAGCTCTGCATTTAAGTTATCATGGCCAGGAGCTTTTCCATTCTTTAACCCTTTGATTGCTGTGATGATTTCTTCTTTTCGTGGAATGTCTGTATTAACATCTAGATCGTTTTCAGCCTCAGGAACATTCAATTGTGTCTCTGGTGGTTCCTTGTTTAGAGTTTCTCTGAAATGCTCTGCCCATCTTGTTTCCTGTCCCTCTGCTGTCGTGATGAGATCTCCTTGCTTATCTCTTACTAATGTAATATTGTTTGCACCTCGTTTTCCGCTGATGAATTTAGTTATTTTGTATACTGTGCTTTGTTCATTTCTCAGTGCTGCCTCTTCTGCCTGTCTTGCAAGATCGTCTAGGAAATACCTTTTGTTGGCTCGGGTTTGGAGTTTAACTTCCTTGTCCAGCTGACTGTACTGTTCACTATATAATTGCTTTAACCTGGGGGACTTTGCTTCTGTTTTCTTTCTTTTCATTTCCTTTCTCATCATTATGGTGTTTAATGTTTCTGGTGTTATCCAGTCTTGCTTCTTCCTTTCCTGGAATCCCAAGCATGATTTGCTGCTTTCCTTATATATTGTTGAAATGGTGTTGAATTTCTGGTCTATATCATCAGTCAATGTCTTTTCCTGACTTTTGGCAAACTGATATCGTTTCTTTATGTCAGCCGCAAAAGCTTTTCTGGTAAGGGGGTCCTTCAATTTGTTGTTGTCAAACCTTTTCTGTGTAGTTACAGTTGGTCCAGCCCTTCTTAGTTTCACTTTCAGTTTTGCTACTACTAAATGGTGATCATATCTGCACCTCTTCTTACCTTCACATCTTGTAATGCATGTCTCCATCTACTGTTAACCATGATGTGGTCTATCTGGTTTCTGTCTCGACCATTTGGTGATTCCCATGTTAATTTGTGAATTTCTTTGTGTAGGAAAAGTGTTATTCCAATGACCAGGTTGTTAATGCTACAGAAACATATTATTATGTTATGTACCTGTACTTACTTAAAGAAGAATTATTTGTTTTCAGTACTTTACTTTTTAATTAGTTCTGGTACTATTCTTTTTCCTTATTTTACATACACTCCCATTATATATTGTTTTGCTGTATTGTACATGATACAACTATTTATTTGAAATGCTTTATGTTTATTTTTGTACTACGCTACACATATTAACTAGGGCTTGTATATTCTGTGCCAGAACTATTCCTGCATATTATTTTGTACATGATTTAATATTTGTTTAAAAAAAAATAAAAAAAATTTATTTTTACAAGCATAATATGTTATAAAGAGCTGAGAAGAAGATGCTGGCGATGGATAGGACACACATTGAGGAAACCTGTTGATAGCATTACAAGGCAGTCCTTGTTCTGGAATCCACAGGGAAAGAGAGGCGGAGGTAGACCAAAAAACACTTGGAGAAGAGAGCTAGATACAGAGGTGAAAATGATGAGGAAAACATGGAAAGAACTTAAGCGGATGGCACGGGACAGGAAGACTTGGCATGTGTTTGTTGAAGGCCTATGCTCCTCGGGGAGCTAAAGGGTATTGATTGATAATATGTTATAATGTTGTTTTATTGCTAGACATTTTACTTTGTAACTATAATTTTCTTGTTGGAATTATTATTTTTAAGATACTTGAACTGTTATTTTAATGTAATTTTATATGCTTGAACTACTATTTGTATATAATTTTGCATCATCATAACCCTCCACTCCCAAAGGAGCATAGGCCTTCAACAAACACATGCCAAGTCCTCCTGTCACGTGCCATCATCTCAAGTTCTTTCCACATTCTCCTCATCATTTTCATCTCTGTTTCCAGCTCTCTTCTCCATGTGCTTCTTGGTCTACCTCTGCCTCTCTTGCCCTGAGGGTTCCAGAACAAGGACTATCTTGTAATGCTATCAACAGGTTTCCTCAGTGTGTGTCCTATCCATCGCCATCGTCTCTCTGTGTTGCATCATATGCCTCCCTGCGAGAGGACCTTCCCCTGTCTTGGATAGTTGTGTTTTATTTTCATTATTTGACTTGTCCATATTTGTTGAAGTTTTTTGTGGTTTAAATATTTTTACAGGATGGGGTAACCAGCCCCATGCCCAACCCTCCTTAGTCGCTTTCTACGACATGCATGGAAGGGAACAGTGTTACTATTCTTTGCTCCCCTTTCGGGCCCCCGTGACACACGGGTGATAATTTTGCATGCTTAATTATTATTTTTACTAGAAAGTAACCAGTCAAGAAATAGCGGCAAAGAATTGTGGTGTGCAATTTCTGTTTCATGCCATGAGGATGGCACCATTTCTTCTGTATTTGATTTCTTCCATTTCTTTCACCTTCCACCTTCCATCAAGCAGGTAAGCCCATCAGCGCCTACAGTCTCTTGGAAACTATAATTAACAAAGACATTCTTCTTCTTTGGTCCTTGGCCGCTAACCGACAAAGCAATCAGTGACCATCACGCTTGGTGGCGTCTTGTAGTGCCGCAACAAATTGTCTCCACTTCGCTCGGTCGACAGCCATCCTTCATGTGGTGCCCCAGCTCTGGGTCATGCTTAGCATCTCCGCCTCGTACATAAATATATAAAAATATTCTTATTAAAGACTGAAGTTTAAAAAAAAACATTGTTATCTCTACCGGGAATTAAACAAAGAGTGTTTGCTTGGAAGGCAATCATCTTAACCACTAAACCACTGATGCTCCTTGGTATATGTTGTTTTTTTTTTAATCCTTAACTATGTCGATAGAATTTATTAAAATTGTCATTTGTTATTGTCATTGGTGTGTGTCTCATTAACCACCAAAATGTTATTGTTAATTATTTACTGAAACAGTCAGAGAAGCAATAAAAATAAAATTATTTTAAAGTTTCAGGTTTTAATTTAATCATTTAGTTAGAATTACATAATGCGTGCTCAAAAGAAAAAAAACAATGGTTAAACCATAGATATTAAGATTTAATGAGATGCCTGTGTGTTACCGGTGATCAAAAGGGGACCAGAGAGTAGTAACACTGTAACCTGCCATGCATGTCATAAAAGGTGAGTCAGGTTGGGCATGGGACAAGCTGCTCCCTCAAGTAGAAGATGTAAGCTATAAAAACCTCAACAATGATATTTACAAGTCAACTAAAGAAAATAACTCAACTCAACTCATCTAGGACAGAAGAGGGTCCTTTGGTAATGAGGGGCAAGATGCAACTCATAGAAAGCTTAAAGGAGTTGCTGAAACTTTTTCTTGGGAGAAGAGAACTGGAAACAGATATGAGGGTACCTTGAATGGATGGCACAGGATAGGAGGACTTGGCATGTTTTTTTGTTGAGGTCCATCCCCCCCCACAGTGAGCTAACAGTTATTGATAAATGCTTAGATGGAAGAGAGCAACCAGTTTGTAGGGTGGTTAGAGCACTGGCCTCTCACGACAAAGGCATGGGGTTCAAAACATGATGGAGTTATGCTCCAGTCTACCCAGCTGTAAATGGGTACCTGACTCTGTTGTTGAGTTAGGGAAGGAAAATGCAGTGAGAAAGGGTACTGATCACCCCACTTCTCGATGCTGGACCTAGTGTAGGGAAGTCTCTAACACTATTATACCTCTACAGAAACCACCACTGCAAAGGTATGTGAATGGTTGGGGCAGACGTCCAGCAAGGGGACCAGCTACCATGGTGGCTCCTTCTCTTACTAACATTTCACTCCCCTAATGCAGTATCGGATGTGGGATTACCTTTACCTGTTTTCAGATAGAATAAAAGAAATAGACACAAAAATACGAACATAATTATATAATGATATCTTCATTAACATCAATGTTGTTTAGCTCCCCGCGGAGCAGAGACCTTCAACAAAAACTTATCCCACTGTTAAGTTATATTAACAGGGGGAGTAAAATGTTTGAGATCCTCACATGTGAGTCTAGTATTTTATAGACGCACATGTGAGCGCATCTAAGTTAATTGTATAAGTATTTGCGAACGACCATACACTATTATTGAACGGTTATGACACAATTTGTCGCGGTGATTTGTTGCCGTCCAACATACGTACTTGAGGCAAATTATTGTAACCTCCGTCACGAATAGACGTGATTTTTGGCCCGACCTTATCCCAAGTTAATGGAGGACATGGCCTTGATTTATATGATTGATCATCTGTGAGATGATAATATTTTTCCTTGTGCCCGACGTGCCAAGAAGATTATACTATGAATTTTTCAGCCACAATCGGCTCATAACTATATCACGCCTCAGATATAGTACCCGCCAGCGTCAGTCATTGCAGAGCTTCAATCGACCAGTGGTGTCGATTGTTAGTGCGTCAATCTATGCTTAGAGAGGTCGTTGGATCGTCATTGAAAATATTTATGCTTACGCTTTTTAACATGGTTGTTTCGTAAATCCATGCATCATACAACTTGATGGCAGAAGAACGTCCGCTGACCTTCGTATGGTAACGGCCGTTGAAGTCAATCAAAGTCCAAGCCTATTATGAGATAGGCCAATGTATTTACTGTTGAAATTATATTGATGAACTGTTCCTGCCAATGATGTCAACGTCGTCGTGTAATAAATCGTCGCGTTATATATATTCAACCATGGGTCCAGCATGTATTAATTACCAGTTGGTCAGCCTTACGACCTAGTCGTTACCGTTGCATTTTGTCCTGTCTTCATCTAAAATGAAGTAACGGCCCACAAGAAAAACATTCGCATAAGTCACCCCTACCACAAACAACACCGGTAACACCCACATTATCCCCGCCACCAGTTCCAGGTCTTTCCATTTCTCCCCCCTCCCTGTGTTATCTGTCTCCAGCTCTCTTCACCATGTATTATTCAGCATTAGTTTAACAAACTTGTGCCAAGTCTTCCTGTCTTGTGCCATCCGCTCAAGGTCTTTCCGTGTAGGGATAGGCTCTATAAAACACTGAAGAACTCTCTTTCTTACTTTCACTGACAAAGAGTTGTTGCATAAAATATTGATCATTTTTCTGGGCTGTTCTACACTCCATGCAGAAAGTGCTTTACTACTGCGACACAGTGCAAAGAGCATCATTTTGGCTTTGGAGTGTCAAACATGGTCTGAATCGAGTATGTAGACAGATTAATGGATTTGGCCATCTCATGAGAACGGAGCCCCATAGACTAACACTACTGTGGTGGATTTGATGTTATGAATTTGTTGTTATGTATCATTATATTTGTATTAAATTAAATTAGCTATGAAGGTCCCTGAATTTACCCAATAGTATTGTGAACTTTTCAGGGTACCTTTCCACTACCACCTCTTTTATCTTATTCAAAATGTATTTATATTATTATAGTAAATGACTTCGTGTTGTGTCTAGGGTTATGAAGGTAGAGTATAATGTGTGATAACTAACAAACATACAAACAAATAGTTTATTATTCACAACAGCACACAGTACTACCACAATAACATACAAATGACACTTTAAAAGGCTATCTTATTTAAGACCGTGTTTGAAAGTTGTGTAAAGATAATTTTTACACTTTTATTATCCTGATTCTAATTTATTTTGAATCAGGACTGACAATTTAAAAGTGAAATCAAAATAATCATTTACATCAGTCAAATAGCACAATAGATCCTCTGTCCATACATAAAATATTTTTCTAATATACATCTGTAGTGTTCTCCTACTTTAAGGTAATACTGTAGTACCACTAGGTTGTTGTTTTAAATCACACCCTTTTAGTAATGTTTGTTTCTATTTGTCACTTGTGGAACTATTAAATATTTGTCCCAGTTTTATTCACTGTCACTATATAGTTCTTTTAAAGTTCTGTAGTTGAGCTCTCATATGCCACTAGGCGTGATGGCCACTGACTGCTTTGACGGTCGGTGGTTAAGGATCAAAGAAGAAGAAGAAGTTGAGCTCTCAGGTGCCGAACGAGAACTTATCTTGGCAGTAGAATATAGGTTGAACCTTTCCTCTGCTCGCCTGACAATCTGTTCCCTGTTTGATAGGCAATGGCCACTAGCATGGGCTCGTAGTAAACAGGCAGAGTCCTGAATCAATCAGTTTTCAAGCGTTTGGTACCTCATTAACGTCAGTACCCAGGACCTCTGAAATGTGAAGGTATGCATCCTTCTTAATACCTAGCATACACTAATAGTCCACATTCTAGGACAGGTACATTACAAACAAACAAAAAGGGTCATATCCTTATACAAACCTATGCCACCATTTTCTTTTGATGTGACAATGTACACCAGTATTCCTTTCCCTACTAGTTACAACGCCACTGAAATTCCAGCTGTAATCTCTTCCATATAATAGGATAGGTTTATGCTCCTTTATGACAATCATACATATTCTTGTAGTTTTACACCTCTCTGACAGTCTATCACATGGTGGATCAATCTTTAGGCTTTGCCTCATGTTCGCTATAGACCCACTCATGTCCATACATATATTATTATTTCACATTCAATTTTTATATAAAATACAGGTTAATAAATGTCAATCTTACCACAATTTGTTCAATGAAATACACAGAGACGATGACTGACACAGTTTCGATCTGTTTTGTTGTCCAGGCTGCCTAGAAATTGTATTTGAAAGCACAGCCTGATCTCATCTATCGCTGGTGAAAATTTTTCTAGTAATGGCGTCCCCCCTAACGCTTATTTTGACAATATCGACTCAGTTGGCCAATCACTCTTAATTTTACAAGGGTAAACAGTCTTTCAAAAAGTATCATTCAAACCTTTCTACGTTACTAGGCAATTTATGTTTATTCAAAGGTCAGCCAATAATATTTCGTCTCACTTCAAATGCCACCCAATCAGATTCACTGTACCATCCTAGCCTATCTGTCACCTACTTTTTTCTCAAAAAATATGCGATCCAATCTAAGCAGATATGACTTGACCTGACAGTATCTCTGATCTCTATGTATGGTTTTATCAATAGTTGATTAGTTAAGGGACTATTTATATAACTAATAACATATTCTTGGTCAGCAAGTCTTCAGGTACCCGAATATACGATTTTCAAGGGGCTATGCGGTTTGGTTCAAAATTCTATCTTTTTTTCTATGTTAGTTGTTTATTTTTAAACTACCTCTCGTTCACTCTTTTTCCATGTAATATCAAGCTAAATACGAGAGCTCAGGTCATTCATAATAAGAGCTTAACAAGTTTCCATGACCGTAGTGACCACAATTCTAACTTTTTCATCGTATTGGGGAAACCCCTAAGGCAAGGCTTGCCCCTGTGCTACAGTTGGCTTTTAGTTTAAAATCAATGCGAAACGAATTAGCATTTCATCTATCCTTGCCCCTCCTCGTTCCACAATGCATTTTAGGCAAATATTTTCTTAGAATTAAGAAAAGTGGTTGTTTATGTCAAGGACGAATTTGAAAAATTGGGTACCGTTTTGTTCGGCTATTCGTTAGCAAATAATAATCTGAAGGCGTAGGCGACACCAACCGTTCTAGCAGAAAATTATTTTGTACTTTCTTATCTTTGCCTTTATGCCCTATACTGTTATATATTAATTTAGATATTGTATTTAGAAATTCACTACAACTACGCGCGTCTACAAAGCAGAAGATCTGGTATCAGGTCACAGGGAAGACCAAGAGACAGATGTATAGATAACATCACAGATATCCTACAACAACACGAGTTCACAGACATCCTACAACAACACGAGTTCACAGACATCCTACAACAACACGAGTTCACAGACATCCTACAACAACATGAGTTCACAGACATCCTACAACAACATGAGTTCACGGACATCCTACAACAATATGAGTTCACAGACATCCTACAACAACACGAGTTCACAGACATCCTACAACAACACGAGTTCACAGACATCCTACAACAACACGAGTTCACAGACATCCTACAACAATATGAGTTCACAGACATCCTACAACAACACGAGTTCACAGCAGCCAACGCGACACCCTTGGCATAAGAATGCTAACTACAGCTCCCCACAACGCTTTAGTGGAAGGAAGTAAAATAAAGAAAATGATGGCCCATTGTCAAATAAGCAGGAGCAAACATTCTTTCCAGGAAAAAACGGATAGACTTAATAAGTTTAGCCAGCAGGTGGGCTTGAACATCAATTTAAAGAAGTCAGAGATCATGACGCTCAATGTGAGCAACCCTGAGCCCATATCAGTAAGGAATCAGCAACTGGTACAGACAGACACCTTCACATACCTAGGATGCATAGTAACACCAGACGGCGGGGCAGGCAAAGACATCAACATCAGAATGAATAAGGCAAGAACAGCCTTTATTAGATTAAACAACATCTGGAAGTCCTCTCAATACAGCACAAGCACAAAATTAAGATTATATCAGAGCTGTGTGCTTTCTGTGCTTCTCTATGGTGCAAAATGCTGGAGAGTTACAGAGAAGGCAATGTCGAAATTGTCCTCTTTTCACACAACATGCCTAAGAAAAATTCACCGAATCTTTTGGCCGAATACCATCACCAACCAAGATCTGCTTACTCGGAGCAAGCAAGAGGACATGCACACCATCATAGCTGGCGGACGCTGGAGCTGGGTTGGCCATGTCCTCAGAAGAGACCCCGATGCCATCACAAGAACAGCTATGCTTTGGACCCCTGAAGGAAAACGAAAGAGAGGCCGACCAAAAACAACCTGGCGGAGGATTGTGGAGGCTGAGATGCAAAGAATGAACCAGAGTTGGGGCACTACGAAGGATGGCCGCCGACCGAGCAAAGTGGAATCAATTTGTTGTTGCCCTACAAGACGCCACTAGGCGTGATGGCCACTGACTGCTTTGACGGTCGGCGGCTAAGGATCAAAGAAGAAGAGAAACATTCTTTACTTTTCACTTCCTTGTGGAACGGAATTTGTTTTACATGATGAAGTTGAAGCAATTTGTTTTACATGAAGAAGTTGAAGCAATTTGTTTTACATGATGGAGTTAAAGCAATTTGTTTTACATTATGAAGTTGTCAGTCCTATAATATGGGGCTGGCAACTTCACTGTGTAAAATAGATAGCTGCAGAAACCACCACTACAAGAGTGGATAAATGCTGTGGTGCAGGCTGTCTGAAACGAGGCCAGCTGCAGATGTGCGGTAAAGTACTTTAAGGGAAACAATACAATTAATGTCTAACTTTCAACCAAAGTTGCATCCCTTTGGGATTTTATATATAGGATAATGATTACTTTGACAGATGCCTTCTGCTGGAATCATTGATAAAACCAGGAGTGAAGTTCAAAGTCACAACAAAGGTGGAGTAGGCTCAATTCCCATCGCAGGTGGGGGAAAAAAAACAACAGGAGGCTGACACTTGGGAGTCATGACTCAAATGAGCGCGCCCGCCCCCTCCCCCTTGACTGTAAGGGAGATAAAAGGGCCGAAATACTTGTCCGACAGCGGTACCTTTCTGATGATCAGGTTGCCTCCTATTCGCTCTGTATAGAGTTTCCGATCCAGGTGTCGCTAGGGTTAGCAGTCATGATTGAAAATAAAATACGTAATTTTTTTAACTTTTCGCGCCGGACGATTTTAGAGCTCACAGTGGTGGGCAGTGACCGAGCAACCCTGTATTTAAAAAAAAAAAAATCTAGTAATTTTGTGACGAAGTGTGATAAAAGCGGGGGGGGGGGGGTGGGGGGGGGGGGGTGTTGGGGGGGGGGGCTACTTCAACTATTTGGGGGGGTGGTGTTAAGAAATGTGACGTCACACAAAAATACGATTGATCATCGCTTCTTTCATAAATTATGTCTGAACAAATAAGATTTTATAACCTCATTCCTCATAATCTGCTATTATCATTTATCCGTCAAAGTATAAAACTTCGTGGATGACTTTTATTTGTATTATCATATAAATATATATATATATAAAAGTGTTTTTTTTTTTTTTTTTTTGGTTCGGTTTTTACCTTCTTCTGGCGAGGTGCTACCTTTCAACCTATTTGGTTATATCTGGTTATATCAAAGCGCATTTACCATCCAAAAAAAAAAGGCAACTCTGTTGACTGCTAACCCGATCAGCGTTGATAGATACTAAGTCCTGAATAGGACCAACAATATCTATCTGCTAGCATAAAGCCCTAAAAAGGACTCGCCAGCTACGCCAACGCCCGAGCTAGTCTGTAATCTTACAACTGTTGTTGTTGTTGTTTTGAAGAGGTGATGGGTGGAGAGCGGGCACTTAACAGCTGACCATTATTGCCTCTTCTCGTTCCATCTTGGTCTACCCTGTTCAACCTGAAAATTGGTTATAATTGGGGTATTTAGTGTCATTTTATTCACTAATTTTGTATTAAATTTAAATAACTATTGTCTTTTGCAGTTGCTGGTTTTAATTTATATTAGTATTTGTCATTTTTCATAACTGCCTCATTTTGGCGAGGCGCGTCCCGTTCAACGTAGTCGGTTATATTAGGGCGCATGTCCAAACATAAAAGACATAACTGTCGCTCGGCACTTCCTTATATATGAGACCCCACTTGACCATTATAACTCTACTCGCCCTGTTATGTCTTAATCCCTGAGTCATTTCCCTTAGACTGTTTATACACATGACGTTCTCATCTTTATTCAGCGGTGACATTGGATATGGATAAGGGAGAGATACTGAGGACAATTAATGATCACCTGTTAGAGAACGACATTGCAATAGATAAATCAACAAGGCTAAGATTGCTAGAATTTGGCAACAAACGTAAGGCTAGCAGGAATGGACGTATGAGAGGATGCACCCGTCGTGTATACAACCACCTCGCGACATGAACAGTTAGCATTCGTACCCTTCGACATATGCTTAGAAAGACTGATCACCTATGGGTTTGCCCAGAGTGCAACGATGCTAATTCTGTTCAACAATAACAAGTGTAGTTTCTGCTTAACATTGAACCTGATGACAGGATGGTTAATGAAGGGGTGGCAAGGGAAATTATAAACTGCTAAATTAACAGAGGGAAAAATGTTAGTACAAATCCTTCATGATTGAACACTTAGGAAATCTTTGCTAAGTCTTTCTCTCTTTCTTGCTCTCTCTCTCTCTCTCTCTGACATCCTGATGACAGGATGGTAACTGAAGGAGTGGTAAAGGAGGTCATAAACTGGTAAAAGAAGAAGTGGCAAGAAAGTCATAAACAGAACTCGGACATTAATGGAAAAAAGGTGAGTTCAAATCCTTCGTGATGGAAAACTTAGAAAATCCCCCCCCCATTCCTTTCTTGCCATATATCTGTTTATTCAGTTAGCCTTGTATGTTAAGAAGAAAAGACCTCCAGACAAGATATAGTGAAGTAATGTATAAGTTCATTAAAATTATTTGTTTAGATTGTTACCTGAGTGGTTCTCAGGATTTTCTTGTGAGTAGAACCCAGAAGACACTGACTACTGCGAAGTGAACGCTTAATACTTTTAAGCAGATTTGGTGCTGTCATTCAGTGCTAGCTATAAAAGTTACATTGTAAATGAGAAGACTTTGTAATTTGACGATTTCTTGAATACAAATTTACACCAAATGCAAACAACCTACAGGATCTGTTGGCCGAAGGTACGAACACGGGTTTTTACCATTTCATGCAGTCAGTTTGATTGATCATATCTTAGTTTCATACCATATTTTTCTGACCTTCGTGTTTGTTACATGTTTTATTTGTTATCGGTTGAAATTAAGAACAACGGGCCGTCTGGTCCATACGGCCTTAAAAAAAAAGAATTCAGAGTTGCAGTTAAAAAACAAAGGGTAAAGGCTAGAGGTAGGTTCAGGTATCCTAAACCTAACCTTAAACTTAATCCTTAATCTCGTTGTCGCTGAACAAATGTCAGTAAGTTGTCACTGACTAAATTTTGCGTCATCTCAGCTAGAGCTAAATTACCTCTGTGTAGCAGTTACATTTACTTACTTACTTAGTCGTTCCTCTTCTACCGTGAGGGAAGTTACATTTGCTTGTGTAAATTAGTCAGAATATTGGTACAGGCTATTCTACAACTTTTACCACAATCCAGGCGATTTCATTCATATAGGGTTAAGGTTCTCTTTAGACTAGTAATTTATATAGTGACATCCCCTTGTAATGTTCACACTTCAAGAACACGGCCCACTGTGCTTAATTTCAAACCTTTTTTTATCTTAAAGGTTACTTTGTAATTTCTGCTTACTTTGTCTGTCTACTCTTGCCATGAAGTGGGGAGGGGGGGGGGGGGGGGAAGATGAATTTGTTGTTGTTCTTGAGCCAAGGATGTTGCATTGGCTGCTGTGAGTGTCTGTTGTTGTAGGATGTATGTAATATCATTGGCTGCTTTGAGTGTCTGTTGTTGTAGGATGTATGTAATATCATTGGCTGCTGTGAGCCTCTGTTGTTGTAGGATGTATGTAATATCATTGGCTGCTGTGTCTGTTGTTGTAGGATGTATGTAATATCATTGGCTGCTGTGAGCCTCTGTTGTTGTAGGATGTATGTAATATCATTGGCTGCTGTGAGTGTCTGTTGTTGTAGGATGTATGTAATATCATTGGCTGCTGTGAGTGTCTGTTGTTGTAGGATGTATGTAATATCATTGGCTGCTGTGAGTGTCTGTTGTTGTAGGATGTATGTAATATCATTGGCTGCTGTGAGTGTCTGTTGTTGTAGGATGTATGTAATATCATTGGCTGCTGTGAGTGTCTGTTGTTGTAGGATGTATGCAATTTCATTGGCTGCTGTGAGTGTCTGTTGTTGTAGGATGTATGTAATAGCATTGGCTGATGTGAGCCTCTGTTGATGTAGGATGTGTGTAATATCATTGGCTGCTCTGAGCCTCTGTTGTTGTAGGATGTATGTAATAGCATTGGCTGCTGTGAGCCTCTGTTGTTGTTGGATGTATGTAATATCATTGGCTGCTGTGAGCCTCTGTTGTTGTAGGATGTATGTAATATCATTGGCTGTTGTGAGCCTCTGTTGTTGTAGGATTCTGTAACATTATCTATCTACCTCAAAGTCTTCCCCACTCCTTAAAACAAGATCTTATGTTGATGTAGGTGTATATTCGTAATTTATTAGGGGACCCAAAGACGCAGCAATAGAGAATGCAGTCAGCGACTCATAGCTTGACTGCTTGCGTCAGGGTCAGCGAACCAGAGCTGACCAAGACCCTACTCCACCTCCACGTGGTGGTCCTGGAAACAGGCTGCATCACTGCAGTCTGGCTGAGATAGTAGGGATCGAAGAGGGAATGCAAACCCGGTCCCAAAAAATGCCGTGCTGAAGTCGGATGTGCCGGCTGAAAGGCGCAGATATCGCAGCTCCGCTGTAAACAGACACAATGCAACCAACGTCCTTTTCAGGACGAACGAGGAAGAAGAAGAAGAAGTAATTTATTAGAATCTTTTCTCATGAGATGGCCAAATCAGTGGCGTACCAAGGGGGTGCGAGGGGGCATCCGTCCCAGATGACAACCAGGAAAGGAGTGCCATTGGACAGTATTATGATAGTACTTACTGTTTATAATGTACTTGCAAGTGTGTATTTTTTTTATTAACAGGAGGTGAGTAAAAGAGGTAGGATCCGCCGCCTGTGCCAGATACTTTAATCACGCCTCTGGACCAAACGACTTTGCTTTTATCTCTCTATATACTTGCTTCATGGTGTAGTACCTACAATTTTTCTGATGTCATGATTTATCTTTCTGTCTCTTCTGGCAACAGGAGATTTCTCTTTCTGTCTCTTCTTCAACATTTCATCTGGTATGATGTGATTTTCCTTGCCTGTGCTTTGGTCAGTTACCATGTTTGACACTGATAGTAAAAAGTTAGTTAAGTGTGTTCTGTTTGACACTGATAGTAAAAAGTTAGTTAAGTATATACTGTTTGACACTGATAGTTAAAAATTAGTTAAGTGTATACTGTTTGACACTGATAGTTAAAAATTAGTTAAGTGTATACTGTTTGATACTGATAGTTAAAAATTAGTTAAGTGTATACTGTTTGACACTGATAGTTAAAAATTAGTTAAGTGTATACTGTTTGACACTGATAGTTAAAAATTAGTTAAGTGTATACTGTTTGACACTGATAGTACAAAGTTAGTTAAGTGTATACTGTTTGACACTGATAGTACAAAGTTAGTTAAGTGTATACTGTTTGACACTGATAGTAAAAAATTAGTTCGTTAGTTAAGTGGGTTCTGTTTGACACTGATAGTAAAAAGTTAATTAAGTGTATACTGTTTGACAATGATAGTAAAAAGTTAGTTAAGTGTATACTGTTTGACAATGATAGTAAAAAGTTAGTTAAGTGTATACTGTTTGACACTGATAGTAAAAAGTTAGTTAAGTGTATACTGTTTGACAATAATAGTAAAAAGTTAGTTAAGTGTATACTGTTTGACACTGATAGTAAAAAGTTAGCTAAGTGTATACTGTTTGACAATGATAGTAAAAAGTTAGTTAAGTGTATACTGTTTGACAATGATAGTAAAAAGTTAGTTAAGTGTATACTGTTTGACAATGATAGTAAAAAGTTAGTTAAGTGTATACTGTTTGACAATGATAGTAAAAATTTAGTTAAGTGTATACTTATTCATTGTTATGCAGTTTACATACTGATATTCTTATCTTTGAGTAGTGTTGACTGTTGGTTAATCACTGCACTGGCTTGTTGACATTTTGTTTCAATTACTCTGCCACCCCTTTCCATTTTCTGTGAAAATTCTTCATTGGTATTGAAACTCCGGAACTTGTTTATAAACAAAACTTGTTAAGCATTGTGCTGTTTTCTGCAGGCTAAGTTAGCACCAACTGATAACATGGAAGTGTGCTACAGAGCAGCTAAAAAGCTTATAACAGTTACTGAAGACCTTTCAGATTTCATAGCATCCACAGTGAAACAGCCACTCCAGCAGTATCCTGTACCACCAGCAATTGATGTCATTGTCACTGAACAAATGCCAGTAAGTTGTCATTGACTCAATTTTTGCGTCATCTTAGCTAGAGCTAAATTACTTCTGTGTAGCAGTTACGTATGCTTGTGTACATTAGTCAGAATATTTGTTCAGTTTATTCTAAATTTTTTAACATTCATTCATATTTGGTAAATGTTCTCTTTAGACTAGTTAATTATAGAGTGACAAAAGATCAGTTGGGCGACCGCAGTTGAGATTCAAAGATGTGTACAAGAGAGACATGAGGGCACTGGACATAAATCCAGCAAACTTAGGAGGATGAAGCTGCTCATCGCACCAAGTGGCTGTGCTCTCTACGGCGCCACCTCAGATTTGGCGAAAAGAAGCTCTCAACAGCAAGCAGAAGAGATGAGAAAACGTTGAAAGGAACACCAAGAAAATAAACAACTGAGGGCTTTCACCTCAGGGGCGCATTCCAATAGTCAGTTATGACTGAAGGGGCGATTATTATTATTATTATTATCATCATTGTTATTATCATCCCCTTGTAATGTTAGCACTCCAAGGGGGGTTATTAAGATTCGTTTTCACAGGATCCCGTTACACGCCCATTTAGGCATATTGGGAATATGGTGTTAGGCCCATATTTTCTTGACCATCGACACACTAGGGGTGATGTGGTCAGCATCACGCCGGCCGCCTTAACCTTTCCATAATTGCTCTGGTACCCAATTCATGAGGCTGGGTCGACCTCAGAGCCGTTTGCGGTCTAACAGATTCGTTTTCAGTGACCACATAATTTACTAGTCTAAAGAGAACCTTTGCCTTATATTGTTTTGTTCTTCTTATTTTCTCTTTGGCATGTTTTGTTAGGTTCTTTGGGTTGAAATGAAGAACAGTGAGAAATGTTCTTCGATGTCACCCAAATAAGTCGCCAACTTCATTAGGGTTAGGGTTTAGGGTTAAGTTTAGGATTTCTAACCCTTACCCATTTTAACTGCGTCTCTGAGCGTATCAGACACACGGCTCACTGTTCTTCATTTCAACCGATTCTTGGCATTAATATATCTTTCTTTTCTTGTATATTTTTCCTTGCTTATTTATTGTCACGTGTCTGATTGGCTTAGCAAGTCGACCACTTTTCTGTCGCGGCGAAAGGTACCGGGTTCCAGGATCAAAACCTGGTAGCATCACGCTCCAGTCTGTCTCTGCCAAGCTGTAAACAGTTACCTAACTCTGTTCTTGAGTTAGGAAAAGCAAAGGCAGCGAGGAAGGTAACTGGTCACCCCACCTCATAAAGCTAGACCTGATAATGTGAAGTGTGTAACACTTCGTTACACTACAACAGTATCTGCTATGGGGCAATAAATGAAAAAAGGTAATGGTAGTCAGAGAGAAAGCCGAAGACACATCACACACTTTAAAAAATGGACGCATTGTGCTCAGATGGTGGTCATATAAGGATGACTCCAGATATGCCTCCATGCATTGTCCTTATCTAGATTAGTTCTTGAAATGTTTATTTAATGCTGGTTTTTATTTGTAAGTAGCCTTCTATATTTTGTCTAACCAACCATATAGGGCAGTTTAGTTGATGGTGTGTATGGGCTGTACCAATAAACATAACTATGAGAATAACAAGGATGTTAAAATGAGTGATGGTGAGTGACCACGCTGATCATAACGAGCGACTACTATGAGGTTATGATAGAGATTATGCAAGAGTTTTGCCCCTTTTTGGCGAGGCGCTCCACGTTTAAGCTATACACTATGTCCGGCTGTTATATGAGGGCGTATATCCAAATATGAACTCCGCCAATGCCGGTCCCAAGCCCGGATGAAAAAGGAGGAGGGCGGCCTGCATAGAGGCCGTAAGGAGGCAGCCCCTCCACCATGCAAAGGCACAACAGGCCAATCACCTGTTTGCTTTAAATCACGATTACTAGCAACACAAGAGAGAAAACTGGACTGATTCTAAAGGCGACGAACTGGAACGGACTACCGACTACGACTTATGGAACTTGGAACACAAGAAGTATAAATGGGAAGGAAGAGGAGCTGGTGGAAGAGATGAGGAAAGCAAAACTAGAAATCCTGGCTATAACGGAAACAAAGAAAAAAGGACAAGGAGTCATGGATCTCGATGGCAACACGCTGTTCTACAGTGGTGTACCCATATCTGAAAGAGCTAAAGGGGGCGTGGGTTGCATTGTGGCCCAAAATCAAAAAGATAGTATCAAGGGATGGAACTTTGTCTCGGAGCGCATTATGGTTGTGAAACTAAAAGAAGTAGAAACCATAGTCAACCTGGTCATAGTGTATGGACCAAATGAGGATGAGAGAGCAGAGGTCAAGGAGGAATTCTTCGAGCTGCTTCAAAAGACAGTGGATGACTGCCTAGATGAAGTTATCATGCTCGGAGATTTTAATGCCAGAGTTGGAAATGACCATGCTAGATGGGGTGGAGTTATCGGAGGATATGGAGAGGATGCTCTCGGTGACAGTGGAGGGCGACTCCTTGGATTCTGCAGTGAGCGGCGTCTGATCATTACAAACACGGGGTTCCCCCGTGGGTGCATACATGCATACACTAGATGTGAGCCGACAAAGAGTGAGAGGTCAGTGGTCGACTGTGCCATTGTTCGGAGAAGCTCATTCGGATGTGTCCGAGATGCTGGAGTCTGGAGGGAGCCGGAGATTGGAGGTGATCACTGCCTGCTAACAGTCAAAGGAGCAGCTGGGGGAGTTGCTCGGCCTGGGGGCTGTCCAACATCGCGCAAGAGGCTGGGTGGACGAGCGGGAGAGATGGGCATTGGGACCTACAGGCTGGGAGAGCCAGAAGTTGAGACCAGATGTCAGGGGCTTATTGCTGCGGCGGTGAGCGGCACGGAGGGGCGACCTGATGACTTGGAGGCCCTCTGGATTGGATTCAAGGATGTCATGGAGACGGCTGCTGCGGAGACATGCGGTGGGGTCCGACTTGGGAACAGGGGAGGGAGGACGCCTTGGTGGACAGGGAAAGTCAGGGAGAAAGTGAGAGAGAGGAGGATGGCGTGGAGACAATACTTGGGAGCTGGGGACACAACAGGACAGATGGAAAAATATGGAGAGTGTGTGACGCTCGGAGCAGGGGCGGAGAACAGGGTGCTGGCGGCGGGACAGAGGTCCTGGGAGGAGTTTGGAGAAGGGCTGGAGAGAGATGCACGGGAGAGCCAGAGATTGTTCTATGGGACCCTGGAGAACATGGGGAGGGAGAGACAGTGCCCTCTCAAATTTATAAAGGACAGACAGGGCAGGTTGCTTGCTGCCCCGAGGGGGGTGGTGGGAAGATGGAAGGGGTATTTCTCGGGGCTCCTGGGTGGTGGGCATGGTGGGGCATCGGAGGTGGTAAACACTGGCACGGAAGAGAGGGCCAATGATGGTGGGGATTACATGGAGATGGAGGAGCTGAGGGCGGCACTGGAGAGGGTCGGGATGGGTGGGGCAGCGGGGCATGATGGTGTAGCACCGGGGGTGGTTGGGTTCATGGGAGCATCGGGCGACCTGTTACTCTTAGGGGTTTTGCAGGCAGCGTGGTACAGCAAGACCGTGCCAAAGGATTGGGAGATTGCCATCGTGGCACCGGTTTTCAAAGGGGGTGACGGTCGACAGTGTGGAAACCGTGGGGGCATGTCCCTTCTCGGTGTCCCTGGTGAGATCTACTCTAGAGTCCTGGGGCAGAGACTCCGACGCCTGGCTGGGCCACGGTTGGATGGGGTCCGGTGCGGATTCCGAGCGGGCCGAAGTGCTCAGGACCTAGTCTTCACGCTCATACAGCTGAGTGAGGGGGCCCTTGAGTGTAGGAGTGAGATGCATCTTTGTTTCATGGGTCTGGAGAGGGCGTTTGACAGGGTCCCCTGGGGCGGGCTTTGGGACTGTTTGGCGGGGAGGGATATTCCGGCACCTCTGATTCATGCTATGCGGAGCTTCTGCAGGTCTTGCAGGGATTGTGTGAGGACGGCGGACCATGGGTCGGGAGAGTTCGGGACCGCCGCTGGTGTGGGACAGGGTGATATCCTGTCACCTTACCTCTTCATACTCCTTATGGGCGATGTCGTCGGGTCATGTGGGGAGAGAGCGGGAGGGTGTTCAGTGGGGTGCTGGTGGGTGAGACAGGTCTGTATTTCGGAGCTGGCATTTGTTGATGATGTTGCCCTGATTGCTGGGTCAGAGGCACATCTCCGGTCCGGCCTGCGGGTCTGGGGGGGGGGGAGCTGGAGAGGAGAGGGATGGTCATGGAAGGCTCTAAAGCGGAGTCCATGGTGATGTCGCGAGGGGAAGGGGGACATTGGATTGGGCTGGGAGAGCGGGTCCTGGAGCAGGTCGACCGCTTTGGGTACCTCGGAGCTATTGTAGACCGAGGGGGGGGGGGAGCATCGGGGAAGAGTTGGCCACTCAGGGGGCAGCGGCTGGGAGACTTTTTCAGGCCGTGGATCGAAGGTTCCTCAGCGGGAGAGAGGTTGGTGGGAAGGCGAGGGTGGCTGTGTGCCGCTCCACCTGTGTCCCAGTCTTGGCATGCGGATGCGAGTCGTGGGCAATGGCTGCAGCCCATAGGGACCAGATCCAGGCCTCAGAGGTGAGGTGTCTGAGGGGGGTGGTTGGGATGACGGGAAGAGACGTGGTGCGCGGTCAGACGATACGTCAAGGCCTTAAATCCTACCCCCTGCGGACCCAAGTGGGGCAGTCCCAATTGGGATGGTTTGGCCGTGTCTGCAGAGTGTGAGAGGATCGGATGCCACGACAGGCATGGGCGGCGGAGAGCCAGGGATCCAGACCCCGAGGACGACCCAGAGTCCGCTGGGAGGACAACATTGGACAATCTTTGGGGGATCGGGGACTAGAGTGGAACCAGGCTAGGAGGAAGACAGCCGATAGGATAGTCTGGCGCTCTCTCTTCCAAACCTCTACACCTCACGGTAGAAGGGGAACGACTAAGTAAGTAAGTAAGTAAGTATATCCAAATATAAAGGACCTTGTTGTCTGGTATTTAGCATTCAAGGGACTGTAAGCATAATTATGTACAACACATCGCTACAAAAACTTGAGCTGCAAGAGAACTGGAAAAATTTGATAGAGAGAGAGGGGGAGAGAGAGAGAGAGAGAGCACAATACACCTCTATGTCTGCATATGTGTATGCGTAAAAAGGTAAAGGATCCCGTTACACGCCCATTGAGGCATATTGGAAATATGGTGTTAGGCCCCTATTTTCTTGACCATCGGCACACTAGGGGTGATGTGATCAGCATCACGCCGGCCGCCTTAACCTTTCCAGAGTTGCTCTGGTACCCAGTTGGGGCTGGGTCGACCCAGGAGCCGTTTCCAGCCTAAAAAAATCCCACCTCATCTGGGGATCGAACCATAGACCACTGAGCTAGGAAGCTTCTACATATATGTATGTATATATACTCATATTATTCCATTTCTTATGTTGTCACACACTTTGTTTTGTTCATAACGTTTCTCAGGCTGTAACAATAAAACTGTTCCTTATGAGAATTTGATGTTTTCTTGGTATTTATTGTATAATGTTTGTTCATAGATCAAATCTGATGAACTGGAACTTACCTTGGCCTGGGCAGGGAAAGCAAATCCACAGCAGACAGCAATAACTGCAACAGCAGAGACATCATGGCCATCAACGACATCAACTGCAGCTGACGCCATTTATACTTTTCTGGCTCCCGCTCCCGCAGTCAGAGGTGCCAAGCCCCTGTCAGGTTTTGCCAACCTGATTCTTTGTGGTCTAAAGCCAGGCCAAGGCCGAACTGGAGTCACGGCAACTGTTCTTTTAGACAACCCTGTTGGCCTCAGTGGAATCTGTTTTGATGTGATTGTTGGGAGCGTGAGTAATCAATTTTATATGCATTTGTACTCATTTAACTTCATTCATTCAGTACCATTCAGCTCCCCTTGGAGCATAGGACTTCAACAACCACATGCCAGGTCCTCTTGTCCACTACCATCCAGATCTTTCCAAGTCTTCATTATTTTTATTTATATCTTAAGTTCTTCAAGCGGTTTTCAGTTTAATTCATTTTTTTTTAACCCTGTGGATTCCAGGACAAGAACTGCCTGGTAATGCTATCAACCCTTACTTTACTTACCTTTTTATACCTTTTTGGTCCAATATTGCATGGAAGCTTAGAGCTGCGGTAGCATAGCGGTTAGTGCACTGGCTTCCTAGCTCTGTGGTCTATTGTTCGAAGATAAAGATATATTAGCTCGTTTCTGAGCCCCCAACTGAATTATTCAGTAAAATATTACTTAAGTAGCTCGGTTGTAGTAAATGTTTAAGGTAACTGATTCATACCTGTGTACTTCACTCTGTAATAATTAAATGAACTATTACTTTGTAAATACATATAACAAATTTAATAATCAATTATTGTTTAACATGAGTAAATAAATAAGTGTAGTTGGTGACTTGAAAAATGTGGAATTTGTTTCACAGAAAAATGGGTATGGTGGTTTGATGAGGTAGTGAGAATTATTTTTGCTATGGCCTGGTTAAATTAATTTAACTGGCCAGATGTTGAAACTGGTTTGCTGACTGCGAAAAGTCACCAGTTAGACGTGGTCTATTTTAATTTATTTTCATCTAGACCAAGCAGATTCGAATGTTTGACTGTAGTATTTATGTTTTCCCCCAATTCTCATGAAATTCTGCATGACACAGGTAATTTCAAAATCATCCCATATAAGATATTAACGCTATCAGGAGATTTTATAAACCATGTTCGTAACTCATAATAACACCTCAGTTTAATTTGTTATTATAAATGCTAACAAATATGTGTCCACCCCCGATAGTGTTGCATAACATTCCTGCCACACTTATGGTACATTTGCAGTTTATCTCCAGATTAACAATACGAGAAGTATGGGTGCCAAGTTTGGTGTGAGCGAGATACGTTCACGTCTGTGTTTGCTTTACACAAGTACGGCAGTGTTATCTGTCCGCTCACAGCTCGGGTTGTTAATGTTATCTCTACTAATAGTAGATCATGCAAAATAACATCACGAAACGAGTCATTGGTTACCAATATCAAAGAAAATACGGGTAAGGAAGAAATGAATGGATAGCACAAGATAAAGAAAAAAGACAAGTATAACATAAACAACATGAAACGACGGGCATTTCGTCACATAAAGCAAGGGGCTAATACTGCAGTAACCTCCCTGCTGCAGTAACCTCCCTGCAGGAAGCATGAGCCAAAGCGTCGATGCGTTCGTACAGTGTTGGTTTTTATAGCAATATGTTTTACATGGTGCGGTTGTCAGCCCCTATGTTCAACTTCGCTTTAATCGCTTTTTACAGCATACCTGGTGGAGGCAGTGGTTCATATTCTTTCTATGTCTCAATAGAGACACATAGGTAGGCACCACATTCGGCATTACGCCTCTTGTTCAAGTAAAGTATTTTCATACTCAACGTTTGTCCCAAAACACGAGAGATTCAACAATCCGGGGACTGAACAAATCATTTACATTTTTCCGTAGTGTTTTTACTGGTGCTTGAAAGACTACAGTGTTCTTTATTCTCTTCTTCTGTGCTGCATGTTTTATTTGTTTGGTCTTTCTTTTGGTTTGATACCATCTTTCTTTTTTCTTTGTACCTCCTTCCATTGTAACTGAATATTAATGGTTCTTTTCCTTCTCCCTATCCATAAACATGCAAGCACGCCTCTCTCTCTTTCTCTATTTCTCTCTCTCTCTCTTTCTCTCTCTCTCTCTCTCTCTCTCTCTCTCTCTCTCTCTCTCTCTCTCTCTCTCTCTCTCTCTCTCTCTTTCTCTTTCTCTCTCTTCAATTCCTTTTTAAAGATGTTCACATTTGCATTTTTACTTGCTTAAATCTCTTCCTTTTAACTGTCTCTTGGTTCTGTTTACAGGTTACTTATTCGTTTGTCACGCACCACAAAGATATTGTGCAAGAACTTAGGGCAAATACGGTTATTTATACGCAGGCCAGGGACTGAGGTTTATAGAAAGTGTTTTAAAATTTGGAGGCAGTGTTTTAGCATTCACGAAGAAGACATGGAAGGAAATTGAATGGTTGGTACAGGTCATATGCATGACCTGTACAAATAAACAGGACTTTGAGAATAACAAGGATGTTAACTCTTAAAGGGCATCTTGGTTTCCTATCTTTGACGTAACGAATTTTATGTTAATAAGTTATCAAATATTTTTTATTTTTAGCTGTTGGTTCTTTTATTTATTCATTTAATTATTTTTAAGTAGAGTAACGGTATACATAGTTGTGAAAGAAATCGAAAGATAAAATTGAGACAAAACAAAACATTAGTTCAAATGTACTGGATCCCGAAAACCGGACTTCCGCGATCCGTCCCAAGCGACTGGAAAGTCGGCCTTTAATACTGACCCTTCGTCCTTTAAGAGTTAATGTGAAGACTTGGCACGAATTTGTTGTTGTTGGTGACCTATGTTCTTTATGAAGCTGAAGAAAAGTAACAAATAAATGGAAGATTTTAATATATGATGATTTATGTATCAAGAAATCCATCAACAAATTTATGAGGTACCTCATACGTACTCTGTTTGTGGTTCCCATTGGTCTCTGTTGAGACAAAGAAAGAGATGATCCACAACTTCCCATCAGGAATGTCATGAGAAGCAACTAAGATGAGATTGTGCCCGGGACTAAGAACAGTACAATATAACATATTGCTACAGAAACTCAGGGTTGTGGAGTTGGCGAAAAAATTTTCAGACTCATGAAATTTTAGAAGTCCGACTCCTGACTCCGACTACAGTTTTTTTTACTAGTCATATGAAATAACATTTGGAGTCGGAGTCCAGAATTTTTTTAACCGACTCCGACTCCACTAAAAACGATCGACTCCACGATTCCGACTCCCGACACGTGACTCCGACTCCACTAAAAAACGATCGACTCCACGACTCCCGGCACTTGACTCCGACTCCACTAAAAACGATCGACTCCGACTTCCGACACTTGACTCCGACTCCACTAAAAACGATCGACTCCACGACTCCGACTCCCGACACTTGACTCCGACTCCACTAAAAACGATCGACTCCACGACTCCGACTCCCGACACGTGACTCCAACTCCACTAAAAACGATCGACTCCACGACTCCGACTCCAGACACGTGACTCCGACTCCACTAAAACGATCGACTCCACGACTCCGACTCCCGACACGTGACTCCGACTCAACTAAAAACGATCGACTCCACGACTACCGACACGTGACTCCGACTCCACTAAAAACAATCGACTCCCGACACGTGACTCCGACACTTCCACAGTCCTGTAGAAACTACCACTGCAAGAGCTCATCAGTGTTATGGTGCACACTTCCTGCAGGGGAGGTACCCATGCTCCATAAGGAACGAAGAATAGATAGAAGGAAGAAAACATGTCAATTGTTGCCTTATTAGTATTCTGTTAGGTCAAAGGGCATTCTATATTCACGAATGACTGACAAACCTTCATCTCTCAGGTACAGTCTGTGTTTGGACTACGTGGGGTAAAGATTCGCTTGTTCCGTGATCCACAGTTAACACAGGAACTTGCTGGTGACACCAAAGTAGACTGTCTGGGTCAGAAAACTATTTTTGTTGCCCCACAGGCTCTTAGTGGCATTGGTCCCTGCACTATTGTTACTGTGAAGAGACCATTATGTCATTATGTTAATGTGAAAGGCAGAGGTAAATCAGGAACTCTGCTTCTGGATAATCCTAGAGGAGAATTCTTCACTTGGACAGAGATTCTGTCACAGGTAAGGAAAACAGTAACATTTTCTTTCCTGCTAAGCCAAATCATCATCATCATCATCTTCATCATTATCATAAGCAATCATCATCAGTAATCATCAGTATCATCATCAGTCATCATCAGTCATGATCAATCATCAACAGTCATGATTAGTCATCATCGTCAGTCATCAATCATCATCGTCAGTCATCAATCATCATCATTTAGTCGTCATAATAGTCATCATCAGTCATGATCAATAATCATCAGTTAGCAATCATCATCATGATCAATCATCACCAGTCACCAACAGTCATGATCAATCATCCTCGTCAGTCATCAATCAACGTCAGTCATCATCAGTTATCATAATCATAATCATCAGCCATCATCAATCATTATCAGTCATCATTCATCATCATCAATCATCATCATATCCATAATCATATCCATCATCATATCCATCATCATCCTTCACCATCAGTCGTCGTCATCGTCATCATCTTCATCTTCATCATCGTTAATTATCAGCAATCATCATCATCGACCTACAGTTACCTCTGGAGCACAGACCTTCAACTGACTGACATCAAGCCTTCCAGTCATGACGCATCCAGTCAAGTTTTGTTCCATGTGTTTTATCTTGTTAGGTCAGTCTACAGTTCCATTCTCCATGTGTTTTATCTTGTTAGGTCAGTCTACAGTTCCATTCTCCATGTCTTTTATCTTGTTAGGTCAGTCTACAGTTCCATTCTCCATGTTTTTTTATCTTGTTAGGTCGGTCTACAGTTCCATTCTCCATGTGTTTTTGAGTCTCCTTCTATTGTTTATTTTTAATTCGGGATTCCATACAAGGAATCCTTGTTATGCTATCAGCTGATTCCCTTTTTGTCCCCCCCCCCCCCCCCCCTTTCCTGTACCACGGCAACACGTGTTCCTCACTTTTTATTCCACTAGTCTTTGTCTGCGTCATCTACATCAGGTCTACATCAGGTCTACATGATAGATCTTGCTGGAAAAACAGACAAGTGATATTAAACTAAGGAATCAGAAGGCAAGAACGGCTTTCAATACGCTGGGAAATATATGGATGTAAAGAAAGACATTGTTGCAAGCATAACTTTCGAAGAGGCAAAGAGTTTTATCAGAAGCAGATACATGGGCAAATGGGATGCAGAGCATCCAGGACCACACACAGGATGTTGCATATTACCAGCTCAGCAGAAGTGACCAAGTGATAATCTCCAGACTTCGCACGCGCCACAAAAGATTGGGATACTACCTGTTCAACAAGCTAAGAAAGGAACTACCGATGAATATAACTGTGGCACTAATAAAATGACAGCTGAACATCTGCTTTAAAAATGCCCAACATATGAGGAACAAAGAAAGCACATGTGACCGTCACTATTACGATTCCTGGAAAAACTTTATGGAAATGCAAATAGTTTCTAGCTGACCACTGCTTTCTAAGGAAATATTCAAGTAGACGTCCGAGAGTGTATGAAGACGAAGAAGATGTCGTCAGTCCTATTGTTTGACTCTGAAACGTGGAGAATAACATAAACAACAGCCAAGAAGTTACAGACTTTCATAAATGGATGCTTAATAAATGGAGTAGAACATAAGGATTGGAATGGTATGACAAGATCACAAATGTGGAACTGATGACAAGAACCAGACAAGTGCCAGTGGAACAAGAGATTAGAAGATTATGCTGGCGATGGATAGGATACACAGTGAAGAAACTTAATGAAATAATTACCAGGCAGTCATTATTCTGAAATCACGATGGGAAGAAAACCAGAGGAAGACCAAGAAACACATGGAGACAGAAATGAAAATGATGAGGATGACATGGACAGACCTTGAGCTGTTGGCATACAGCAGCATCAATTGGCACACAGCAGCATATGTTGGCTCACAATATCATCTGTTGGCATACAGCAGCATATGTTGGCACACAATAGCATCTGTTGGCATACAGCAGCATATGTTGGCACACAATAGCATCTGTTGGCATACAGCAGCATATGTTGGCACACAATAGCATCTGTTGGCATACAGCAGCATATGTTGGAACACAATAGCATCTGTTGGCACACAATAGCATCTGTTAGCATACAGCAGCATCTGTTGGCACACAGCAGCATCTGTTGGCATACAGCATCATCTGTTGGCACACAGCAGCATCTGTTGGCATACGTTTGGTGAGCGTTTATCCTTCTTGGGGAGCTTAAGGGTAAATAACTAATGAGTGGAAAAAAAATCCAATAAATAAGAAATTTCAACTTCAGTGTTGAGGCAGTTCTAAACTGGGTGGCACTGAAGCGTGGTTAAATATCCAAAAAACATCCCAAAAACTACATGTGTTCATTAATGAGTGCTTGCAATGAATAGAAGGATTAACATGGTATGACAAGATCAATCGTGCAAGTGTAATTTTCAAATTTTGTAAGTCAAGTCAGCCAACTCTTTCATGACATGTAGCATATAGGGCTGCAACGATAACTAGCCACCGACTTCTATTCTGGGCCACCTAATTTCAGCTCCACCCATGATAGTCTGGTTGCCTTGGTTTCCTCTTCTAATATTCTTCTCCACGTTCTCGTTGACCTTCCCACTGTTCTAAAATGTAAGAATGTGTCTCAAAGTTTAATCGAATTACCTTTGTGTGCCATCTCACTTCTGAAGTTTCCTACCAGGGATGTGCATTTTTTTCTGTTCTCTACGAAACATGATTTAGAGTTCGTGTTATAAGTCTCAAATATTATGTTTTATCTTAAAGAAATTCGCTTTTTCTTTCTTCGCCCTTAGCATCCAAACCTAACAGGAATATCCCCCCCCTCTCTCTCTCTCTCTCTCTCTCTCTCTCTCTCTCTCTCTCTCTCTCTCTCTCTCTCTCTCCTCTCCCTCCCTCTCTCTCCCTCCCTCTCTCTCTCTCTCTCTCTCTCTCTCTCTCTCTCTCTCCTTTTCTTAAAATTGGACATCTGTAAGAGTTCTTAATTTCGTCATGAACAACCGTTTCCTTTGACCACCTATTATTTGATGAGACAATGCTACTACTAACATTGACAGTGGTAATGACGGAGATTACAATGCAGAAAGTCAAAAATGCAGAAAAAAACATTAATAACATAACTATAGTGCGTTTCACAATGTTTGCCGCTGTTTAATATTCAATATCTCTGCAACCACTTGATCGTAATTGTTGCAATTTTGCACATGACCTAATGATCGCTATGTCCCGAGAGGGACATTTTTTTCCTCGTTAACAAACTTATGGTTTTAAATTTTCTTTATTTAAAGTATACAAAATCGACACATCCTAGTCCAACCGTGTATTGAAAGGGCTTACCCCTTCATATTTGTGAGATATTTCGATTTAACATCTTGAACGTATTTCAAATGATTTTCCATGTTTCAGCTCACTCTGTCTGCCTCTCTACTGAGCAGACGTGTGTGGGTCGTGTCTCACATTTATAATTTTTGACACAGGCATTTCAAATTATATTTCAAGGATTTTTATATCGGTGCATTTCTTTTTGGATTGTGAATTTTGTGAAAATGACATTGTGTTGATTTAACAGATGGTATTTAAAAAATACCAGGAATTTATTAACTATTCATTTCCTTTTGATAACTGCAAATGCCTTCTACAATGCTATTAACAATGACCACGTGACTCGTTACTGACCCCTGTAAAGAAGGGAAGGTCGGCCAGTGTATTTTCTTGGCTACCAACCCCTCTTAAACAGATAAGGTTTCCAGCTGACCAATGTATTTCACAGGCAATTAATCCCAGTAGGCATGTAAACATGTCACGCTTGGAGATCGGCCACGGCTCGCAGGTAATAAAAGCCGCTAGGGACTGTAGATTACGCCCGTCCACGATCGAAAATTACACCCTAGACCAAAACAGGGCACTTCGCGTTAAACTTCAGGGATTTAACAAAGAATCGGATTTAACCTTTAAAATAGCAAATGACGGTAAATGTGCTACTGTACTTTTCCACAATACATTTCATTATGAGGCATTTCGCACAACGTGTACCAAATACTACCAGAATGACCATGTCGAGACGAGAGCAGATAAACAAGGTGCCTTTGTAGAAGATTTCATCACAACACCACTATTATCTGTGCACCTTTATCATACAAAAAACAAGATAATGATACAAGAAACTGCCACTGTTATTGAGTCATGGCTGGAAACGGACTTTGTCAGTTTAAATGAGTCTGCACAAAACATAATTTGTACCACAAAATTGGACTCGACAATATGTTTACCCCAGCTCGCAATAGATATCACATCATCAGCCGCCAGCGTCTCATCTGCTGACAGCGAAATCATCAACATTAACTCTAGCATACACTCTCCTGCAAATACATCCACTTTGCCTCCCCCCAGCACGCGACTTTCCAATGAGCGACACAGTAGCAAATACTCAATCTTCTCAACCTGTGCTGGCCATAGAATATCCAATGGGCCCTAAAGAAACTAGCACACAAACAGATGAAACATTATCACGTGAAAATCACCCAGAAGTCACTCACATGATAAATGCGCAGTGCTGCCAGGAGCTGATGCTCAAAATGGAGGACACCCTTCGAACACTAATTGCCGATCTGACGACTAATGTCTATAAATCGATCAGCGCAGAAAACGAACTACTCAAAAAGGAAATACTGCATCTGAGAGAAGATAATTCCAATATTAAACACGTCGTTGAGCAACTACGAAGCGATTTTTCTATTTATAAAACAAAGCACTCGGAACATCCTCTTATAGTACCTGAAGCTTCTGGAGATCCCCCCAAAGAACATATAACAAACGAACGCCGCAAGCAGCACCAATGTAACACCAAGAAAGTTGAGGATACACGTGCGCACGAAGCTTACCCTATTAGTGTAAAAGTAAGCAACAGGTTTACCGCCATTAACCAGAGTTCAGTACAAAATGAACAGGCATTAACGCCGCTACCAAATCAGATACTGACACCACAACCACCCGATGAAAACACCCAGACTATTCAGGACGATTCACACCAGGAAAATCAATGGCGGCAGCAAGAATCAAAACGAAAGCCGAGTCAACAACCATGTAGTAAAGCAACACATGTTATAATTGGCGACTCTCTCCTAAAAGGCATATACAATGATCGGATGTCTGCTACTAAAGAGGAAACTGTCTCAGTTTTAGCGATACCTGGAGCTGGAACTGAAAGATTAATTGATAGAATTAATAGGTTCGACATACATCATAACATTACAAGAACAACAGTACATGTAGGGATCAACGACATAATGAATGGACACAGCGTTAGCCCTTCGGCGATTTCCAAACTGACCACTACAATAAAACAAAAATTTCCTAACACCTCCATTTTTATGTCATCCATTATTCCACCTTGCTATGGCTTCCAACGTCGCATAGCCGACACCAACAACAAGACACGCCAGAGCTATTGTGAACACAACAACATTGGCTATATCAACAACACGCCTGTCTTCACAAGCAAGTGTGGAGCACCAAAGAAAAACGCCTTTTACATAGATCAAATACATACATCAAAACTAGGTAGCAGCGCCATAGCAAAAAACATCAAGTACCCGCAGCGAACGCAACACGACAACCCACCAGACACAAAGAACACAAACCGATCTACCATCAGATCAGCCCTTGCCTTCATGAAAATGCACAACACCACCTTACCCGCCCCTCAAAGAAGTGCTCCCGTAACCAACAAATTACCTAACCACAAACAGAACGCCACCTACAGCCAGGAAGCGAACGTTACGATGTTATGTTTCCTCCACTACCTATATAAGACAGCCCCTCACAAACACATTATATGACAGTTCCACAAGCAGTGCCACAATGTCCAGACCCAAAAATCTCCTACTAGTTTGGAACCATTACAGACGAAATCTACAGTCGTCATGCTTCCTCCCGTTAGCCTTCCTGGTCGTGCTCAGTGGACCCAGAACTTGGCTACCTGATTGCAATTCAGTCCTGCGTCACTCAGCCAAGCACTAATGATGTCTGTGCAACGCGGGGGCCCTACTATTTACCTGACAGAGACATCCAATATTGATGATGAATCCACTCATTATTTATTTTTTTTTTTTATTTTTTTTTTTTTTTTGACTTAATCCTTGCAACCAAAGCCTTATCCCTCTCTTGAAAAATTAGTTGATTACTGTGACGCATAAAGTAATAAGTACTTTGTTACTTTCTCAAAAACACTCTAATTTAATTGGCTACAGGTCTCCGACGGTTTTTTTCATAATTTGCAAGATTTTATTTTATTGTATTTTATTTACTTTTTTTAATTCGTATTCTCTCAGTGTTGCTTAATTACTGTGTTAGAGTTTTAGTGTTGTGTTGTGAAACCGTGCGTGCCTACTGTTGTGTGACTATTTTAATATACTACTGACAATTGCAGTTAATTGTAATTTTTTTAGCAATACTTGTACCAAGTGTTTCGTACGTTAAGTACTAACATTTGAATTTTCACTTACGTGGTGACGTTAATTAGTTTAAATTTTCGTGGGTTTCGTATTCAAAAATTGCTTTTGTTATTTTCCTTTTTAAACCACTCGCCAAAATAAAATGCATACCTATCAGACACAATGGCTAATTTAAGGATGGTCTACGGCTGGGCCACCTGAACATTTACCATTTATTAGGCAAACTTCCTGAGCTTACACCAAATTCTGAATAAATATTTTCATGTTTTTGGACTTTCCGAAAGTCGTTTAAACGAAAAAATATCAGATGATGAAATTGCCCTAAATGGCTTTAAAACAGTTCGGCGAGACTCAAGTAGAAAGCTAGAAACAGGTATAGTAGTATATATTTTCCACTTCTATTTAGTTATCGCCACAGAAGCGATTTTTAGAGACAGCAGAGAACCGAGTGCATATGGTTAGAAATAAAACTACCGACTCAGGGACAATTTCTAGTCGGGTATCTTTATAGAAATCCCAGTGCAGGAGCCATCTGGTATGAATGATTTCACCACTATGATGGATAAAGTATTTACCACTGCCAAAGAAATTATTCTTCTAGGCGATTTCAACATCGACATGCACAACACAAACCAAACGTGGGAAAACATCATACTATCTTACAACCTAAAACAAATAGTCAACCAGCCTACCAGGGTAACAAATGCATCATCCACAACAATTGACCACATCTACGTCACCTGTGCAGAAAACATTATAGAATGCTCTGTTCCTACTGTCGCAATGAGTGACCACTATCCTATATGTTGCACGTGGTCAAAGAATAAACATAAAGCACGAAGAAATAAACGTAGCAGTGGTAAGTGTAGAAGTTTTAAACATTTCAACCGTGAACTATTTTACATGATTTGCGAACCGCACCTCTTGCCAGTGTTTATCAGCTTTCTGATCCCGATGACGCCATTGCCCATTGGATACGTATCTTTCTTTGTGTGTTTGATAACCACGCACCAACTAAAGAAGTTCGTGTGAAACGACAGGTCAAATCTCCTTGGATCACACAAGCAGTGCTAGACGCCATGAGGCAGGAGAGATCAAGCTCACAAAAACAAGGACTTCTTCAGGCAGAAATAAACAGTCTTAAATCTACAATACCAAATTCACCTTGTGACTTAGGCAGGCTGTCAGTATTTTGTGAGAACATATGTACCAACACAATCCCATCCAACATTCCGTTTATGACAGTCAATGAAGTGTATAACTATCTTCTAGGACTTAAAGATAATAACTCATCAGGACTTGACGGAGTCAGTAATCGAATACTGCGTTATGCGGCTCCAGCTATTAGTGATTCGCTTACATACATATACAATCAATGTATCGCACGGAGTTACTTTCCGTGGCACTTTAAAGTCGCTAAGGTATATCCTCTCTTAAAACCTGGCTCTTCCGACAATAGTAACCTTGATAACTATAGGCCAATCTCCTTAATATCATCGCTATCCAAACCACTAGAAAAACACATACATAAAATAACACTACAACACCTAGTTAACAATGGCTTGCTAATTGATAGTCAGTCAGGGTTTAGACCTAAACATTCATGTCACACAGCTCTAACTAAGATGATTGACAACTGGCACTTAAATATTAATAACGATAACATATGTGGGGCAGTTTTTGTAGACTTTAAAAAAGCATTTGATATGATAGATCACGCTATTTTAATTAGAAAACTAGAAACATCAAAAGTAAACCTTCAACTAGTGACGATAATTAAATCATTCCTGTCAGACAGAAAACATGTAGTTTCTTACAATAACTCTTGCTCAAACCCAACCGTAATAAATACCGGCGTTCCTCAGGGTTCTATTCTTGGGCCTCTACTTTTTGCCATATACATTAATGACCTTCCACTACACGTCGAGCACGCATCCTGTGACCTGTTTGCTGATGACTGTACTATCTACACAAGTGATACAAGTTGCAACACACTCGAACTATCGTTACAAAAAGATACAGACATTCTGATTAAGTGGAGCATCGGAAATCGCATGCTAATTAATATAATTAAAACAAAGTGCATGTTAATATCAACTAGACAAAAATTACAAAATTCTGAGAAAACAACACTTCAGATCTATATTGGTACCTCACCAATTGGAAACGTTAATGAACATAAAACTCTAGGAATAGTCGTTGACCAGCATCTAAATTGGAACTCACATGTTCATGCACTGACCAAGCAAACGGCACAGAAAGTTTACCAGTTAGCTAAAATCAAACATTTCCTAGATGAAGATGCACGAAAATTGTTCTATATATCTCACATACAAACAAACCTTGACTATTGCTCCACAATCTGGGATGGTTGTTCTATATCCAACACAAAAAGACTCCATTCACTACAAAAGCGTGCAGTGCGTCTAGTTTCTGACAACTGCCAAACACAGTGTGTAGATCTATATAAAGATCTCAAAATACTGCCTCTAAGAAAGCGCTTTCTGTTCAACAAAGCTAAATTTGTTCACAAAATCCTGTCACAGAATGCTCCAACATATATGTGGCCAATGTTCAAATACAATGAAAGACGCAGTCAACGCCTTAACAAAATACAAGTGCCCAAGCCTAGGCTTGACTTATTCAAGAAAAGCTTAGCTTACTCTGCTGCTCATCTTTGGAACTATCTTCCACATTATCTAAAACATAACAACCTCAGTCCCTATTCATACAATCGTAAACTTTTCGAATACTTTATGAGTTCTGATTATCTGCCCCCTAATGTGATTATTTTTCCGAACAAATGGTATAATATCGAGTGTAGGTTTAATGCTGATGTTAGTGCTTTTCAATATATTTTGTTTCATGGTAATACTTAGTTTGTACTTTTTAACATATTCTATTTCATGTTTATAATTAGATACTGTGAATGTGAGTATGCTATTATTTTACCTTTACAACGTTGAATTCCTTGAATTGATGGGTAAAATATATGTGAGAATAAATGAAATCAGTATAAAAGACGAGAGAAAGGAAGGGCAGAATGTCAGACGGGCCTGTGAGCCCAATTCTCAACCCTTTGAAAATAAAGTTCGTTCGTTCGTTCTCTCTTAGACGAACCTATGTTCCTATTTCTCAACACTTTGAAAACAAAATTCGTTCGCTCTCTCGCTGGCTCTCTCTCTCTCTCTCTCTCTCTCTCTCTCTCTCGCTTTCTCTCTCTCTCTCTCTCTCTCTCGCCTTCTCTCTCTCTCTCTCTTAGACGGGCCTAAGTTCCTTTCTCTCAACACTTTGAAAATAAAGTTCGTTCGCTCTCTTTCAGTCCCTATTCATACAATCGTAGACTTTTCGAATGCTTTATTAGTTTTGATTACATGCCCCCCTAATCAGATTATCTTTTCTTATAATATCAACTATAGGTTCTAATGACGATGTTTGTACTTTTCTACATATTTTATGTCATGTTTATAAGTAGTTAATGTTAATATGAGTGTGCTATTTTATTTTACTTTGCAACGTTGAATTCCTTGACATTGATATGTAAAATGCATATGGGAATAAATGAATTCAGTATGAAAGGTGAGAGAAAGGAAGGGCAGAATGTCAGACGGGCCTGCGTGCCCAATTCTCAACCCTTTGAAAATAAAGTTCGTTCGTTCGTTCGTTCGTTCGTTCGTTCACTACCGCACTGTTTTGAATATTACATTTATCCTTCCGGTGCGTTCAGTTACAGTGGCGTATCCTGGTAATGCGAGCTAGGCGTGCTGCTACTTAAAATGAATATGTACGCTTACTATTTAACCCCTTCCCCTCTTAATTTAAAAACCAACTATATTCAATTACGCAACGATAGTTATTCGGCTGGAAGAAAAACATTAACTAAATAAAACATATTTTCACTTACAGGTTTCACTTGAAGATCAGATCTATTCTTCTTTCCTTTTGCATAAATTTCTCTGTTACAGCATCGTAAAATGTATTCTTCATTCTAACCTTGCTCAAAAGTTCCTTTTCAATGGACAATAGGCTGAGACTGGAGAGTCGATCTTGACCTTGTGTAAATCTGTGGTAACTGTGGATTCGCTCTAAAGCTGAAAACGATCTTTCTACAGAAGCAGTAGTTGCTTGAATTGTCATTATCAATTCTGCCAGTTTGAACACTTCTTTAAAGCCTGAACTGAGATCATTTTCAACTAAGAACTACAGTAACTCATGAACTGACTTGTTGCAGAACGCATCCGAACAATAAAGTACAAGTTCATTCTTCAATCTTACATAGTCGAACATTTTTCCATAAACGTCTTTTAATTTTTTGATGAGGTCCTCTGGAAAATTTTTCTTGTACCCAGTGGAAAAGGACAACGTCTGATAATGTCACAAGCAGGCAGCAGACATAATGGGCTAGTGAAAAATGCTGAACTTATTTTCACTTCCAATTATACGGACAACCGGGAATATCATACCGAGATGAACGGTAACATATTTAGAGAGTGGATTGAAAATACTCTTCTTCCGTCCCTAGACAGACCATCCTGTCTGATAATTGACAAAGCATCATACCACAACGATATGGCAAAAGAAGACAAAATCCCGACATCTTCGAGTACAAAAGATGCTACAAAGCTTTGGCTCAGAAAAGAAGACATTCCATTTAACGAGGGGTTTCTGAAACCTGAATTACTGTTCCTTGTTAAGAAATCACAAAAGACCAAGATATTCCATACAGACAAGTTGATTCAACAGCATGGTCGTACGTGTTCGAGACTGCCACCTTATCATTCACATTTAAAACCAACTGAACTCGTTTGGGCAAAAGTTAAAGGACAGGTGGCAGCTGAAAATAAAACTTTCAAACTATGCAATATGAAAGAACTAACATATGCTGCCCTCTCGCAGATAGACAAAGATTACACTGGCTAACAAAAAAATTTTTTTTTTCTTTCTTTAACATTTCTATGTTTTTCTGGTCAATTTTAATGCACTGTTTTTAAATCTGCAAATCGTTTTTCTCTATCAGGTCGGGATCTGTAGAAATACGCAATTGAAGTTTTTTAACAACGAATACAGTATTACAACATCATTCGTACAAGAAGTATAACAGTTATGTAGGCTTGAATTTCTTTGCAGTCGACTTTCGTCGGTGAATGGCGTGTGGTACATCGCGATGAAGCATCCAACAATAATCGGCAAGCATGGTCACACTCCACCGTCCTTGATAACGTGATTCCATTACGGTGATATCTTCATGGAATCGTTCTTCATGTTCATCGCTGACTTCGCCAAGGTTGTCAGGGAAAAAGTCAAGATGCGAATCGAGCAAATGGATTTTGAGGGACATGTTATAGCCCATAATTCTGTATGCATCTATGCACTGCTTAACAATATGCACATAGTCGACAGATTTGTGATTTCCAATAAAGTTATCGACGATCGATTTGAATGCCATCCATGCGCGAAGTTCACTACCATGTAACAAGTTCTCGAATTGTTTGTCTGCAATAACTTTCTTAATCTGAGGTCCTACAAATATACCTTCCTTTATCTTTGCATCGCTAACTTGCGGAAACTTTTCTCGAAGATAAGTGAAAGTTTTGCTCGTTTTATCTAACGCTTTTACGAAATTCTTCATGAGCCCCAACTTTATATGTAACGGTAGTAAAATGATACTGTCTTTGTTAACTAATGGCTCGTAGTCATTGTACTTTATTTTTGCCAAAAGTATAGCCATATTGTCATAAGTTTCTTTCATATGAACAGAGTAGGCGACTGGAATTGATGAAAATAAATTTCCGTTATGCAATAACACGGCTTTTAGACTAGTCTTGGAAGAGTCGATGAAAAGACGCCATTCGTTGATTATGTGCTCATGACCGAGGTGCACCATTAGACCGTTTACAACTTTGCAATAGCAAATGTCATCATCCATCTCAAAGTATTGAACAAGTTCTCTGTGTCTATGATGAAATTTCGGAGTATTGGGCGCTAAAAGATTCCATTCTTTGAGTCGCGAACCGAGTGATTCCGCTTGTCCTTTGGTAAGAGCGAGATCACGTATTAGATCTGAAAGTTCTGAATGGTTAATTAAGAGAACACCATCATTCACCGGTATATAATCCGAGTCAGAATTAGTTTCTAAAGCAGGTAAACTATCACTTTCTGATGGTTCATTCACGTCCAACGGATATTGTTCTGGTGGAACTGGGATCGGACACGTGATTGGATCATGAGGCACTGGTTTCGAAACCGATTCAATATTTGGATAAACAACAGACTATCTAGTTTTAAAAGTGAAACCATGGATATTTGTCAAGCAGAAGTAACAATCAGTAGCATGATTTGTCGGTTCACGCCATATTACTGGCACTCCAAAAGGCATCGACTTATGCTTCGGCGATTTTTGTAACCAACCTGCCAATGTATCTGCACAAGTCGAACAAACTGCATTTGGCTTCCAAGATTTATTTACATCATCAACTTTCGAATCGAAATAAAGTTCATATGCTTTCTTTAGTAATGGTGTAAAGTTTTTCTGGTGAACACGATCGGTAAAATATCCGCACACATAACAGAACAGATCAGCCGAATTTCTACAACTTCTAGAAGCCATATTTCGCTCAGAATTATTTCAAAATACAGTAACTATTTGAAAAATAGCGTAACATATGTCATGCATCTTTTAGCAGTATAAAAAGTAGAATTATTTTGCATTTTATTAATTTTTAATAAGTTATATAGTAAAAATGAAACGCAGCAAATAACGGTTTCCCAAAAATATATTTATTTACAAATATCTTAAGAACCCGATGTGATAGAGATAAACGGATTTCAAATTTGAAATCAACGCAAGAAACTGACCTAAGAACACTTATTCTTATATAAGAAAGAAAAATGTTGTTTGTAAGTGTGGTGTAAATGTGAAGACTATGTCTTAAAAGAGGAAAATGACTATTGGAAAAAAGATGGACTGTCGTTCGTTCAGCCGAGAATAGTCATGAATATGTTAGACTCGTCTGACTCAGAATAAGTGTGTAAATACTTTATATGTTTTATATGTTTTCTCCTCCATCTATGTGTATATGTAAACCAATTCATTTCTGTTTATCTCCGCGATTTCCCTACTATTTTTAACATACACAGTACTTTCACCTCTTCATGCATCCATTCACATTTTAGTATAAAAAGTAACATTTACAACGAATAGGCGTTATTATTCTCTCAAATATTTCGAAGGGAAAAAAAAAGGACCTCATGTAGTAATCAGTTAACAAACCCCTCTAACATTCGAATTGTATAGACGCCTATGCCGAAAATATGCAACTTCCTTCATTTACGGTAAATTATTTTCTTCCAGGACAAAATAATTACTTCGTTAAAAAAGATCAAAGGAATTAGCCGTTGAGAGAAAAGAACACTACCTGCAACATTGAATTTTATAAAAACTTTGGGACATTGAAAATATAAGACCACATGCAAAAAATCATGTTTATAAGTGCAAGGAATATGGAGATATTTGAAGTCAATCTCTGAAGTCAATCGTCGACCGATCTTTTTGAAACGCACTATACCTACTTAATTTGAAGCTTAATTTTACATTTTCTACAGTGTTGCCAAATATTTTTTTCCCCCAAGAACAAGGAAACTTAAATTACCTGGCAACACTGTGGAAAAGGCATTGGGCTGGCTGTGAATAATCGCAATGCGCTATGGAAATTCAGTGTAGTGAATTTTATACACATTGTTTTCTTTAACAAATACCTCAAGCAGGCAGATTGGATAAAACATGATAGAAATGGTCAGTTTGAAAATTTAACCCAGGTAGAATAAGTTCAGTTCCCAGCAAAGCTGAAATAAACCAAGAGGTGGATCACACTTAGGAGTCATGACCCAAATGGGCCCACCCATTAGAGCAGGGATTCCCAACCTGAGTTACATGTACCCCTGTATGTACAAGAAGCGTGTCAAGGGATCAAAGGAAGCATTTGCTAAATAACTATTTCCTATTGAAATATTTCACAAGTGTTTATGATTGGAGAGATTTGGCAAAATATGCTCTCAAATCTTAGGCGTGAAATAAACAGTAGGCGGTTTATGATATGCGGGTATCTCTTAAAAAAGGTATATAAAGATTAAAGAAGTAAGGAAATAAGTAAGCAAATAAATAAATAATAAATTGCCGCCTAGCTACGACAGCTGTTCGGCGCAACTTCTCCTGCGGTTTTATTGCTCTTAGCTTTAACCAGGACTTTATTTATCTGTTTTTTTAATTTTTATTTCATGTTCTCCGTTTGATTTTCATTGCTTTTTTAATTTCTTGTATTGGTATTTCTTTCTTGTTTTGTATTTTTATTTGGTTATTTGCTGTACTTTTTCCTCGTATCACATGTGTTGTTTATTTTTTCTCGTGACTGTATCGCTCGTCTAATCTGTTTATCGATTTTTTTTTTACGTGTTCGAAGTGTCTGTTATCTTTTTTCTTTTGACCTATCTATATTTCTTGTCTTTGTCGGTTGTTTGTAACTGTGGCTGACGAAGGGTGAACCCCGAAACCACTCATGTTTCCTGTGTACCATTAATTGTTTAAACTGATGCCATATCATTATATATATATATATATATATATATATATATATATATATATATATATATATATATATATATATATATATATATATATATATATATATATATATATATATATATATAAACTGAAATATAATCAAGGTCTTACTAATTTATTTGACTATGTTCTGAAAATCATCACACAACTTTATGGGTAATTTCCTATCTTTCGTACCTTTTTGCTCCGTATTGAATATATGTAGTTAAGTGTTGTTTCGTAGCGCTTAGGGTTAGGATTAGGGTTAGAATTAGGGTTAGGATTAGGGTTAGGATTAGGGTTTGTGTTAGGGTTAGTGTTAACCATGATACTAACCCTAATCCTAACCCTAATCCTAACCCTAACTGCTACGAAACAACACTTAACTACATATATTCACTGCGGACCAAAAAGGTACGAAATTCACTGCGGACCAAAAAGGTATGAAAGATAGGAAATTACCACTTTATGATACTAAGAGATGTTATTTACCGAATACAGTTTTCTTTTTGAAAAAGTAATTTATTCCCTATGTGCAAATGCATGGTAAACTCTAGAATTTGTTTTCTCTTATTAGAAAGGGGGATATGGAAACGTTTACTAAAAGCTGGGGGTGGGACGCAATTACGTAACGCAATTCTTGACATTTTCAGCATCGGCCTCCCCCGTAACATGTGCGTAACAAAAATCCACAACATTTCAGAACCCCCCGCACCAAAGTATAACATCTCGGCCCCCCCCCCCCCCCTTTTGCGTTACGTAATTTGTGAACGGCCCCTATAGTGTCAAGCATGTAAAAGGGTGGTGGAAGCCCTTTTCTGACATAATGATTTGTATCGAATTTGTTATCACTGTAATTAAGGACTTGGAAATGATCAAATGTTTAAACCAAATATTGTTACAGGCCTCAGCAGTTCTCAGTGTACCACTGAAAGAAATATGTCTTAGCCGAACCAAGAACGCCTCAGGAATGCTAGAAAGCAAGGATGAGCAAGATCTCATCATTCTACACGGGAGGACTCTGTTTGCTCTGTGAATAAAGCATTTAGTTTGAGTCGGAGTCGGACTTCTAAAATTTCAGGAGTCGGACTTCTAAAATTTCAGGAGTCGGAGTCAGACTTCAAAAATTTCAGGAGTCGGAGTCGGACTTCTAAAATTTCAGGAGTCGGAAATTGAGATTGTCAGATGTTTGTTTTTCTTCTCGTTAGTGGATGCCTGTTGAAAGGAATAAATCTAAAATTATTATTACTCTATTAGTTGTGATGTTCTATTGTTTATAAACTTTTGGTTAATGGACCGCACATTTGGCAGTGTCACACTGACCGTTAATTTATTTTGCCATATGTTATATTTTTTAATGTTCTGTTTTCCTAGACATTTTGTATTTCTTTTCTTTCATTTTTTCACCTTTTCAAACCCCACCCGCGGTTTGTTTACGTTTGGCTGGCCTTCAGAATTAAAAAATTCCTCAACAGTCAGCGTAGCGGTAACGTAATGTTATCTAAACGCACCTGTGGTCCGTCCGAACAGGGGGAATTTCTCTGGTCGCGCTAAGCCTTTGATCACGAGCGAGAGACGGTTTCTGTGAAAGAAACCGCTTGTCTGTGGGAGGTAACTTCTGCAGGTGGTCTCTGTGTTTGGCCTTCAGAACGCATTAGTGATCATAATATTATGTCTATCTGGGGGGAATCTTCTCGCGGTTGTTGTCTTTGATGCAGACTCTAGAGAAACCTTTTGTCTTACTCTCGATTGCGTCTTTCGCCGAACATCTGTAGAAATATGCAGGCCAGGTGTCCGGGGGGAGCGTCCGTTGTAATCTATAAGAGTAGATGGGTTTAATAAGCCAACACACTCGTGAATATTCCTGGCCAGTAGATGACCATATGAGACTTAGGCAAAGTTAGCACGGCAGTACTAGAATGTGTTTGCCTATGTTCTAGTCATTTTCGGGGTGAGTTGACATATCTTATAATTATAATATGATATATTCATGTTAGTTTTTATATGTCTGATAGGAAAGTGACTTGAATTCATTTCTGAGGACTTCTCCTAGTAATTTAGTTCAGTGATAATGTAGCGCTGTCTACGGCCTTAGTTAAGCGGTGCTTAAACTGTTACGGTTTATAATGGGAAATGATAAACTTACAATAACAGATACTAGGCGTAGAATCAGTCCACAGATGCTTATCATGGGTTAAGAATAGGCTAAATTAACTGTCATTTCTGTAAGATAATGTCAGGTGTGGATTGTTCACTTAAAACTGAAGAGTGAGATGCAGGCAATAACTCTGGATTATAGGAGATAGTCACTTATTCCTTTTTGATAGATATTTCTAGTGGCAAGGGAGAATCATTTTATGCTTACTTGTGTGGCTAGGCACTAGTCTATAACTTTCACAGAAAGCAGTCACCAGGCATAGATATAATTATATCTTATGATTCAGCCACAGCTGTATTATTATAGCAAGAACATTGCATCTTCTATGTACTCATTTGTGGAATGTTAATATATTTCCCCAAGGGGACATATGATTTATTTGTGTAATGTCACATGCTGTAATCTGTTTATGTAAATTCATTTAATGCTGTAAGATGAATAAGCATATTCATTTAACTGTAACTACAAGGTTAGGTTTCCTGTATGTTGAGATTGGGAGAAGAGGAGTAGGTTGTTGCTGTCAGAACGATTACTGACAGGTACATGGGTGTACAAAGATATTAAGCCTATGCGGGCACATGCTATAATTGATAGAATGGAAGAAGCGGAGCATGACTAGGTTATAAAACATTAGATAGATTTCGTTGTTGCTTGATGTAAAGGGTGTTTCCTTTTCGTCTCAGTTTCAGGGATAACCGAATCGCTAGAGCAGACTCCAGTCAGGCGAAGAACGTCATGTTCTCTTCAATCTAGAGGGTTTCTTAATACCGCTAGCGTCACGAGTCGTCAACCCCGTTACTGAATCAAAACCCCTTTTGTCAACGCCAAGTTAAGCTCACGCAGTGCAACGAGCCAACGCTAAATCTGAAATCATCTATTGCAGTAGTAGTTCCCTCCCTCCTATTGGATTACCAGTCAGAGCATTGCGGCTTTCAGAATATCAAAACCGCCCAGCATGTCTATAGCAGAATCTGATATCACCCGACTTTGTGTGCCTAAACGGGGCACTCAGCAAACCACAGCCAAACCAGTTTAAACAGGATTTACAGCAAAGCAAGCAATAGCGCCGGATCAGAGCGCCTGGGACTCTTTGTCCTCAAGTAACTTCGTCTGGTGTATTCCTGGGCTATGTAGAACCTCGCACGTATGAGCAGCCATCTATGGACAGAGTTCCAGCCCCCCTCACGCAAGTAGCGGTCACCAACGTTTAGCACCTCCAAGGAAAGTTATGCAGTCTATTCAAATCATCTTGAAGGATATTTGCACGTAAGACACTTTCTGGAGCTAGCACATTTGGTCCCACGAAAGCGGACAGGCTGTCGCTCAGTTCGTTTAATTGGTCAGCAGGAGATAAACAGCGTCTTCCAGTTTTCCCTCACGCATTTAAGGTCACCAAAGCATAGCACCAACAAGGAAAGTTTGGTATTTCACTTCATTCATCTTGAAGGATATTTATCTATAAGACACTTTTCTGGAGCTAGCTTTTGGTCTCACGAAAGCGGACGGACTGACACGCAGGTTTTATTCATTTGGTAAATCAGAGGTAAATAGAGTCTTCCAGCCCCTCACGCAATTAGAGGTCACCAATCGATACTAAATGGGAACAACTGAGAACAGCAATGACAGAAGCAGCTGTAGCGACCACCGGATACCTAGTACATAAAAAGAAAAAATGGATGAGAGAAGATACTTGGGATAAAATACAAGAAAGGAAAACAGCAAAACTTAAACTACTAGCGGCAAGTACACATAATGCAGTTGAATCTTGCAAACTAACTTATAACTTGTTAAATAAAGAAGTGAAGACAAAAACTCGAAGAGATAAAAGACATTTCATCAATGAACTGGCCGTAGAAGCTGAAAATGCTGCAAGAACTGGTAATAGTAGGTGCCTTTATCAAATTACAAAACAACTATGTCACCAGCCTACTGCTATGGAAACACCTGTTAAAGGTAAATTAGGGAATTCAATACCAACAGAAAAAGAACAAATGAAGAGATGGGCTGAGCACTTCATGGAGGTGCTAAACAGACCACCACCAACAGTAACACCTGATTTTAATAATGAAACACCCACAACCACCTTGCCAATAACTTGCGATGAATTCACGCTGGACGAGATCAAACAAGCCGTTAAAAGATTAAAAAATTTTAAAGCTGCTGGAGTTGACGAAATTTCAGGGGAAATGATTAAAGCAGTTAATGACAACAACCTCTTGAGAATTTTAGATATTATAAATGAAGTATGGAGAGAAGAACAGCCACCACAACAATGGAAAGACAGTATTATTGTAAAGTTACCGAAGAAAGGTGATCTATCAGACTGTAATAACTGGCGTGGTATATCTCTATTATCAGTACCTGGAAAATTATTATGTTGCATGATGTTAGAAAGACTTAAATTGCATGCTGACGAAAAGATCAGAGAAGAACAAGCGGGTTTCAGGCCGAAACGATCATGTATTGATCAAATATTCAGACTAAGAACAATTATAGAAGAATCAGTGGAAAGGCAATCGCCACTTATTATCACCTTCGTCGATTTTCAAAAAGCCTTTGATAGTCTACACCGCCCATCATTGTGGAAGATACTTACAATCTATGGTTTTCCAAAAAAATATGTGAATATAATCAAAGCGCTATATGACAATGCAAGATGTTGTGTTAGAACAAATAAAGGGAATACAGAATGGTTTACAGTAGAAACAGGGGTGAAACAAGGCTGTATTATGTCACCACTACTTTTTGGAATAGCTATTGATTGGGTTATGAGAAACTATACCCACAATGAACAATTGGGTATAAAATGGACAAATGGAAAATTCCTGGGGGACCTGGATTTCGCAGATGATGTAGCATTCTTAAGTTCAACACCAAGACAATCCCAAGAAGCAATAAATAATTTGTGTCATCTCTCGGTTAAAATTGGTCTCCAAATAAATGCCTCTAAAACTAAAGCTATGAACTTTTCTAACGAGACCTTTGATATCATCTTGAACGGGGAAAAACTACAGAAAGTTGAAAGTTTCAATTATTTAGGCTGTAAAATGACTCAGGATGGTGACACAACAAGAGAAATCCATACTAGAATTGCTTTGGCAGCTAGCGCCTTCAATAGATTATCTAACATTTGGAAATTACGATCATTGAATATACATACCAAGCTTCGTCTGTTTAATTCAAATGTTATCTCAGTGTTAACATACGGCTGTGAGAGTTGGAAAATAACAAAATCATTGGAGAACAAGCTGAATACATTCGAGAACAAATGTCTTAGAAAACTCATGAACATCAGTTGGAAAGAATTCAAGACTAATCGACAAATAAGAGAAGACTCTAGGCAGAAATATGTCTCCGACTATATAAGGAAAAGACGATGGTCATATATCGGTCATGTCCTACGAATGCAAAACAACAGAATACCACTACAGGCGCTCACTTGGGTTCCTGAGGGTAAGCGGAAAAAAGGAAGACCAAAAGAAACACTCAGAAGAACAATAATAAGAGAAGGAAGAACGTTGGGCCTAAATAATGTGCAAGAGCTAAGAGGAGTGGCGTCACAACGAACAACCTGGAGAGCACTGGTTTCTGCCTTATGCGCCGTGTTTGGCGCTTAAAGAATTTATTATTATTATTATTATTAATGATAGTACCAACAAGGAAAGTTTTGTAGGCTTATTCCCTCACCTTGAAGGACCTACATGTAAGACACTTTCTGGATTATTTCATCTGGTCCCACGAAAGCGGACGGACTGACACTCGATTTATTTATCTCTCCGTGTTCTACAGGTTTTATGAGTGTTGGTGGTGTGTGTGTTTGTAGGTGTGTATTTGCATTATTGTGGTTATTGATGATTATTGATGACTATTGATGATTATTTTGATTATTGATGTAATTTTATGTTGTTGGTGATGAAATGCATTATTTTCATACATGCTTCTTCATTTAATAAAGTTTACACCTTTATTAATGCTCTGTTCATGACCCTTCCATCCATAATTAACTTGTTTTAGCTCTTTACTATACTCTCTATGTTTGATAAGAGAAAAGAGTGAGAGCAGGAGGTGCTTAGACAGTAAAAGTGAGTTGAGGCTTGGAGAGAGAGATCATTTGATAAATCTTCTTCCAGGTTGTCTCAAGTCCATCTCCTATTTACACCTTTCTGTGTGTGTAATCTATAACTCTGTCAGTCCACTATCCCTTGTCGATTTCACTACTATTGTCCAACTCGACAAATACTCTACACTTTACCCAACCACGACAGGCAGCATTCCATATCAATCAGACAATACCCTTTAGCTCCTGAAGGAGCACAGGGTCTCAACAAACACATGCCAAGTCTTCCAGGTGGTACTTATTATTTGTCTTCATGTCTCATCTCCATATGTTCATTAGTCTACCTCTACCTCTCTTACCCTGGGGTTTCAAGAACAAGGACTGCCTTGTAAAGCTATCAACAGGTTTCCTCAATATGTGGCCAAACCATTGCCAGCGATTTTTGGAAGTTTTGGGAGCTTAGCTTGTACAGGATGGGGTAGTCGTCCCATGTCTAACCTACCTTAGTCGTTTCTTACGACATGCATGGTAGGTTACAGTGTCATTATTCGTTGCTTCCTCTTCTCATCAGTATTCCACTTACCTGTCTATATTTATTTTGGTGATTGTAATAGATAACTCAGACAATCTTTCGCCTGTATTATTTTGGGTTCTTTCCCCTTAGTCAATGTTTGTTAGCTTCCCAGTAATACATGACACCCAGAGCTTGTATATAGAGAAGCTCTACTGACACCAGAGCAAAATAAGTGTCGGCATGTGTGTGAAGCGGCTGACGACAAATGACAAACTGAGACAAGGCCAACAATTGGATGAGGTCCAGTGTGGATTCCGAGCAAACCGAAGTACTCAAGACCTAATCTTCACACTCAGACAGCTGAGTGAAAAGGCTCTTGAGTATAAGAGTGAGATCCATCTCTGTTTCATAGGTCTGGAAAAGGCGTTTGGCAGGGTCCCCTGGAGCAAACTTTGGGACTGTTTGGCAAGGAAGAGCATTCCAGCATCTCTGATTCATGCTATACAGAGCTTCTACAAGTCTTGCAGAAAATATGTGAGGACAGCAAACCATGAGTCAGAAGAGTTCAGGACCATCACTGGTGTAAGACAAGGTGATATCATGTCACCTTATCTTTGCATACTCCTCATGGACGATGTCATTAAGGCATGTAAGGAGAGAACAAGAAAGTATTCAGTGGGGTACTGGAAGATGAGACAGGTCTGTATTACAGAGCTGGCATTTGCTGACGATGTTGCCCTGATTGCTAAATCAGAGGCACATCTCCAATCCAACCTGCAAGCCTGGATGGAAGAGCTGGGGAAGAGAGGGATGGTCATAAGCAGCTCTAAAACAAAAACCATGGTGATATCATGAGAGGAAAGAAGACATCAGATTAAGCTGGGAGAACAGGTCCTGGAGCAGGTCGACCACTTTAAATACCTCGGAGCTATTATAGACCGGAAGGGAGGCATCAAAGAAGTGTTGCCAACTCGAAAAGCAGCAGCTGGGAGACTTTTTCAGGCCATAAATCGAGGATTCCTCAGCAAGAGAGAAGTTGGTAAGAAAACGAAGATGGCTGTATGTCCGATCATAGGGCAATGACTACAACCCACAAAAGTGAGATCCAAACCTCAGAAATGAGGTATCTGAGGAAGGTAGTTGAAGTAACAAGAAGAGACATGGTCCGCAACCAGACGATACGTCAAGGCCTAAAAACACAATCCCTGCAGACCCAAATAGAACAGTCCCAACTAAGATGGTTTGGCCATGTCTGCAGAATGGGAGAAGATCGGCTACCACGACTAGCATGGGAAACAAAGAGCCAGGGATCCAGACCTCCAGGACGACCCAGAGTCCGCTGGGAGGACAACATTAGACAATTTTTGAAGGACCGAGGACTAGAATGGAACCAGGCCAGGAGGAAGACAGCCGATAGGATAGTCTGTCGCTCTCTCTTCCAAACCTCTACACCTCACGGTAGAAGGGGAACGACCAAGTAAGTAAGAGACAAGGCCAGATCTACATGTGATAGCTTTTATGGTCCTTGATAATACAACATGTAAATGTTTTTAAAATGAATGAGATCTTACTCTAAATGTTCGATAGAGAACTACGTTTAGAATGTTACATTTGTTTTCTTTATGATGGCTCTACCATCTTTAGGCCACAAACATGACAAAGCCTACAGGAGTTATGACAATTACAGTTGCTTTTGCAGGCTGTGATGCCACTGTTGATGATATTGATGACGATGTTGATGACGATGTGGATTGTTGTTGTTTAACTAGAGCTGCTGAGCTTCTCGCTCTTTTGCAGCCAATACCAAGTTGAAGACTCCTTAGTATTATCAACACCGTAGATCTAGGCTTTTCCTGTGGCTTTTCTGCCATTTCGAAATATGCTGAGTTGAAGTCATGAGCTCCTGTTTCTCCAGCTTGGCTTGCATTTAAAGGATCGTCACATCTGGTCCCAAGCTAGGAGTAAGAAGTGCGTGGCATACTGTGTATTCCCCGCCATCCAAGGGGTCTCTTCAATTATGCAGAGCTAAAATACTGGGCTCTGGTTCTGTGCTTTCCCAAGGAATTGTCACGTCCTGTACAGAGCCACTACTCAGCTCCCCCTGCCTATCAATGGGTCCATAGTGATATCCTCCTGCATGCAGTCAAAGCCAAAATTACATCTGGGGCTCAAGTGACTTCCAAGCTTAGTGTGCAGTGCTGGGTTCTCAACAAGTTTCACCACAGGAGGCATCCCTGGAAGTCTATGGATGATTTCAAGAGTCAATTAGGGTTTAATGAGCCTCACTGACAGATGTTCACTTCCACAAATGTATATTGTAACATTGTACATAGCTGGTGGTCATATAAGGATGACTCCAGATATGCCTCCATGCGTAAGATGACGTGGATAACAATGTTGTTGATGATGTTGATTATATTGATCATACTGATCATGATGTTAATGATCATTGCATTGGGAAACATTTGTCGATCTATCAAGTCCAACATAAAAACTAAAAATCTTCAACTCAAATGTTACTTCAGTCCTATTGTATAGCTCTGCAACATAGACAACAACAAAAACAACAACCAGAAAGCTACAGACTTTCATAAATGGGTGCTTGTGTAAAATAGAAAGATTGAAGTGGTATGACAAGATCACCAGTGTGAAACTCACGACAAGAACGAGACAAGTGTCAATGGAACAAGAGATGAGTAGAAGATGCTAGCGAAGGATATGAAACCAAAATATATACAAAAAATTAATGATGTACAGTATCCCAAGGTTGGTTTGTACAACAAAAAGGAAAGTAACAAGTTTACAAGAATGAACTACACCAAAAAAAAAAAAAAGAAGCCCACACGTTCTTATGATTATTGACCATACACGTGAAACAGCTTACTTACTTTTTTCCCTTCCACTATTGACGAGAAGTGTAGTGAGCAGAGTGCCTGACAACCTTTGTGGGTTGTTTGTTTATTTATTTACTGTTTACAGGCCTCGGGTTTCCCCTCCTTATATGTAGTGGGAAGCTGAATTTTGCGTTCTTGAGCTCAGTGTTGCGAGTTGGCTGCTGTGAGCTCAGTGTTGCGAGTTGGCTGCTGTGAGCTCAGTGTTGCGAGTTGGCTGCTGTGAGCTCATGTCGTAGGATGTGATGTTGCCTATTCATCTGCTTCTTGGTGTTCCCTGTTTCTCCTAAACCCGGTCTTCTTCTGTTGTAGGCACGTAATGGTAAATAATCGGGCTTCATTGTCATGAGATGGCCAGGCCACTTAATTTTCTGTCTCTCTATATACACGATGCAGGATGTAACCTATTTCTTACATTTGTTCGGATGTCCTCATTTCTGTCTCTCCTGGTAACATTTACGATCTTTCTTAAACACCTCATCTCAAGTTAGGGGGTCGGAATGGCTAAGAGTTATGGTGTCTGCCTCTAATTCTAAAGGTACTGGGTTCGCTCTCAGTACAGGGAATATAAGTTATGGAAATTTTTGTCAGAACAAACGGTTCCTAATGATGTCATGTTCCACCCTGATCTCCTGGGTAATGAGGTCGGATGCCTAATCTTCTCGGATAACGACGAAAAATTATGACGTCCCGTGTGCAAGTTGCGCACATTAAAAATCCCTCAGCAGTAGGAAATCATAAAAAAATAGGTATATGAAGAGTGTGTAATTCCTGTATACACGCAATGGGAACCTCACCGGTGGTACAGAGTTCGTGCACTATGCTGAGATCCTCCTTGTGTGACCTAAGGGATGAGATCGGAGAACTGATGTTGTCCGTGTTTTATGAAGATGGACGCCAAAATCAAACCAAATCTCAAGTTAAACAACAAAGGCTTGAAAGAAATACTGTACATTCTTGTCATTGTTTACGAGTATATAGATTCAGAAGGAAAAACATGTACTTTTTGATATAACTTCTTTTCATTTGCCTGGTCTATAATTAAATACCCAGTTTTGAACCCAGTGTTGCTAGTGTCTTGTTTGTTATTATACTTTTATTATATCCGTGCTCTCTCTCTCTCTCTCTTTCTCTCTTTCTCTCTTTCTCTCTCTCTCTCTCTCTCTCTCTCTCTCTCTCTCTCTCTCTCTCTCTCTCTTTCTCTCTCTCTTAATTGACCGTGAAAATCATCTTCTGTGCTATGTCGTACATTTTAATTTGTTGCAATGTTTACAATACTTTTGAATTTTTGGACGCAAATTATTTTAACTCCAAACAACATTGTTTGCTTCGTTTTTGTTAACTTCACTAACTAGGCTCGATTTAGTATATTTATTAAAGACTATCTAAAAATAGTTTTTCATCAATCAGTTGTAATTTTTATTGTTTTGTTTTATAATACTAGCAATGTTGTTTGATTTTTTTTTTAGTGAATATAAATAGAATATGTGTCGCTTGAGTTGCCCAGGGTCTTCGACCTTCTCTTCTGTGATAATCTTTCCTGTAACTGATTTCTGGAAATTGGAAGTGCTCGCTCCACTCGTTTCGAGACCTCAGTAAAATTAACCATTAACGTGTAAAATATCAGGCCTAATGTAGTTAAAAAACGCAGGTTCTTGATAAATTACTGCAATTGTGTTTACAACTGTTGAAGATAAAATCGTTTTAATGTCGTTGCCATCGAAACCTCTAGAACAAAACAATATAAACTTTGTTCCTAACAGTTCAGGCTATGGGAATCTCGGTTCTGCCTCTCCTTCAAGACGTCCAAAACCCCTCAACCAACCGGCTTTAGCGTCTCTTCTCTTGAAACCAATCAATCAACATCTTCAAGTTTTTCCCCCTCCAGTCAGCCAATCAATATCTGCCTTTCATCTTTTCAAGCCGACACTCACTTCATTTTGCGCTATTGCCCACTTGAGGTCTAAGCCAATTAAATTGCACTTTTCTGTTAGGAGTTTGGCGTCATTTGGAGGCGCCTCTTGACGCTCTTCCGAGAAAATGGGAGAGAGAAGAATATCGATGATAAACTTGATGATTGTGAGATGAGATACAACCCGGGTAATTAAGTGCGCAAAATCAAACTCAAGTGAGAAGATCGTGAATGGCCTATGTGTGATGGAATTCCCACGTGCTCAGGTTAAAAATGATTTTGAGAAAAACGTCGAAACGAAATTGTGCGTGCTGTAAATGTGAATTATGAAAGAGCAGTTTTCATGTCAATTTAAAAAAAAAAAAAAACAGTGAGGCAGGGATATGTACTGTCCCCTTGCCGACATAAGATCTGGACGGATTTTTTATTTATTTATTTATTTGGTGTGAAATGCATAGATGAAACGCCATTTCTAACATCGGTGGAAGTTCAATAAACAAACCTTAGACATGCAGATGAAAACGAAGAAGAATTATTAGAAGCAGTGAAACGAGTAATAGACCCTGACACCATCACCAGAGCTGCCATGTTAAGCACTCCAGAAGGAAAGCGAAGGCCAGGCCGACGAAAAGCTACCTGAAGGAGATCAGTAGAGGCAGAGATGCAAAGCATGAATCAGAGCTGAGACACCACACGAAGGATGACTACCGACCGAGCAAAGTGGAGACGGTTTGTCGCTGCCTTACAAGACGTCACCAGGCGTGATGGTCACTGTTTCGTCGGTCAGTGGCCAAGGACCAAAGAAGGAGAAGAAGAAACAAGTAAACCGCATAAGTTATGATGAAATATTAATCTGATATTCATTCATTTCCCTTTTCGCTTCGCATGGAGTATTGAACCACTAATACAGCTGGTACCTTTGCAGCAAGCATGTATTAAAGCACTGACATACTCTTGCAGTGTTAATCTCCGTAACAATTTGTTTTACATGACGAAGTTGACATCATCATCATTGTAACCCTCCACTCCCAAAGGAGCATTGGCCTTCAACAAACACATGCCACGTCCTCCTGTCACGTGCCATCATCTCAAGTTCTTTCCACGTTCTCCTCAAGCGAAGTTGCCAGCACTAATCTTATTATATTAGTCGTCTCGTGCGACCATAATAAACACATCAGTATTGAATATAGAAGTCTAAAAAATTTCAACCAAAAATTATTTTTAAATGATTTGCGAAATGCGCCTTTCGCCGATGTTTACCAACTTCCTGATCCTGATGACGCCATTGCATATTGGACACGGACATTTTATAGTATTTTTAATAAGCATGCGCCTACTAAAGAAATTCGCGTAAAAAGACAAATAAAATCTCCATTTATCACACAAGAAGTACTTGCCACTATGAGGCAGAGGGATCGAGCGCACAAAAATAAGGACATCATTACATATCGGGCGGCAAGGAACAAAGTACAATATTTAATTCGCAGAGAAAAGAAAAACTACTTTAGTCATTTAGTTCAAAGCAAAAGCAACAGTAGAAATAGATGGAAGGCAATCAATACCTTAGTGAACAAAAGAAATTCGCCAGACTCACAAAAACCCAATACTTCATTTACTTGTACAGATTTCAGCAATCATTTTCAGGCAGACATCCACAATATAAAATCCGCCATACCTTCTTCCCCTTGTGACTTCAGCGAATTATCTACGTTCTGCGAGAACAAGTGTACTAACACCATTCCATGCGACATTCCTTTTATAACAGTTAACGAAGTTTATAACTATCTTATTGATCTTAAAGATAATAACTCATCGGGACTTGATGGAATCAGTAATCGAATACTGCGTTATGCTGCACCAGCTATTACTGATACACTAACATACATATATAATCAATGTCTCGCAAGGAGTTACTTTCCATCTGCCTTTAAAATCGCTAAAGTATACCCTCTTGTTAAACCTGGTTCATCAGATAATAGCAACCTTGGTAACTATAGGCCCATTTCGCTTATATCATCGCTGTCCAAACCACTGGAAAAACACATACACAAAACAGCAATGGAACACCTCGCTAATAATGACCTGCTTGTTGATAGTCAGTCGGGGTTTAGACCAAAGCATTCATGCGACACAGCCTTAACAAAAATGATAGAGAACTGGCATCTAAACATCAATAACGATAACTTATGTGGAGCAATCTTTGTAGACTTTAAAAAAGCATTCGATATGATAGATCACTCTATTTTAATCAGAAAATTAGAAACAATGAAAGTAAATCTTAAGCTGGTGAAGTTAATTAAATCATTCCTGACAGACAGACAACAAGTGGTGTCTTACAATAATTCTTTGTCCAACCCAACTGTTGTCGATATCGGTGTTCCTCAGGGTTCTATCCTCGGCCCTCTTCTCTTTGCCGTATACATTAATGATCTTCCTCTGTACATCAAACACTCATCCTGTGATCTGTTTGCCGATGACTGTACTGTTTACACTAGTGACAAAAGTTGCGCCACACTAGAACTATCTTTACAAACTGATACACATAATATTATTAAGTGGAGCAACGAGAATCGAATGCAAATACATATTAGTAAAACGAAATGTATGTTAATATCAACCAGACAAAAACTACAAAACTCGCAGAAAACAACACTTCAGCTCTACATTGGAACATCACTAATTGAAAACGTAAATGAACATAAAACTCTAGGTCTAACTGTTGACCAGCACCTAAGTTGGAACTCACATGTAAGTGCACTCACAAAGCTAACGGCCCAAAAAGTTTACCAATTAGCCAAAATCAAACACTTCCTGGATGAGGGGGCAAGGAAAATGTTCTACACATCTCACATACAAACATACCTAGACTATTGTTCCACAATCTGGGATGGTTGTTCCATATCCAACACACAAAGGCTTCATTCACTTCAAAAACGTGCAGTGCGCCTAGTTGCTGATAAACACCAAACACATTGTACAGATTTATATAACTATCTTAAAATATTACCCCTTAGAAAGCGCTTCCTATTTAACAAAGCTAAATTCGCTCACAAAATCTTGTCACAGAATGCTCCAACGTATCTGTGGCCTCTTTTAAAATTCAATGAAAAACGTAGTAACCGCTTAAACCAGTTACAGGTACCCAAGCCCAGGCTAGATTTGTTCAAGAAGAGCTTGGCTTACTCAGCTGCTCATCTTTGGAACAATCTTCCACATGATCTTAAAAAACATGCACAGTCCCTACTCATATAATCGTAGACTGTTCAAATACATTATGAGTGCCAATTATATGCCGCCCTAAGGGATTATATTTCGAATTATTATCTAATATACTGTATGGAGGGTCTAATGATCTAGTTTTTCATTTTTATATATCTTACTTCTTAATTGTAAT